>OZ010596.1:57627581-58197581 GCA_963932145.1 Acanthosepion lycidas | reverse complement strand
ATTATCAAAGTCCTTCTTTGATCTTTGATAATTATAACAGGATGGTGTACAAATGTGCTTAGATGATAACATCCTCATTTGCTAGTGGCAAGATGAGTAAAAACATTGTGTTGCTGTTTGAAAGAGATGATGAAAAGGCTTCATTTTAGATCCCCATGAAAAAAAAAATCATTGTTTTCTACTCTTAGTTATGGCAAAACAATTGCAGATACCTGATATGACAAAGTATTAAACAGACTATTACTGATGATACACATCTTAGAAAGAATATTCTTTTTATTGTAGTAAAATGTATTAGTGCAATTACATGACCACTATAGATATTGACACATTTTATTTCTTTCTTCAAAATGTATAAATCGGCATTTAGTATCCAAATGTTTTTACCCCCATTTTATCTTCTAAAGAATTGTCCATCTTATTCAAGTCTGAATTTTAGACTATCTGGGCGCCAAAATAAATGTGGTTAAGATTTACAGAAGGTAGTGGATAATATGGAATTAATGGATGCATTTGAACTATTAGATTTTTGTTTTTTATTTCAAACAATATATATAGTTTTGTATTGTTTTTTTTTTATTGATAAAAATAAATGTTTTAGTAGCATTTATAAAAACTGAGAATATTTTTATTTTTGAGATGAATATTTTTAGTAGGTATAGGTGTATTTACAGTGTGTGCATGTTTTTAGAATGTGTAACAGTATCCGAAACAAAAGTGAAGATGATGAGAAAAAAGTGGGAAAGCTTTTAAGTGACACATTTCACTGTCGTCATGTGTGCTGGGTTTGGCTTCTCCAGGTTGGAATGAAAGATAAAACTGTGTATAAGGAAATTTTGTTTGATTTTTTTTGAGGATAAGAAGAACAATAAATTAAATTACCTTTATTTTATATATATATATATATATATATATATATATATATATATATATATATAGTTAGTTAGTTAGTTTATGAAAAACTAGGTAATCCGTATGGGTAAACTTAAGGAGGTTATAATCCAGAGAGAGCTTCTTTTTTTTTTTTTTGATTGGAAGTAAAGTCTGATGATCTGTAGTTCTTTTAAAAGGGCTGTGCTGAAATAATTTATTACATGGAACCTTAAAGTGGTCTGTTTTTATTTAAATTATATATATATATATATATATATATATATATCCAATTTATTTTGTATGCATGTGTATAGATGGTATATATTCCTGTAATTCCATATATTTTTCATGTTTTATATGCATATGCTCAAATATGGATATTAATATGTATATACTTGTCTGAGTGCTTATGTCCATCCACTTAATAGATACATTTTTATATATACATACCCAATTTTGTTCAGCTTTTCTGTTAAACTTATGATTTAAGAGACATGCCTTTCAACTCTAATTAATGATTGCATCTTCATGTAAGTATTTGTAAAATTTTATATTGTTTCTTGCATTGCAGAAACGTCTGTTTTGACTTTGACATGGGGAGTGTAATGGCTGAAGTCATTCATGGATTCCTTTTTTATAAACATTCAAAACAATGATAGTCTAAAAAAAAAAAAAAAAACATTACAAAAGAAAATAAGTAATAGAAGGTTAAACATCTCTAATAGTCTTTTATAAAACTTTATAATCATTTTTTGGCAATGGGTCTTGTAGATGTACATTTTATTTGAGCACTTGAAATATAAAATACTTAATTTTTATGCAATTTATTTACACAGGACTGCCTTTTCAAATATTCATTATTTCAAAATTTAACTGCTATTTAAATAATAATGTATAATCAACTTGAAAAGTTTTATTTTTATGAAGCATACTTAAGCTGAGTCATGAAAATAAAAATCAAGGCTGAATTGAAATTTTGACATGTCATATCAGTGTGAGTGGTCACTGAATTAAATAATTGTGAAAAATTGCTAAATACACTTGCCTTTCAGGGATTTTAAGAATCAGATTTCTCCAAAGTAATCTATCATTGGAAGATATGAAGTAATCTTTAAATTAACTTAAGTAATGTTTGGCTCACAAATTGAATTTTGAACTTAAGAAACGTTTGCTAGTTAACTGCAAATTCTTTTTAAACCCAATTTGTTTTTCATTTAATTAAAATGTAAATCTATTAGCTGAAGATTTTCTAATGTAATCCAAATCATGTTAAACAAGTTGTAAACTGTTGAACATCTTAGCCTTGCTTGAATCCTAATCAAGAACTTTTTACATGTGTCTCTTACACACACTTGGCTCTGTAGGCTTATGAGCTTTGAGACTTTAATGTTATTGGTGCAGGCTAACCATTTTTTTTCCTTTTTTGTCTAATATTGGTGTCTGTTTATTTTAGTCTTTCTGATATTTTCATTAATGAGACATTAATCTCTAAGGATTTTTCTTCTGTATTAGAAACGAAACACTGCTCAAATAGTCATAAAAAACTTTGAGATGCTACTGAATTTTCTTTCAAGGTTAAAAGATTTTATAATTAAGTTATAACATTTTCGCCCTGTCTTTTGTGAATTACATGTTTCTGTATCCTGTTTTTTTTTTTGGGGGGGGGGCTCTTGCTCTCTCAATTCATTATTTAAAAAAAACTTTTTTTTTATAAAATGTAATTGCTATGTAAATCACAAAGTGTAAATTAGCCAAGTTATTCTCCTGGTGAGTGAAATGCAAGCAGGTCTTCTAAGAAAGACATGTGTATGTTCATGTAACACAAAATTATTTAAAGACCAAACTTATAAATGCTTTCATATTTCTTTGATAACCATCAGACAACATTTTGTTGTTTATATCCATTCAGATTGAGAGAGTGAAGTAATACATGACCTTTGCAAGTTGGTAATGTAAAGAATGATTAACTCTCTTGGTTCTTTTGCTTTTTTTTTTTTTTTTTTTTTTTTTCCTTCTTTTAAATGACATCATTGAGTATATTTTTTTTTTTTTTTTTTTTTTTTTTTTTTTTTTTTTTTGCAAATGTGTAAGAGATAAAAACAAAATGTCTTTTTTCTTTACTTTTTTTATAATTTGTGTTTATCCATGACTGCTATCATGTTAGGGCAAAAAGAAACTTAATATAAAAAAGAAAAGATGCTGATATGTTAGGAAAGAGACAAACTGCAGGTTCATGAATGACTATAAAGTGTCATTCTGGTTACTTCACTCTCATATTTATCATTACAGCAAGAAATGCTGTCTGGCACTGTATGTCTGTTCTGTATAATATACCAAAAGATTGTTTCTGGTAACTATTCAGTTATTATTTCCAGTTTCCACTTGATCTTTATCTTAAATATATCTGGGACTAAGAAAAACTAAGCTGCTAATGTGTAAACTAATATAAGCCTGTAAATATTGGAGCTTACTGTCTATAATTTTAATGTATAGATGTTTAAAAATAAGTTACTTTTTGTTTTTCTCAGTGACTAGAAACTCAATATGTTGCGTTATTTTGGGGTTAAATTTTAACAGAGTTTTAGGCACCAACCGACCTAAAGTAACTTTTCTTTTTTTAGGAGACAGCACAATGTTAAAATCTAAATAATTAGTTAAAATTCATTTAGAAACTGGTTACATAATCATCTGTCTCTACATGCACTTGAATTGCACATGCTCTTAGTTTAACTCTGCTTAAACTCTGAAATTTTATTTTTTAAATTTTTACTTATTTTTATCTCTTTATATTTTTTTAATAGGAGTAGATAGGTTTGCTTATCACCATATTGATATTCAAAGGAGTAGAGGTTTATCCCTTGTTTCCTGTTTAAGATTGGGTTTCTGGTTCCTTCTAAAGTCTTCTCATTTTCATTCACTCTTGATAACCCCTTTACATCTTAGTGGTATTATTGCCTTGCTTGGGGTAAGTTGATAAAAAAAATAAATATTTCAAACTTTGTTCTAAACAGTTGCTTTTGTATATCAGTGAAGCTAGTACTGCTTAGTTTTAAATAAAGAATAATAAATATAGCGCATATTTCGAAAGAATTGATTTATTTTTAATTCAACATTTTTATTACTTAAAGTGTTATTATATTATTAAAGCATTATATTTAAATACAGGTATCCACAATAATAATGTTTGACTTCATAAATATAGGGCTCAGCATTTTGAGATTTCAATTAATACACCACCAAAATTTCCATAATCAGTGAGAATAGAAAGGTTTATTTTGTTTCAGTAACTCACTATCTGACCTTCCAAGTCCAGGTTTCATTTTTATCACATGGATGTATTTATTTTTAAGGTTTTAAAGTTATTAGCTTTTTGTAAATGAATAGCACAGTCTTTACAAAAAAAATCTCCCAACCCCATGTCGGCTTGCTTCCACTTCCAATTTTTTCTCTCTCCTTCACTGTCGTTGTATACCACCCTTTAAAGTGGGTGGTCATCCTTGTATACAAATGACCAACATTCATAAAAAGACTCAACATAATGCATGCACCTCGGACTTCTCAAAAATGACGGTTCAGCAGGCCAGACACCTTAGGCGCTTTGGATCAGGTAAGTGTGAATATCTATTGTCACACTCCCCACTAATCATATGATCACACAGGTGGGGTGGGGGAGCAGGTCATTTCACCCAAGCACTCCTTCGCAGTGGGACAAGATCTTATTCCTCTCCAGCTTAATCGTTAGACGTGCTGGGGTTTGAATCCCATCTATGGAATGAGGAGGCTCAATAAAGGTCAGTACCACTTCTTCGTCTCTCTCTCAGATGGGGAGACCCTGCTGCCTGCACTGGAGCCTGGTTTTCACCATTTATTACTCCCTGACGATGTGTCACCGCCATTGTCCACTAGTGCCCTCAGACTGAGCCATGGAACATGTCTCCCATGTGCCCTTGACAACCACTGACTGTGGATTGGTTATCCTAGTAACGCAACCTGTTTTAAATTTTGACAGGCACTGTCCCTCTGGATTTTTCACCCAGACTGCGTTCCCCTTGCTGAAACCAGGCCAATGTCTCTTGGTGGTCAGGTGAGGGCACAACATCAATTCCTTACAATTGGATCTGGTACAAATGTAGCAGATTGGCAGGCACAGATGAGGTGGACATGTCCTTGGGTGTGATGTATTAATTTACAGCCTCCATGATAGAGCAGCTCTTCCATGTAGCAATCTGTTTTATTCTCCAATGACACCTCTCTATGATACCCATTTTCAGATGGTTTGTACGCACAGCACGGTCAGAATTGAATATCCCATTCATCCATGAACCATTTGAATTGCTGTCTGCAGAAGGCAATGTCATTATCAGCCAGGAGCTCTGCTGCTTGGCATGTTTGAAAAACACTGACTCCAACTTCCAGATCATGTGTGCAGTGTCTTGCCAAATTGTTGTAGTGTGTGATGTCCATGTCTAACTGGTTCCATGTTTGACGTACACAAACCCCTCCCTTCTGCCATTGCACCAGTGCTGGGTCTACAGATTGACATTCCTCACAACTCCAAATGACTGACCTCACTGCTGCTTTTGACATGGACAAGTCAATCCTACGTGCAAAATATAATGTCCATTTAAATCCAGGATGCCTACTGTGTCAATGGACCTCAGTCAGATATGCAGGGCTCAGGTTACCTGTGGCAAAAACACACACTCGCTGTATAGATTCAATCTCCTCTGCACTTTGTTGAGCCACCTCTGTGGAACTCTAGTCAGTAAGGTCATCAGTTCTTGTAGGATCTTACTAGCATCACATCAACTGAAAGGTTATACTCTTTCCATTTGACCACATAGATGTCAAGCATTAGATCGAAATCCAGAGGCTTCCCTCTCATAACCAGCACATCAATCGTGGCAGTGTTACTGGTTGCTGTGAGTATCATAACAGTGCCACTTCTGCAGCAGGCCTGCGTGGCTCTGGTTAATGTGGTTGTTGCACTGATAGCAATGCACACGGGTGATCTGCCCTCTCCACATGCAGTCTCTCGTGAAGTAATTATGACCATTGCACTTATAACAGGTAGGCTCATGCCTTGGAACAGTTGAGCAATCTGAGCAGGCTGTGCTGCAGCTATGACTGGTTCCTCCACTGCAGCTTCGTCCTTCATAAGTGCCTAAGCTCACGCCAACAGCTCCTCAAAAGACATATCATCCACCCTGGAGGAGGACTGTAAGTGCCTCTTCATGGATCCAGGAAGCCCCCACATGAACATGCATGCTATTGGAATTCCTCTAAAAAGGACCGACAACTTCCGCAAATCTGCCAAATACACATCTACAGTCTCACTTGGATGCAGCACATATGCCTCAAACTTCCTGTATGCCTTGAATCTATTAGCGGCAAAGGCAATGATTTGTCCTTCCTTGATTCGGGCCATGTTCAATTTTTCGTCCTTGGTCAGTTGTTGGTAAATCATGAACACTCCCCCAGTTAGGCAAAGAGGGATGACACGATCAAGCCACTTATCCTATATATCTCGCACACCAATTCCAACTTTCCAGTCAATCATAGCTCCAGTTTTGTCAAATTCAGGAATAACTTTCAGGTCAAACCAGCTGGCCATCTCTGCCAAAATAGCTTAACAAATAGCACAATCTTTGCAAAAAAAAATCTCCCAACTGCAACATCTGCTCACTTTCACTTTTTTTCTACCCTTCACTGTTGTTGTATACCATCTTTTAAAGTGGGTTGTCATCTTCATATGCAAATGACCAACGTTCATAAAAAGGCTCAACATAATGCATGTGCCTTTGACCTCTTGTAAATGTCAGTTTGGCAAGCCAGACACCTCGGGCATTTTGGATTAGGTAAATGCGAATATCTACTTTTGATGAGGGCTAACAAAAAAGACCTGGCTGTTATTAATAAGAATAACAAAAATATATTAAGTGTATAATATAAATTGATCAGCGATCAAATTTGATTGGTTCTAATTTGATCTTTTCATCAATAAATACATCAAACTTTAGAGAATGCAATGATTGCATTAGACCTGATCAATACCTGCTAATGGTTATCTTCCTTCACTTGGCAACATTAGGGAAACAGACAAACCAATCTAGCAAGTCGACACATTATTCATTTACTAATTAATTGCATATGTACTTGCTTCTCAAATTTTTTAATATTAGTTTCATGTATTGTAATTGTTAAATGAATAGATATTGTATAGTTTTCTATGTATATCAAAGTTGTATACAAGTTTCATGATTTGTGTATTACAAATATTAAAATTTTATATTAAGCCTTCTCTATGCTTTTGATAAATTACTTGTAAATTAGATTTACAATTTGAGAGTTGATGTGTGTAATTAAATGATATTCCAACATGCAAATTACAAATTGGAGGATCCAAAATCAAATGAGTGTAACAATTTAAATATCTAGGAAGTGTTTTAACAACAGACGGAAAGTCCAATACTGAAATCCAAAGCCGTATTGCAATAGCAAAAGATGCCTTTCAAAAGCTAAGCAAAATATTAAGAAGTAGAAAAATTTCATTAGAAACAAAGAAAAGAGTGCTGAACTGTTATGTAATATCAGTCATCCTATATGGCACTGGATGCTGAGCAGTCTCTTCATAGGTAAAGAAGAGACTTGACGTAATAGCAATTTGGTTCTACAGAAGGATACTGAGAATGCCATGGATTGAATATGTGAGCAACAACAAAGTTTTAGAGAAAATGAAAACAAAAGGTATACTTAACATCAGTAAGAAATAGTTGAAATTTCTAGGGTGCATAATGAGGAAAGAGGGTTTGGAAAATGATACCCATGGGATAGATTGAAGGCAAAATGGGTAGAGGAAAACATTACATAATCTACCTAAAGATCTTGAGTAAATAGATGGAAGAACAAGGTTTAGGAGTGATAACAAAAAGATAAAATTTATTAAGAGCTACAAAGGACAGGAAATTGTGGAGAGCCATGATCACCTGAAGGGATATGACACATAGAAGACTTTGCTTATGTGTATTTAAATTCTTTTTGAAACTGACAGTAGAGTAAGTTTGTTTAATTTCCTTATTTGATAAATGCCTAATTCATGGCTAAAATCTGATTTCCCATTCATGATTGGAAAAAGTAAAGATAGCCGCTGTGTTTGTGATTACTTACATAAATCAATCCCATGATTCTCTGTTTGACAGACTTCATCATTAGTAGCTTGATGTTTTTCACTTTTAAATACAATCCTAACATTTATTTTTGGCAAAACTCTTCTTCCTTCCTTGCTGACTTTAAGGCTGGAAAACAAGCTGCAATTTTCTTCTTTCTGATTGATTTTCTGTTATCTCTTTCTGAATTCACTTCTACATTTCAATAGAAAAATACAGATTTAATTGACTGATCTTGAATCACTTTGACATATTGATGAAAAGTGGGACAACTTCAAATAACAATGCAAAAAAGAAAAAGGGCATTTGTAATTAGCTTCATTTTGTATTCCTATTACCATTACTTTTTTTTTTTTTTTTAATACAAAAGCACATAAGGTACATCTATGAAATCTTACAACATTTGTGTTTACTATAAAAAGATGGTCAGTTTTCACTTACAGATTGTTTGGAATCTTTTTTGAAATTACATGCATGTCCATGTAGTATTTTAAATCGGAAACCAACATTATTAGAAATAAAGTTGATAAATGAATTTTGTATTGTTTGCTACTTCATCTTGGTCTCTGTTTAAATAAATATTTTTTTTTTTTTTTTTTTCTTACTTTGTATCAAACCAAATTTCCTTTGAAATATGCAGAGCTGAGAAAATTGATTTGAATTCAATTGTCTCTAGGGAAAATGCTACAACCAACATGAATACAGGCAGTTAATTGATAAATATTTCTTTTTGTTCAATTCAGCAACTGAGTACATCATCTTAACAAATTACTTTCTTCTTATTTGATTTCATATCAAGCGAACATAATTTGCAGTGGATGAAACTAATATATATATATATATATATATATATATAGCATTGCACTGTCAGATTTTATTATGCAATCAGTGTTTTCACGGTAAAACTGGCATTAACCAATCAATATGAAATGGCTTCCAGCCTCTCCAGATATTAATTTCAGTATAAAACATGATCCATCATTAAGTATATAAGAATACAAAAAACAGTATTCATGCAAAGGCATTTGAGAAGTAAAATTGGTATTAACCAATCAATATTGATAAAATTTTCAGACTGATTGATAAATATACCATGTGAATTTTAGCATTTGTATTTGTGATGTCAGTTTTTATTAGAAATATTTACAGCATTTGATGGTGTGAGATGTTATTGCAAAATATACTACAGTTATTAATATTTACTTTTTTTTAAATTCAAATATATAATAATTGCCATGGGTTATAAAAAAATAACCTCAAAAAAGAAACAAGATATGATAAAGTTATTGAGTATATATATTTATATTTAAAATAATGATTTATTCAAGTAAATCAATTATGTTTCTATGGCTTAAATCTTTTGGATTTATTTATAAATAAAAATTTGTTGCGCTTTGTATAATAAAGCCTGACACTTGCCCAAAACAAGTTATAATCAATATTTTTAATAAGATTGGTTATTATAAATTGAAACTTTATTATGACAGCATTGAGTTGGATAATGAAATTTGACATAGTGAAATGTATAGTCCTTTATAAGTTTGGGTTATTCTTAATTATCCTCTTTTACCACCTCCTTCAATTTTTGCTGCTCTGACCTTATAGCTTAGAGAGTGTGTCTAGTCACCAGGTATTGGTTTTATCTTGGGTATCAGGTTGATAACACCTGTGAGCAAGGTCTGATTATCCCTTAGGCTAGTATAGGCTGTAGCCTAGGGCCCCTAAAACCTGGTTATAAAAAATCTATATTTTTTTTTTTTTTTTTGCTATAGTTGTGTTGAAATATGTGCTAATTTGGTAAAATAATGGTATTTCTTAACATTTTTATTGACAGATAATTATTCTTGTTTATTTGAGGAATTTGCAATAAGTTTACTTTAAGCTACGTAAATGTTGCTTAAATATATCACAAGTAAAAAATATTCAAAGATTGTGCAGTCAAGTTAGAGGGTGGCTCCATAATATATCATAATATGGCCCTGTCTGCAAGCACAAGTTTATTAAAAAAATCTCTAATTCAAAGCAAAAGAGTAAAGTAAACTATACTTTTGCTGGGAGCTCAAAGCAAATAATGTTCATTTACAGCCTTGTAAATTATGTAAAGTCTTTTTTTTTTCTTCTTTTCTGGCATTTTCTCAAACTGAAACAATGTCCCTTGAGAGCATAATATTAAAATTAAGAAGAGTTAATTGCATAACTCTCTTTTTAACAAATAACTTCCAAATTAGTGTATGTTTATGAACATATTTCTCAAACTTGTTTGATTCATGCTAGCAGTGTGTACTTTGTGCTTTAATGACAACCAATAATTGCTCACTTTCCACTTGCTAACATTTTTCAGCTTACTTTATCATTTGCCTGGGAGCCAATCCCCTTCCATATGCTTTAGTTTTAAAGTGAAACCTGACATATGACTGAAAATGTTTTATGCATTTCTTGTTTTCTCTGTATATTTATTTTTCTTATAGCTTGTCATTCAGTTCACCTCTAATGTAGTTTGGCCACAGTTTATTGCACCAGTAAGCAATAGAATCAATTTTTCCTTTCTTTCAGTCTTTTAACGTTGTTCATTTTGGAGCCAAAGCCCTAACTGATGCCCTTGAAGAAACTTTTATAGTTATTGATGTCCTCCTCTTTGTTGTATATTTGTATGACTTTGTAAACTTGTATTCAGCAGCACTTGTGACATCATGCCATTAAGCTGCATCTTTGTTCCAAGTAAGATAATTGAAGTTCTATGCCATAGTTGGTTGAATGATATAATTGTTAATATTGGTTAATAGACTCCAGAAGATGAAGTCTTAATAATTTACTACTTTTATTTCAGAACTGATCTCTTAAGATCTATATGGGATCTGATCTTATGAAGTTGTCTATATTTATGACACCCTATTCCATTAAAAATGTGAAAATAATTTTTTTTTTTTTTTTTTCACATAAGGATGAATGTATGGCTGATCACTTGTATTCAAGGATACCTGTCTACTAGGGTGGCTAGCCAATCCCTGTTGCAGACTCTTGCTCATGCACATTTGTGTTTATTCAACACTCACAGAGCCCACCTGTGGTTTATACTGCAACTATGCTGAGCAAGCCTCAGTTACAGTTTCTGGGAAAGAGCGTGTTATCTAGCCTGATCAGCAATTTAAACAAAGGCAGCACGCTCAACCCCTCAGCCATGATGACTTGTGACTTTGTGCTAGCACAGCTTTCGACAGGCTCAAGGGTTCCATCTACCCAATTTCACTCACAAGGCTTGGTTCAACCAGTGGTATGGTTTTCAGGTACTTTTCAAAGGTGCTTCATGCTGGGATCGACCCCTCCAGTCCAATGACATCAGGAAGTCTCCTTCTTGACAAATCGACTAAGGTGATATTTGAACTTTGGTCTTATGGTCAGAATGAGAACGTTCTAACTACTCAGCCACACGCCCATCTACATGAATGAATGAATACATTTGCGATATATAACAGATTTTTCCAGGGTGTTAAATATAATCCACATTTCTATATTACACTGTACTTAACATTAGCCACATCATGTTTTATCAATATGCAGAATAATTATTGGGATCTAACGATTCATTCATTGAAAGAAACATTTATCTGTATAGATTGGATGAAAGTAGCTTTGATTTATGTAGATGCAAACAAATGACAGCCATTTACATGAAATGTCTATAATTTTGAAATCTGAAATTAATAGCCATATTGCAAATTTAAAGCTTTACAATAAGCTTGAAGATTGCTTGAATGACAAACAAATTCATAACTTTAGAGCTTGCACTTGGTAAAACAACACTGGAAATTGTGAAAATGAAACATCAAGCTCTGAAGATATTTGTTGAAAATACTGGATGACTGATGCAAGTTAACAAGAGAAAAGTTATAAAAAATTGTCATTACCAAGCTATGAACATTTTAAGCTTTATGGCAGCAAGGATGTGTAAAAGTGTTCATGTTTGGGCCCTAAATAAAGAGTTGAAACATGTGAGACCAATCACTAGATTTTTTAAAAGATATCTATTAAGAACATTGAATGAAATGAGCTAAGAATATATGAAGTTTTTTTTTTCTTTTTAACTATCCTATTCATTAACATGCTGTTCTACCCTTGATTGGGCAAATGGGTGGAGCAAAGGTTTGATGGCTACTTGCAAGATAACAATGCAGAAATGATAGTTTCGTTTTTTTTTTTTTGGTGGGGATTATAGGTGGTGAAGTGGTGAGTCTATAGCAGAGTTTCAGATGACATTAAAATGACAATGCAGATAAATATTGATATATGTGTGTGTGAGAGAGAGAGAGTGAGTCATTGTTTAAGAAACCAAACATTTCCTTCCAGAATGATGATTTTTTATTCATGACAATGTTTTATTACATTTTATCAAGAAAATTTAAGTGTGTGTGTGTATGGTTTACCTCAGATGATACCAGAATAGATGTTGTACTCAAGTGTTACATGGATACATCAGAGAAACCAGGTGCCTCAGCAGGTTGACCTGAAAAATGACATCCTAGCTACCAGGTGCAGATTTACACCTCATGAAATCTCAGTGACTGTTCCCAATATATGAACATGTGATCACCCCAGCTGAGCTTAGGTTGTGCACATGTTGGATAAACCAGATGATAAATAGATATATAAGCACCTATCCAAGTTGAAAGAGAAAAGATCCTCTTACATCTTGTGAGAATGTAGGTTTCATGTTTGAAGAAAACCCCAAAACCACACATCTCTTACCCAACAGAAATTGACAAAGTTGAGATATTTAGATTTGTTTTCTCATTAGTTCTCCTTGATAATTCAAGCAAATCATATCAAATACAAAATAAGAGAGACTGGTTGATAACTTGAAACCATTTATTAGTTTTCTGTTGATAACAAAAATATTGATCAGGTGATCCTATCTAAATTTTTAAATCAAGACTTATCAAGCTATTTTATCAAACTAGTAAGGCTATGCAGCATTTCTTTGGTGAAAGTCTTAACTGTAGTAGCTGGAATTACTCTGAATAAGCCAAGGCAAAAAAAAAAATCAGTATTTTTTTTTTTTTTTTTTTTAATCAACAAAATCAGTAGACTGAAGCCTGTACCAGATACGTGCTTTCATTTAACATAAAGGTTAATTAAATATGAAATTATAAAAATGTTTTTCTCAATTCACTATTCATAAATTCTATCATTTATTTTAACATTTTATTCATATTTCTAAGTATATTATTTTTTATATCTCTTTAAATTTTCTAGTATACTTACAAAAAATGAATAGAATATTTTGACTGTGCACTTTTTTTGCTAAAAACATTTTATTCAGTTAACAAAAATATGGCAATTTCTATTTCAATTTAGGATAAGTGCCCTTTTTTACCAAGTTTGCATAATCTCATTCTATAATAATAGAAAAATAACTTAATCAAAGCATGGTCTTTCATAAAATTTGAACAATAACCACAGTATAATTATTAACATAAATATATTTATTGGGTAAACTTTAAGGTTTAGTGCTTTCTGACATTTATATAAAAACACATTTACAGTTTAAAGATGGAAAATGCATTTATTTTACACAAATATTTTTCAACATAATTTGCATTGTCAATGCATTTAACTTATTATTTACTCTATTAATCACAGGTTGATCACTGCATAGTGAAAATTTTGGATTAAAATTCAACTAATACCTATGTATCAGGCTTCATACTTATTGATTCACCTTAAGACAATATGAATAAAAACAAAAAAAACAAACACCTTTTCTATAACCTACTAACTCCTCAGCATACACTATCCAAAACAATTTATCCAATCTTAATAATATCAAAATAATTATATCCAAATAGTTTAGGATTTGGTTGTAAGAACCAAAAGTGTCCACAACAATAATAATTCTGAAGCAGCTATATATAAAATAAACTGTCACAATTGTTCCCTACAATATATTGAGGAAACTTGCAGAAATTTAAAAGAATGTGTCTATGAACACAGAAATGTCTTTTTGCATAACAATTTATCAAATGCATTATCAAATGCATTAGTCATGCACAGAAATAAGTTCAACCACAACTTAAATCTAAAGAATGCCACATTTATTAAGAGAAAATAACTTACTTAAATAAAAAGTTCTTGACAGTGCAGCTATTAAGTTTTACCAAATTGTTAACCTCTCTGGATTTTTTCTCAAATATATCCTTTCTTAAAAGAATTACTCTTTTCCCAAGCCAACATACATGAACATAGAAAAATTTAAAATTAAAAGAAGACAGTTAAATCAAAACCCTCTATTATTTAAAATAAATAAATACATAAATAATTTATCAAATTAAAATAAATCCATATATATTAAAAAAGTAAGTAAATAAATAAACAAATGAAAAAAAAGTCAACAACAATAACATTTTCTTATTTTCATTTATTAGGCATTAAATTACATCACTTAGCATCTTCCATAGTTTACCTTTACTTTTACAGTTAGATGTAAGAGCAGCTTTTAGCATTCTTAAATTTAAATCTTTTGAAAACCTAATATTTTTTACTTCTGTGTATAAACACATATTGCAAATTAAAATTCTTAGATTTGCTTTGATAAAGTCCATTATAAGATAAAACATGTTAGCAAAGAAAAGTTTTCCTTTTGTCTTTATTCACATTGTGTGTGTGTGTGTGCGCATAAAACAATTGATTTTTTTAATCCAATATAATTTCTTATTAATATAAGCATTATATTTAGTAGGCACATGTGTTTGAGTAGACCTCTTTTTTTTTTTTTTTCTTTTTTTTTTTAACACAGAAATTAATGTCTAGAGATTGAAAGTATTAATAAAGAAAATGATTTGCCTTACAGGAATCAATCCTGTGTTCTCTTTTTAATCTGGGAAATTACTTTCAAAGCAAGTCTTTAGTAAGACTTTCAATCTCTTGGCCAGCAGACATTAATTTCACTGTTATAAAAAGAAAACAAAACAAAACAGCGATATCTAACAAAAACACATGTGCTCCCTGAATATGTTTATAGTAATAAGAAATATTTCTGTATCTCCTTATGTTTGTAAGAAAGTTAAGGTTATGAAAAAAGAAGTTATTTATATATATATCTACCGAAGCATCTAGAAAGTATAATAGAATAGGAGTGATTAAATACTTTAAGTGCTGTAAGCTTCTGTTCATAAACATCCACAAAACTGTCCCTCTCAAGAATTATTGATAGAGAATTTGATATTTCTTGAATATTTTTTAAACTGTCTTTTGGATATTGAAGTTCTTAGTTAATATGAATATTGAACTAAGTTAATTGATCAAATGCTATGAACAAATGGCTAAGAAAAAATTCAATCATTTCCGGGTGTTAGCAATATAGGTAACAATTTCCTTAATCATTCTTTTCGTTCCTCTCTGCATTCTTGAAGAAGCATGCCACATGTGTATATTTGTAAAGGCTCATGTAATTATTGACTCTCTCTACACACACACAAACAAACAGTTTGTTGTTATTGTTGCAAATGTTTTTAGAGGACTGGTTTATGCATCATGCTGTGTTTATTACATTGAAATCGCTGCAGTTCACTACAACAGCCTTGTCAGTTATACTGTGTTATGAATTGTTAATCAGGTATAACTGCCAAGCAAGACAGGTGCTGAAGGATTCAGCTCCCCTCACCAACCTGCTTGTTGTTGTTAATCTACAAATCTTACCTTTTATCTTCTTTTTTTAAGCTTTCTTTTTTGCTTTTCTTATTGTGTGTCTGTGTGCAAAAGAAATGGTTCATTTCTGATTCCATTACATATGCCCTGTCTTCATGGTTAATGCCTCCTTCAGGAAAAATAAACTTGTTACAAGCTGTGCAAGGAATCATCTAGTCTTGTTTTATAGACTAGAGTATAGAGGCAAACAGAGGGTGCTGAAAGGCTTTCAAAGGGAAGTAATCAAGTCATTACCTTACAGTGTGTGTCTGTGTGCATATATAGATGGGTCATTTTATGTATTTGCCTGTTAGTCTTAGAATTATGATGATGATGATAATAATAATAATAAAATTTTACAAATTTAGACTTTAGTGAAATTTTAGTTGCATATTTATTGAATGATTTTATTGAAATGATATTTGTTTTAAGTTTTTGAGAGTTTGAAATGTTTTTCTCAATAGAACAAAGTAAGCTCACAATCAATATTTCTCTTTGTTTTGTCTTTCATTCTCAAAAAAAATTAGCTGCTCTCTTTTATTATTAGGCAGTTTTACAAAAATAGTTTTATTTTTAAATTTTCTATTCAACAATTTCAGGCAGTTTGGTTCCATGATTTGCATACCTTTTTTTTTCTCTTGTATCTTTTAATTATAGTATAGTAAAAACAGAACCAGGGAATAAACTTATACCAAAGCTTTATTGCACTTTATTCTGACTACTCGTCTACTGACGGTTATTACAGGGTTCTTTTTATACCTCCTAGATCTTAAGGGGAGGTAACTGATGATTTATCAGTACATTTAGTTTGGATTAAATTTGGTTGAGACAAAATGAGATTTGTCAAAAGAAAATTGTTTTGACTCTGTTTACTACTTTAAAATGTTTTGCAGTTTATTTGAACCAAAAACATTTGAAATATTAAAATGTATGGCAATTTAAGCCGCAAATAATATCAACACAGGAAGAATGCGGAACACAAATTGAAAGTTAAAAGGAATAATATTGAAATTCATATATAAAAATACTATTGAAATAATAGTTCTTGTTGCAAACAAATTGTTCTGTTTGTGGCTATATTATAATGAAACAATATAAGTCCACTTAACTGAAGTTGTTGGCTTAAAATGGTTTTGTTTATGTACTAATATAGCATAGATCTCATGTCAAAAGTGCAGGTAGAATCAGAGACAACTTTGACATCCTGCGCCTTGCAGATCTTGGCAGAAAAGATGACGAGAAACAGAACAAAATAGTATTCTTTATAATTGGTGCCAACATATTCTGCCTACTAATTGGTTGGTTTGACGCTATACATGATCTTAGAGAGTGCAGCTGACCAAGGGTGACAACTGACCTAAGTAACATTTTCCTATAAATGTTATGCTTAAAATGATTTTAAAATGGAATTAACTAACTTTTTTTTGTTTTTATGTTCAGCTATGTGAACTATTTAATTAATTTAAAATGTATGACTTTGTTTTAAAACTAAATTTATAAATAAAAGCTTGACTAGAAACAACAGCAATTAGATAAATTATGCAACAGTGTCTCTATTAACCTTTTTTTTTAATAACATTGTAAATTTTAAAATAGCTATATTGTAAACCTGTGTATATTTTTTTAATATTTGTATGAACATGTTTTTCTGTGAAGTTCACAACTCCATGAAAATGATTAACGAGTAGCTTTTTATTTTAATCATATATTTTATAGCTGACTTTCCTTTCATAAAACTATACACAGTTCTATGTAACAATGTAGGTATCAATACAACGTCTACACTATCTGTAAAGTTTAGTGGTACTGCTTGAAACATAATTTTCAAGTGGTTTCAGTTAAAACCAGTATACACAAATAAAAGGGAAAAATATGGACTTTAAATCATTTTGGTTGAGTAAACCAAAATAACTTTCTAAAAATACCCCAAAAAGTAAAGATAAAACAATACTTGTGCAAAATTAAGAAATTTGATTCGACAATTAGATATCACATGAACCTTTACATTTATATACATGTTTTCAACTATTATTGAAATTGAGATATCATTAAATAAATAGTGTAAAAAAAAAAAAGCTTTGCTGATTTTAAATATGTATGATTTTATAAGTTAAAATTCTGTTAAGTTAAAGTGTATAATTTTGAAAGAAAGTGTATTTTTCAGATGTAATTTTCATAAAGAGCAGAACAACGTGTTCTGTTCTTTATGAAAATGGCCTTCATTTCTTTAGGAAGATTTTTATTTCTGAGAAAACTGAAGTTTAAGCCAAGTGTGTATTTGAATAAAAAATATACTTATCATACAAGACAGGTAAAAACTTGACTAAAAATATACATATAATGTCATACTGAGCCCTCTCTTTGTATCTAACATTATGATATTGAATGATTAATTTACAATATAAAAAAAACTTAAGTGATAACCTCCCTTTTTTCTTTTCTTTTTTTTGTCTCTCTTTATGCAAATATGTGTATCATTTTAAAGGATGGAAAGCTAAAAAGTAAAAAAATTTTCTTAACATGCCTGAGTTCCTAGTTGCAAAGAAAAATAAAATACTTGAACTTTTCTTTTATCTTTTTAGCCTGAAAATTATGGACAAATAAAAAAGACATGCTATTTGCACAAAAAGGCCCAGTTTAGCATTTTTATTTACATTTATAAATTGGACCTTCCCCTATAAAAAAATTTTTTTTAAATTCCTGAAGAAATATTGATCATATTCACTCAAATCACATAAAAATACAATAAAGATTTTTTTCTTACAAAAACAACTTGAAAAAAATCAGTTAGCCACCTGACCCATGTTTTTCCTTTCCATAACTATATTTTTACTGGAAATAAGACCAAAATGAAAGTTCTGTTGATTATATTGGATTACTTTCCTCAAAAGCATCTGATTTCCTTTTTTATCTTATATTGAAAATAAATGGTGATTTGACCCTTTCATTTAAAATAATACTTGATAAATATACAAATATTACTATAATTATATGAAAAATGATACCTACAAATCTGTTTTTAATGATTCATTGAAATCAAAGTTGTCATAGCTCTAAATAAATTGTATAAAATCCTTCCCTGGATAATGCTGAGTCAGAATATATATGATTTCACTAATTTTAAATAGATTGTGCAAAAATCACATGCACAGATGTTGTTATAGTTTTATTAATATCAACTGACGAGGTCTGTCTGTTTACATTATTTATATGTGGACTATTGTCCTCATCTTTATTGTTATTATTACAGTTTTGATCATTGTGCCCTACAACCTCCATCAGGTGCTTATCAATCTGGGTAACCTTTAGGGAATTTTGAACCCTTTATTTATTCCATGATGTTAGATTGTTCGTGTTTCACTGACTAGGGACAGTAGCCAAAAGGATTAATGTGTTGCTTTGTGAATTTGGTGATATAGTAATTGTGAGTTCAATCTTTGAACTAGGCAGTAATAATTATAATATCTAGATATATCTCTAGATATGCTCAGTGGAATTAGAACAAATCTATCTCCAGATGTTGAATAAAGGGTTTACTTCAAAATTCCCTGAAAGTTACTTGAATTGACACGTGCCTGATGAAGGCCACAAGGAAAAACAGCTGAAATGTAATAACAACAACAACAACAAAGATGACACAATAGTTTGTATGTGAATAAATGTAAATAATAACTCCTTGTCTCAGAAATACAAACAGAAAAAGTCTGTCTAATTTTTCATTATAAATTGTCACACATTCAAATCAAATTCTGGAACTGTCCAAATTTTGTAATATTTTTATTTGAGCACTTTCAGTAATCTCTGGTCATTAGGAAGAACATTAATATCATCATTGATATAGAGATAACGTTTTTATGAGCTTTAGGAATGTTATAATTCTGGCTTAAATTTACATAGCGGATATTGGTGTCTTTTAGAATGGTTTGTATATTTTGAATTAAAAAAAAAATTATTTTCAATAAGTGACAATTTAACTGACAATATAATGTGCTGGTTGTACCCTTTACTTTTTGATTTTAGTGTTGGAGATGCAATTTCCCAAAAAGTATGAGAATTCATTTTTTTTTTTTTTTTTTTTTTTTTTTTTTGTGTGTGTGAATTTTGAGGCTTTGTGTTATTAGTAATGCTTAGATTAGATGTCTTGAATTTTTTATAATGAATAATAAATTTTTAATGTTCATTGCATTACTTCTATAAATGTGATACATACTGGCAAATATTTTTAATGTTTATTTTTTCATTTGCTTATAGTTAGGATGCATGTGACTACAATTGATTATGCTAATGTTGTTTCTATTTTTGTTTCTATAAATCATTTAATATCTTCCTCCTTAGGCACAAATCAAGTTTTTGTGACTCCTTACAGAGTTATTTTTTTTTATGTGTATCATTTACATAGAGCTACAAACTATCCTACACATGATGTCATTTGTATGCTAAATGTATATTTAAATGTAATGTTTGTAAAAATACCAGAATGAGGCTAATAAAAACTTTTCTCTGTGACACTGAATACATGAACGTTCCTAATAATGACCAGAGTTTATCAACAGTATTCTAATAAAACATGAACTTAGGACAGTTTCGGCATAAATTTGATCCGTATCTGTGATAAAACTGGGAACAAAGTAATGAAAAATTAAACCAACAGATTTGGCCTGTCTATTTTAATAAAACTCATTTGAATGAAATCTTACTATCTTTATACACATTATTTATGCAATGTGTGTGTGTGTGTGTCTTCAGATAAGACAAATCCTAGCTTCTCTATAGGATGATTGGATGGCATGCTTTTTAAAGATGAATAAAAAAGAGGTGATTAGCTGAGCTCCTAAATAATAACAGAAGTGACTTGACTTTCTTTTTTTTTTTTTAATAGATCCTTAATATAATTATCAAAGTAAAAGATAATTCTTATATGCAAATGTCACTTTCTTGCTAGATACAAACTAACTGTTCACCATTATTAATGACACAGGATAACAGGCTAAGAAAAAAAGTTAGCATTTATTTTTTATTAAGAAAAAAATGTACTTGGTGATTGTATCATAGACATATTTGCATGCATTTGCTCCACCTCCAACATTTTTATGTACAGAGTTATGTCCCCTGTCATATCTCCTTTTGTGATGTTTGTCACTCATGTTGACTTTTGACCTAAGGTTATTCTTATAGGGTATTTTAAAGGCTAATTTCCAGTTAACAACTAATCCTTCACTACCAAACGTACTTAGTGCATTGACTGCAGTAACTATTTATCTCCATTCATCCAGAAAACCACAGACAGCAGTCTCTTGCAATTCTTTGAATTATTTGACTGTTGGTCTGTCATTACATTCAAGGTTTGCCCATAATTTTCCTCTTGATGTTGGCATAATTTTATTAAAATTTCTCTGAAGTATTGCTGCTGTTTAATTATGCAATGTTCGAAGAGTGAATATTTCTCATTATTTTAACAAAAATGTGGATATCTTGCTTAAATCTGTCACTAATATAGTTATTATTGAAGTCTCACATGAAAATATTCAAATATTTCGGTTAACTTGAATGTTTTAATTCAATGTTCAAACTGGACATTATAAATATTGTCAACACCAATCTAATCTCTTTGTTGAAGTTTTTTTTCCTCTTTTTCAAATTTTGGTCATGAGCTTAACCTATGGTGGCTTTCAGCCTAATGTTCAATCACTGGCAAAAGCCAATAAATTTGATTTAAACAGCGAAGGAGAAAACTGAGATTTAGGGTCTTATCCAAGGGTTTAGCACTTTTATTTATTACTGCAAATTAATGTAAGAGAAAGAAAATTATAAAACAAAGCAAAAAGATTTATGATTAGTGTCTATTAGTCACTATCAAGTTTGGATGAATATCTTTTGAATTCTTATAAAAAAATTAGTATTTTTATTTAGTTTTAAAGAATAAAGAACACATTTTATTTTTGTTATAGCAAAGATGGTTTGACAAAAAGAAAATACCATTTCCACCCTTTCATGACTGTGCTCATTACCAAACACATTACTCACCTCTGGAGCTTTGCAAAATGTTGTCAAGTCCAACAGGATGACCTCCTCTTCACTCAAAGTGGATGCAATGTCATTATCCTCTGACATATTTGATATTGGTTGAATATCCTTGATGTGGTGTGGAATTTTATCATACTTGATGGATTGCAAGCTAATGATCCCAATGACCTTCTCCAATCAAAAGGTGAATGTAGACCAATTTTAAGGCCTTTTTTTTTTTTTTTTTTTCTTACTGAGGCAGTATCTCCTATCTTGGACTTGTCATTTCTCACTTTGGGTTTGCCTTTCAGCTGAACCTCATATTTGTAGATCTTATTAACAGGTGCATCTGAGAGAGAGAGAGACTTCATTCTTACATTGTACCAGTATATTGTCTCTGATATCGAACACTACTTCCTCAGCAATTCGTTTGACACTTAAATGACACCTTTCTGCTATTCTATGCATACAGAAAATATATCAGACTATCCGTTTGCTTTAAAATCTGTGCTGTTGAATGCCCTATCATTATCTGTGAGAAGCTAAGCTGGTGGGCCTCTTTCAAAACATCTAAACTCTAATTGATGTATGACACTTGCAGAGTCTTCTGAAATTATAATGTTGACAAATTGAGGTATGTGCAGAACAGCATTGCAACAGTCAATGTGCAACAAGTAATTCCTGCCGTTGTAATGGGTTATATCCATTCCCAAACTGTATTCAGTGTTGCTTGCTTCTAATTTTCCTTTCTGCCAATGCATTGGTACCAGATCTAGACTGGCAGGCTATGAATTTCTTGATCACCAACTGAATGGCTACACCTGATATTAAAGAGCAAATTTACCTAATCACTTAGTGTTCTTTTCACACCTGGAAGTTTGTTATGCTGTTGAATTTTCTTTTATTATTTCATTGGATCTCGCCTGCTTTTACAAAAGCAGCACACACACATAGGTTTTATATAGGCTCACTTTTTTTATTCCCGATACTGGACTATCTCTGAAGCACCCTAATTAGTTTATCTCCTTAGTTTACTCCTGTACTTCATTAGTGACACATCAACAGAAGGATTATGCCCCTTTATTACTGCAGTAAGAATACTACACCATTTATTTATTAGTATCTCACTAGTGGCCTTAGTTTTCACCTCGTCTTACCAGTCAAGGTGTTAAATATCTAGTGATATACAGAGATGCAACACTTTGTTGCTAACCATAGCAGAGTCATCTTAATTTTTTTTTTTCAAAATGACATTAAATCCTATCATGTTAATCTTCTGCACATTGTTCAATGGTAAAGCATTTTCAAACTTTACTATTGAGTTTATTTCTGGTATACATTTAAAAGACTGTGAATTGACCCTATTTGCATGACCATGAATGTGTTTCCTTGCATCAACCCACATTTATTTCTATCCTATTTACACACCTGTCTCCTCAAGTAGGATTATTTATGCTGTACTATATTTAGAGTAACAAGTTCTCCATATTCTAAAAAGTCAAATTCCGTGTTCTTCCTTAAATGGAAAATTGAAATTTTCCATTTTCTTTCAAAATCGTAAAAACATGAAAAACAGAAATGTGTGTAAACAATAAAAGATACAAATATATAGCCTACTTATATAGGCATCTTTTTTTTTTGTGTGCTTCAGAAATTTTTGATGATTTACAAGCATGTCCCTTTGAGTCCAATTTACGGTGTGTTGACAAAAACTGCAAAATAATTTATTGCCATCATGATAAAGATTATCGCAGAAAGCTGGTTCTTCAGCTCTGTATTTTGCTGAAAGTGTGCACCCACATTTGTAAAAGATAATCAAACTGGCACTTAAAAATCTAATTCAATCACTAAACAAACAATTTTTATTTTTACTACCCATGGGGGCACATGTCATACTCTTCATATGCTAATATTGCACACTGCAGCAACCAGTTTGGCCAGATTAATATCATGAATTAGGTTATGGCACTTGTGCAGTACTGGGATCAGTAGTGGAAAATACACCATGTTATTTATAAAATTATATGTTGCAGCAATACAGGTTGTAGCACTTGTGCATAAGTAACTGATTTTGCTGTGTATTACAAATTTATGCAAAAATAATGATTCTGTGAAGTTACAGCTCAGGAATTTCACACATTACTGTTGGAATATTTTACTTTTTAGTAGCAAAATTCCTGTTTTCTACTTTATTTCTCTCTCCCCCCCCATTTTCCATATCGCAGAGATCATTCCACTCTAACTATAATGCTGATCTCTATTAACCCATCAATACACTAATACCAGATTTTAAATTTTGTAATACTGAATTTTATAGTGGGTTATATTTTTTTTAGAGGGTTATCATTTATTTCATCATCCCAACATTTTGTAGTTGTGGTAACTTTGTGTTTTATGATACCTGTTGCCACATGGAGTCATTTACATATGTTTCCTGCTGAGGGTGGTGAGGGGAACAAACATGTCTTCTTGTAGTGACATCAGGAATTTTCACAACTTTGCTTCCTTAATTCTAATGTAATTTTCATTTTCTCTGCATTTCAAACCTAGCATTCAAACACAACTTTCTCTCAATCACTTTGAGTCCTTACTGATTAGTTCAAGGTTTGACAAATGCTTCTTGATACTTTCTGCAGACAGGATATTTTCATCAACAAATATACCATTGATACATACTGACATTCAACCCCACTTTCAAATGGACTCAACTTGCAATAACATACTGTTCAGCATATTGAGGAGAAATCTTAATCTTGTAAGGCAATACAACTTTCCCTTAAACATAAGTGTCTGAAATGGCAACAATAACTCCTAGACACAAACTTGTAGATTTACTTTCCTGAGGTCAATGATGGATATATTTTTACCTTGATGTTGCCATTCCCTTATCTTTTTTTGCACAGATGTCTGTATTTGCCATAAATGTGTCAGTATATCCTTCAGTGCTCTGTGGTCCATTACAGAGTATGCCTTCATTTTGTTCCCTTGCACAATGACCATCAGAGGAGTGAAACCTTTGGGAGTGGTGTTCATATTTTTCTGGCTACATGTGAATCTTGTATTCATATTTCTCCCTAACTTGTGTGGACATGGGGGCGTGCTCTCAGTAACCTTGTTCTCTAGATTCTTAGGCTTCCAATTATTTGACCATTTTCATGTTACAGTCCAAATCTTACACTTGTCAAAATTTATACTGAAACTAGATTCATTGATCCAAATAGTTGTACACACAGGTACTTTTTTCCTTTGTAAAACAAATTGTATCCAATTGATTGATCTGGATACTGCCCAACATTTTTTTGGCATCAATTCCAAGGAGAACTGAGAATCCTAACAGCTTTCTGTCTATTACCAAAACTTAAACCTTAATGAAATCTACAAGAATTTTTCCAGTCAGACAGCACATCTACTCTTATCTATCATTGACATACTGACTTACAATCAAGTAAGTACTTATTTGGCATAGGAGTTAACCATAATCCAATGAGGGTTATTGAGGCAAGATTAACCTCCCTGTGCTGTCAGTGGAGCTATGATTTGCCTCATTTGGGAGAAGTTGCTCAGCCCTGGGGATTCCAACCTTGGTGCACCTTCCTCATCATACTAAAGAGGTTGGATCAGTGTAATATCTATGCGAGCTTGACAGTGGCCATGAAGGCTGGGCAAAAATCAATTTTTATCCTTGGCCCATATGCATAAGTATGTGCATAGCACTCCTCATGTTAAAATGACCTTGTGTCACTTCCAGCCTTGGTGGAAAGGCCAAGTAAATATACTTACTTACAATCAGGTAGGATGATCCAGAATTCACCAATGCTATGCATAGTGTTCCATCGATCTGGACTTCAATTTAACAGATTCACATTTCACCTGGGGTGGAAACTGGGGCTGATGTCATTCTCCCCAATTCTATTTCCTCTGATTCCATTTCCCAAACAATCTGACAAAATGTGACCTAATACTTGGCATCAATGATGATACATTTCTTTTCTTGATCTTTATCTCTGACTGCTACTTGTCCATCTTCATTGAAGCAAATATTCTCTCACCTTAAGTCCATGACACCTGTAACACAAACTCAGCAGTTTCTCAGTTTTCTGTTGATGTTGGTTCTACCTCTTTGTCTATAGCCAAACTCCTTACTCCTTCAAGATTTCTCTTGCTTGGGTCAACATTCATAGAGCCCATTTGGGAAGAGGCCTAATAAAGCTGCTTCACATTTTCTGGGAAACTAGCCATATTTTCACATACTGAACTGTAGTCTGATACTCTACCAAACAACACTGATAAGCTGCATAAAATTGCACCTGTGTGCAACCACCTCACTTTGAATTGTTCATAGGTTACAAATGAATCAACCAGAAATGCTGCAGACAATGATTCTTTTAGTATCTGTCTATATTTCTGAGATGAGGTATTATGTACATTATGTGTCCTCACATGGCACAGTGGATAAAGGCGTTGGTTAGATCCAGTGAGTTCAATACCCGGTTAAGGCAGTGGAGAACTTTCAGAGGGAAATTAACAGGAGATAACTGGTAACTGACATCCATTAAACATGGCACATGGAACTAGAACAGTCTACCCCAGTGAGCGAAATAAAGGGTTCAGTTAGACATTCTAACCACTTGAAGAAGGCCGGAGCATACAACGGCCGAAACGTTGTAATAAATATGGCGACAAAGATGGGGACAATAGTCCGAATAATGTAAATAATGTATGATTCTTTTATTAATGCAAAGTCTTTGACTTGCTTAACAGTGATAGACAAAGTAGAATGAATCAATTTTCTTTATATCACATAGATTACATACCAGTTTAACCATTTCCATTAATTCAATTACCTTTGCTGTTGAGCTTGCATATCAATTTTAAAGTAAGATATCTTTCTAAACTAGCCAAAATAGCTTGCAGAAACATTACTTCAACAAAAAGAAATTTTCAAAACCTCACTGAACCAAGAAGCACAAAAGTCCAACACTACTAAATTGACCACAAAAGTCCAACACTACTAAATTGACCACAAAAGTCCAACACTACTAAATTGACCACAAAAGTCCAACACTACTAAATTGACCACAAAAGTCCAACACTACTAAATTGACCACAAAAGTCCAGTGCTGTTAAGCTTAGGTTTCCACTTGTTTTGTTCAATTCACTTATGATTTGGGAGTCAAAGTATAATATATTTTTTGCCATTTTCTATATGCAAGAAATATTTTAGGAGGAAACTGGATTACTCTCCTCTTTTCAAGAAAGTAAGGTATGTCTTTAAAAAGAAAGAAAATTTGCAATCAGTTATTGACACCAATTGCTGTAGATCAGGTATCTTAATATCATACTAATCGGAATTTTGACAGACAGGCTGTTTTAATAATTGTATGTGGTAAATTAATTAATCAGGAAGCAATATGTAATGAACTTTGAACTTGACTGATATATAAATCTCAAAGAACAATAACAAGGTCAGTGTAGGATAACCCAAGGAACAGGGTGTCACAAAAACTGGATGTGACATTTGGTGTGGGAAGGTGGAAGATATAATGTGCATATGCCCCAACGAAATAGAATTCAACAAGGTTCTGGCATATATCAGACTAGAGGAAGGTCAGAGGATATAGAACTGAAATATTGATGAGGGAAATACACATTAAAAAAAAAAAAAAAAAAAAAATGAGGAAATTTGTCTGAAGAAAACTATCTACACTATCGGAATTTATGATGCAATGTTTTCACAAACCAAGTTAATAAAACTTTCAAAATATGGGATAAACATACAGTGTGCATGCTTATAAAATGTTTTTATTAGAAATATTTACATTAATTAATTTGATGATATGAAATTTTATCATGCAACTCAAGGGTTGTTCATTGTTCTGCCCCGAGAGTTTGTGTCTATATTTCAAGGCAGCCAGATAAATGCCTTAAAGCAATTTAGACTCTGAAGACAGGCCTATTCATTACAGGTTTATTAAAAGCCAAAAGGCTAAAACTAGAAAAAGAAAATATATACACATAAGACTAATTCAGTCTGAATAACACACAAACAAAAGGGTAACAAGGAATATGACAAAAAAGCAGCAGGACTCTTGAATATAGATATAAGACCATTTGTCTAAATGGATAAAGGAAGGTAGCGTATACTTTGTTTACATGAAAGTTTACTACAGGAATACATTTCAGTGTTGCAATGAATTCATGGAAAGGAAGTTACATGCAAGCAACATTTAGGAACAATGTGTAAACAGATAACGTGTTGAAAGGATTCTACATAAAGATACAAATGTAAAATAAACGTATAAAATATGGCTACATTAAAGAACTGTTCAAATAATAATGTAATATTAATATAGACCAATGTAGCAAGAAACGGTATTAAAAGTTACAAGCTGCGAGTAAGATTGGGAGGTTAATAAAACTAAGAACCGTATGATTTAGCTCATGCTGTTACTATGTGGGTTTCAGTGACAACTAATGGCGCACCAGGAGTGGTCAAAAACAGTGTCTAATCTAAAAAGTATTATAAACTAAAAAAAAAGGACAAACTAAAGCGGAAGTAAAACAATACAATTTCTGTTCTGTGGAAACAGAACATTCATCATATCTAAATAAATGCTAGTTATTGATGTCGTTTTTTTTTTTTAATTTCAGATATTTAAAGATTGTCCTAGACCATAAGAAAGATATAAACCCAAAAGTAGATTAAATTTTAATAATCACTTAATAGTGATGAGAAAATAGCATTGTGAATTTCAAGAAAGTTAAACAAAACAAAAAACAAAAAAAATGGAAATATTTGCAAGATGAGAACAAAAGCAAAATTGGCACTAAGAATGTCAAAAAGAGATTTAAGAAAAATAGGTAATAAACCAGAAAAGTGGAGTGACCAGTACAAAAACAGTTGAAGAAGCTGATATTGTAAAAAGAGAAAAAAAAAAATACAGAATATAAAGAGTGCTGCCTAAAGATATGAAAGCAACTAAACCACCATCTTTAAGTAAACATCACAAAGAGAAACATAAGTTGAGCAAAAAAAAGTAGATGAAATCTGATTTCTCAACAGTAATTTTTAGTGTTGACTATAGAAAACTACATTGAATGGACCTGATGGTTTGGCTCAATCAAGATTGGGTCGTTCATGTAAATAGTCACACAACACAACTTTGAAGACAGTAGGAGACATGGAGGAATTATGTTTTGACCTTATATTGTAGACAGAAAAATTATCAGTCTTTCCAAAATTGGTGATTCTGTCAAGATAAATGCAAAGAATTATTATAACAATGGCATCTTTTTAATTGGTTCAAGTCATCAACTTTAGTTTTAACCTATAGACTATATTTATGCAAGGCAATGTTCCTTCACATTCTGCAAAGATGTTTATTGCCATCCTTGTGAAATTGTTTTTGAAGATACCAAATTAATGGAATGGCTACCAACCTCTCTAAATATTATTCCAGTTATGGTGCTAAGGTAAATGCAGAGAAATATTGTATTTAGACAAGATATTCTTTGAGTGGTACCAGCCACAGCCGGAAGCTTTAAGCTAAAGAATATATTCATTCAAGCTAATGCTCCTTCACATTCTGCAGAGTGGCTATTGCTCACTGCCAAATTGATTTCAAAGACACCAAATTAATGCCTCACCAAATATTAATACAGTAGAAAACTTGTTAACCACCATTAAAAGAGATGTATATGAAGAAAGAAATCAATATTCAAACAAGGGAAGTAATAAACTGTGTTAATCAAATATGTTTATTTTGTATATATTTTATTGATTTAATTGCACTTAGTTTATTTAGATGCTAAAACCTAACATACCCCAAAATAAGTTACCATAAATATTTTTTAATTAGAATAGAAATGCACACAATATAAATATATACTGAAATTTTTACCATCATTAGTTGGTTAATGCTAATTTTATGAAAACATTGACTTGCATAATGAATTTCGTATTGTATACACCATGAATATCTTCCTAATTTTATGAAAATTAGAATGTTTTAAAATAAGTCTCCTAATTTGAGAGAAAATTCAAATCAATGAAGAGATTTTTATTTTAGTCTAAACAAGCCATTAATTACCAGCATGAATGAGTATGATATGTGTATAAACTTGAGAACATATATAATGACTTGTTTCAAAAGCATCAAGTCATATTATTTACTAGCAATTTATTTTATATATTTAAGTATTTATATGAAAAGAATGTCATTACTTTTGTTCCTAAATAATAGCAAAAACTAATTCAACAAATTTTGTTTATCATTTCTGTAACTCTTTAAAAAAAAGAAAAAAAAAAGTAGATTCTCTGCTATAAATAATTGCTGTTGGATTAAAGATCATATATGCCATAAATCAATCCAACTGCCTTCAGACATTAAATGAAGAATCACTCAACAACTTCATTTGTAACAAAATTGAATTTCTTAGTATTCAAAATGTATAAATATTGAAAAATAATGAATGAAGTAAAATTAATTACCTTGTTCCACAAATATTAAGCTATTTTAATCTGATAAGATTCTTTTAGCTACAGAATAAGAAATGGAAGACATTTTGATAAAAGGAAATTTACTTTGACTACACTGTTTCTTCAGATGTTTCTATTTTTCTGTTCTTTACTTATAATCAATAGGAAATTTGCAGGTATTTAAAAAAAAATTGAGGAAGTTAAATTCTACATTGATGACTTATTCAGGTTTATCTTTTTTTTTCTTTTTTTTTTCTGTTCCTCCCTCTCTTCTGTTTTCTCTGAAAAGACAAATTATTGGTGTGAAAAGTTTGAATTTAAGCAGCTTTTCAATATTTGTGAAGGTGACTTTCTTGAATATTTCTTTTTATTTTTGCCTTACTTTATCACTGTTTGATGTTGTTTAAAGTTTAAAAGGAAAAAGAAGAAAATATTTTTCAAGAATAAAAAATATGCAATTAATTGCATTAATTGCTGCTAGAAAGAAACCAATTGCAGCTTCTGCATTTGTGTGTGAGAGAGAGTGAACCCTACTGTTTGTGATTCTGTCTGCCTGAAAGATTGTCAGCTTTGAAACCAGAAAGTTTTCTTACAGATCTAAATAGATCTGATCCAGCAGCAACATTTTCCTTTATTTTTTAAAAAGCCTGAATAAGATTGGCTTCAAAGACTGGCAGAAAAATAGTGATTGTAAAATTGAAAAAAAAAAAAAATCAACATTTATCAGTTTTACTTTTTATAAATAAATTATTTTTCTTTGTTTTTTTTTCTTTTTCATAAATTTTTTTCAATACTAATGAAAGAATTAATATGTATGGTTACCATTATTTTCATTATTATTTCTTTCATCTCAATTTTAGTTTCCTTTGTCATTTATATATATATAAACTAGAATGAGGTCTTACGCCTTGAATGACAACCTTCCTAGAGATGGTGTCTCACTAAAAACACTCTGTATTTGGACTGCTGTAAGTGTCTGAGTTGTGCGTCAGGATGAATATTCAGCCTTGTAAAATCTTGCTTTAAATCATTATGACAAATCTTCTGTCAGGCAGGACCCACTATGCTTTGTGAAAGATTAATCTCAGCCCTGTCTCAATAAAAAAACAAAAACAAAAAAAACATGGCTATGTATGTATGTATATTGTAATTTGGTAAAACCAGCTATTTTTGGCAGAGAGTCTATAATGATTATAAATAAATTAAGAATAAGCTCCAGGCAAGGTTTGAACTCGCAAACCTCTTATCACAGGAAGCCTGCATATGTGATGCTGCCTTTTCTACTGGCTGAGCTTCCGGATCTTTACGGTTGGCAGCAGATCACATCTAATCCTTAAACTCATTCTTTATTCTTTCTCACTTGTTTGATGCCATATTTATTACTGTTTTTTATGTCCACAAATTGCAGTAATATTATCTTGATTTTATTTTTGTAAGAGGAAGCATTGCCAGTAAAAGAAATATAAGGTAAAAATTAAAATAGTTGACAATACTTCATCTAATAAAAACAAAATCAAGATAACTTTTGTTTTTTTGGGGGGGAGGATTTCTCTTTGCAAAATTAGAATTAAACATTTTTGTTGCATTTGAATCTGAAATGAAGAGATTTTATCTAACATGTTTTATGGGAATAGTGCAAATCATTTCATATCAATAGAAATATTATATTTAATTATTTCAATGAGTTACATGTAAATAGATTAAATTAATAAAATATCAATGTGGTATTGTTGTAACCATTCTTTAGATTTTACTTTTTCCTTTTGCTGTATACCACAATTGCAAGTTAGGTAATTAGTCATTACTGTAGTTCCCCTTTAACAATCATATTTTGAGTTAAAGAATAAGTCAAGAGAAAAAGACTAAAATTATATTTGAAATTTTAGAGTTGTTGTAAAATTACATTTCCTTATCACTAGGTGTAAATACACTGTTAAAATAAAGAAAAAAGGTTAAGATAAAATTTCTTTATCACACAAGATCATTTAATGTTACATTCAAAATATTATTTCTCACTTTTAATTATGCAGTGTTAATTTTATTATTCAATATTTTTGCAATAAATTAAAATTTTCAGAATATATTTGTAATAAAGATACAAGGAGTTAAATTTCAGCAGAAAATATATCTTATTAAAATATTTACAATAATTTATTTCGTATTGTGAGATTTTGCTACACAATTTGAAATGTTATTCATATTTTAAATAAATATATATAATAACAAAGTTATTGATATTTATGTTTATAAAGATTGTCATAAGAAAGATATAATATCAAAAGAGAAACAAAGTTATTGAGTGATAGGAACATTGAGAATTTCCAAAAAAAAATGTCAGCAGATGATAGAAGAATCTGGAAAACTGGAAACATTGGCAATATAAAAACAAAAGAAAACCTGGCTGTAAGAATCTAAAAAATATGAGTAATATTAAACTGATAATAAGCCAGAGAAGTAGATTGACCAGCAAAAAAAAATAGATGGAGAAGCTGATGTTGCAAATGTAAAAAGAGAGAAAAATACAAAATATAAAGAATGTTGCCTGAAGGCATGAAAGCAACAAAACTACCCTCTTTAAACAAACATCACAAAGAAAAAGTTGATCAAAGAAGTACATGAAAACTGATTTCTCAACACAAATGTTTGTCATGACTATAGAAAGCTGCATTGAATTGACAATGGCTTTCCTTCAGGTTAGGTCCTTTATGGAAATAGTCAAGCAACACAACTTAGAAGACAGCAGGGGACACGACAGAGTAATGTTTTGACCTTATATTGTAAGCAGTAAAATTATCGGTCTTTCTAAAGTTGGTGATTGTATCAAGATAAATGCAAAGAATTATTATAACAAAAACAAAACATTTTTTTGATTGGTGCAAGTCATCACCTTTAGCTTTAACCTAAAGACTATATCTATGCAAGGCAATGTTCCTTCACTTTCTGCAAAGATGTTTATTGCCTTCCTTGTGAAATTGGTTTTAAAGATACCAAATTAATGGACTGGCTACCAGCTTCTCTAATTATTATTCCAGTAGAAAACTTATGGTCCATCATTAATAAAGCTGTGTATGAGAAAGGAAAACACAATTCATGCAATAAATTGGAGATAATAAAACCTTTTGCAAATAATGTTAAAGTCAAAACTGGAAAGGTTAGTAAAATCAAAAGACTGAAAGTTAAAGTATCTCAAGAAACTTGTCTGTTAATGAAATAATAATTTATTCAAGTCTATAGCATTTTGTGCTAATTAAATGTTTCTCTTAAAAATTAATATTGTATTTAGTTTCTTTGCATAATACAAACTGACACTCCCAAAGCAACTTACCTTCAATATTTTTTTTAATAAGGATTTGATATTATAAGCTGAAACTCAAATGATATATTATTCATAAATATATAAGAAAATTTTCTCAGCATCCATTGGTTAATACTGAATTTATTTTGAAAATATTGACTTGCATAAAATTGTATACAATAAGGATTTTTGTTTAATATTTTTGTCATTTCATAGAGCCAACTCTAACACTTAAAAATTCTGTGGTGATTTGGTTTTTGCTGGCAAAGCATGCTTTCTGAGTATAAAAGAATTGCTGATATTTGTATTTCTAGGGAAATTGTGAATTGCTTTAAATTTGACTGTGCTTCAAAAATTGTGAAATATTCATTTTAAAATATATAGCAATTGAGAATAAACTGATATTGTGGATAGAACCTCAGACCTATCAGCTTGCATTTCCTTTTTTTTACCTCTAAGAAAGAACCTCAAATAAGTTGTATATGACTTTCTTTTTTGTTTTACTATATTATTAAATATGAGAAATATGCTGATTTTTCTGAAAAAGAAATGACTTAATGAACCAATATAATCAACATTTATACAAGATTTTTTTTTCTGATTATGTATCTTCTGATGTGGATCATGATGGCTTAAATTAGATAGTTTTGCACTAAATTCTAATTTCATTTATTTTTAATTCATTAATACCCTCCATAAAATATGGCATTGATTATAACCTGATTAAATATCTTGTATTAATTATAGATTTCTATTTATAACCCAATGTCCCAAAAATGGGATGACAGACATTAATGGATTAAATTAACAATAACTCCAATCGACATTATACATTCAGTAAATTTTTTCATTATGTCAGTGTTGGTCTCTTATTTAGGTCAAATACTAATTTAGTAAAACTTCTTTGCAATAAAAAGTTGATAGTTACTTTCTAGTAGTCAAGAATTGAAGTACACTTGTCCTTTTTTATGATGAGTAATATTAGAATTTTTCTACTTTATTCAGTACATAGATTTTCTGTTACATATTTAATGCTGTACATTACAAATGAAAACACATTTCTCATACATAATATTACCACTTATCAATGACTGTTGGCCAGTAGGTGTGTAGCTTGGATGGTCTTCTAATGTGAACTCATACATACTCACAAGTTATGTATGAGACTCTCTGTCCTCTTCGGGGTGGGTTTTTATACATTCTCATAATGTTCTTTCCTCCATGTGCACATCCCAGGTGCAACTAGGGTGATCACATGTTGAGGAAATGTCTGACAAAAGGTAGAGGGTAGATCTCAACTCCTGGCTAGAAAGTCATCCCTCAAGTTAAACCTGCATCTGGTTTCTCTGTAGGACAAAGTCTATTCTGGTACCATGAGCCATGTTTCCATTTCACCCCAAGCAAGTTAATAATGGCACTAGGATGCAATGAGAGTGAAAGAGAATGAGAAGAATTTAGTGAAGAGAATTAAAGAGAAAGGACAATAAAAGAACAGTGTTCAGGAAGACAGAAAATTGTGATTGGCGTTGCATTTAAATTTTTGAAGATTGTAGATGGTCGGGAAACAAGAAATCAAAAGGGAGTTCCACAGACGAGAAGTATGAGAAAAGAAACTATTAGAATAGAACATATGGTTGCATCTAGCTAGTTTGACAGTAAAATAGTGAGACCTAGTTGCCAATCTAGTATCACATTAAATTCATGCTGTCAAAGCACCAAGGAGGAAAACTCATCAGAGCAGTAGCCATGAAAATATTTATTGAAAAGACAGGAGGTAAGCCACATCATGTCAGTGAGAAAGTGACTGAATTCAAGATGCCAGGTCAGGATCGATTACAATTCAGTATATGAAACATACATACATGCATGCATATGCATTCAAAGAAATTTTATTAAAATTCATCTACAAAGTTTGTTTAACTTTTTATTACATTTTTCCAGTTCACACACAAGTTATTAGATATCCGCATCAAATTTATAAAGAAATATAAGTTCATAATGATTTTGTTTGAATACTTTCTAGCATCTCCTGGTCATTATCAAATGTGTTCACCTTATAGAAAAAAAATAGTATTCTTGGCATTTTTAAGAACACTATAATTATGATTTTAACATGTATTTATGGTTTGTATCTATATGTACTGGTATACATTTCAAATATTTAAAAAAAAAAGTTATTGTTAGGAGTCATAAAATTGTGTGTTTTGAGCATATTTTAAAATGCTTTCTTTTCTTATGAAAGATGAGTTGTCTTTTATATAATGATAGCTTCAATTATTTTGAGTCATTTTTTATAGAGAATGCAGTATAATATTATATACTAATATATGTTATACTGGTTTAAAAGCTGTCCTACCTGGGGGCATTTAAGCTAGCTCCTGCAGAGGGCTCTTGATTGGGCCTTCATCATAATAGGTAGGGAGGAGTAGATGCGATAAGCTACAACTCAAAATTGATTACTGCATTTAAGTATTGCATTAATATTTAAGCTTATCTTTTAAAAGTTTAATGATAATTCTTCTGTCACCACTTAATTTAAAGATAATTTGATGTATGTAGGTCCTTACTTTTCATACAAATAATTTTCATTTCATGGGTGACTTTTGCTGGATTTCACAATTAATTTTGATTATTTCCAAGTTATAAAAATTGTTATCGTACAAAAAAATTTGTCACGAAAAATCACATTAAAAAATTGCCAAAAACAATCACAGTAATGAAAACTTTGGGAATCCAAAATTTCAGGATTGCAGTTCCAGATCTGGCCCAGAATGTATTTTAATTTGCTCATGGAGTTGATCTGATTCCAAAATGGTATGATATGTTGGGCTACAGCCTCTAGGAGTAAAGTTGAAAACACGGACAATTTTATTTTGCAACACTGTAATTTGAGAACAGTAATTTTTTCATTTGAACATTAGTTATTGAAAGTTAGAGTTGTGTCCCTTTTAATTGTTTTTATCAGTAGAAGAAAGATGGTGGAATCCAAAAACAATCGCAGTGATGAAAACTTGGGAATTCAAAATTTCAGGATTGTTGGTTCAGATCTAGCCCAGAATGTATTTTAATTTGCTCATGGAGTCAGTCTGATTCCAAAATGGTATATGTTGGGCTATGGCCTCTAGATGTAAAGTTGAAAAAGTGTGACACACTGACATTCGCATTTTATATATAGATGTTAATAGTCATATTTTGTTTGTCACATATTGATCAATATGCGTATGAATTTTGAAAATTGTCAAATTAAGCTACAGAGTGTATGATAGTTATGTGACCAATATAAGAAATTACTATTTTGATGGAAATTATTAGTTGGAAATGCAGTCTTCCAAAGATCAAAGGAATTCATAAACATTTTTATAATAAAAATGTTAAGATTTATCACTTTTCTGAATTGACAATATCTTTATTTTTTTCTGAATTCTTTGTAAGCTTCTCTTCATGATTTGGCTAAGAATGGGTCACTTTTTGTGCTTTCAGCCTTAAGCAGGGTTTGTAATCCCCAGTGTGTTTATCAGCCTGTAGTTGTAGAACATCTTTGTATAAAATTTCAATTTCTTTTTTTTTTTTATGCTGCTGTCAAGTTGGGATTGCAAATGGCAGTTCAGTCTGAGGTAAAGAAATTTCTTTTGCTTTGTGGTGAATTGGTAGTCAGAGATTTGATAAAGTTGTCAGAGAAATTTAGAAACTATATATTTGGAATGAACTGATATCTACACTTCTATTTTGGCAGCAACATAAAAACGACACAAATTGAAATTCCATACAAAAAAAAAAAACTTCTACAACTACAGGTTGATAAACACATCACAATTCACATAGGATCAAAGAAACTACAGATATAATAATACAAAATATATATAAATATTTCTTTGCTCGCACTTATTAATATTAAGCTAATAAGGAGGTAATACATCAACTCAACCCACTTCCAAAATCTGATCATACTTCAGAATAAGGAGAGATTCCTTCTTTCTTTTTTCAGCACTCCTCCTTTTATGTATGTTATATATATGTAAACACAAAAATCCCTTAAAAAAACAAGGCCAGATTTGGGTATTCTTGACTTTGCTGGACAATGATCTGAACTTTACATAATATTAATGTGAGTTAGTTGATTGGCATTTATCTTCAACTAGCAAGGTTAGCCTGTCTTGTAGTTGAAATAATGTTGTGAGATAATCATTGACTTTGTCTAATACACATTAACATTGTTTTATTACAAAATAGAAAAGGTTTCACTTTTGTAATTTGAAAAATATAAGGAAAATTAAAGCTGTTTGAACTTGTTACAAACAATGCAACATAAATTCTCCTTTTTTTCTTTTTTTTAATTTGTGTTATTAATTATATATAAAGTCTGTATTTTTTCTAACTATAAAATGATGATAATTATTTTTTTATTTTGATCATTGGAGGTCATCTTTCAATCTGAATTTCCAGATATTATAATTATCATCCTATAAATATTTTGTAAAAATGGCCAGCTATATTTTAGATTTTAAAATGTTCAAATGTACATAAATTCATAGCATAAAAATTTAATTGGAATTCATTTAAGCTCTAAATCTTTTTAGCACGGAAGTTAAAAAAAAAATACCATTTGAGCCTATTTCAAATATGTTGCATATCATCTTTTATTGTTTGTGTCTAAAGTCTAGAGATTTGGCTGTAAAAATATCATCTACTAAAAATTTAGAATTTATCAATCTACTATTCAATACGATAAAAAATTTGTTTACTTTCAATTTTAGTATTTTGGAGATATCTGGACATGTCTGCACCTATTTTTTCTTTTTTTTACTTTATAAGCAATTTTATTTGCAATATTTTGCACATATGGCTGACATATGCATGTATGCACACAACATCCCCTTTTCTAAAGAAAAAGAATTTGATCATGTGAGAAGAGTTTACAAAGTGCCAAAGCTATTTTTGTTGGACAAGCCATGAATTCTTGGTGCCTTTGTTTTCTCTTTTCTGTCTTTCTATTTAAAAAGTCCCTCATATCAAATGATTAACCAGGCATGTCGTTATTTGTGTTGCCTCTTTTAATGTCCATTAAGAGAGAAATCCTTCTGATCATTACACACAGTATTTCTCATCTTAATTTCATTCTTTCTTTGTTCTTCATTTGTTCACAACTACATCTTTCTTTCCACTTTATTTATTTATTTATTTTTTTTTTTGACCTAAGATTAGGTTGGTTGGCATTTTTATCTTTATTTTCTGTCATTACTGTTTGCTTCTCTGAAATTTTGAAAGGTACAAAGGAACATAAATAAACATGGCAGTCATTGATAAATTGAATTTCACTATTCGAATGCTCTCACCGTGTCAGCAAAAAATAAAATTGTGGCTTTTCTCATTGAGATGTATTGAGTCTGGCATAACATGTCTACAAATAGATCAACAACATTTACAATAGAATTTTGAGCATTGGCATATTATTATTAAGACCTTTTTACAGATTATTATAGTGTTATGCTTTTCAATATAAAATATCAAATGAATGCACAGATAGAAATTACTACCAAAAATTAAGTCTGAGCTTTTAAATAAAATTACAGGATAATCATCTTCTGTTCTTAATCTCATTATATTAGTGGATAATTTTAGGCCAAAGGTTTTGCCTGCTGCATTGTAGGCCTGTACACCTGTAAATCACTGTAATTGATACTTTCTTTCATTAACCTGACTTTTAATATTGACAACATATTCAGAATCTTAAATCTTCATTTTAGAAAACTCTTGAATAGTGATATCTCTGGTTGAATATCTAATCATTAATTTAAATTTTGAAAATCTGACAATCAACAAAATTGGAAAGTTTTCATAATTATTTAACAAAGTGACATTAAAATAAGTAATTTCAAAATCATGTAGGTTTGAAACCGTTTTATTTTATCTGTTTTTTTGTTTTTTTTGTTTCCGTGACAATTCTAAAAGTCACTGCATGTATTCTCCCCAAATTCAGATGAATAGGATTTTTATTTATAATGGGATTAAGATTTTATTTGCCAATTCATTGATTTTTATACTATATGTTGTATTACTCTGTGTGTCTATAACGTCTTGTGACTGACTTTGTGAAAGAAGGAATTGAAATGAAGAACAAAATGTGGAATTGGGGCATTCTTAAGAAAAGGAGTTATGGTGTTCTTTGCATCACATTCAAGCAATCAGTCTTTGATGGAATCGTCTTCTTAGACACGGTAATTATTTGACTGAATACTTTGTGATTCGCTTCTGAAAACCCAGCTTCTCATTCTTTCCTACCCACCCATTTCATTTGGGTGGCACTGTTGGCCACTCATTACTGTCGAGTGATGATCCGGACCTGTCCATAAGTACACACTAAATAGCTAATCAGAGCCACTAGCTACACGCACCACATAGAAGAAAATAGATAAACTGGCCAAGCTTGTAGAGACAGTTACTGTGTTGTACACAGAGGAAAATTAAAAAAAAACATGAGAAAGAAAAGAAAGTTGCTTTTCATTGCAGAGCTGTGAGGCATACTAGCCCCACAGATTGGCAGGCGTGTTGAGAAGAGGCTGTATTAGCTGTCACTACAAAGAACATATCAATGCCGTCAAAAGAAACAAATAGATATTCGCTGTAAATCATTTGAAATCAAGTTGTCACCACACAAAACGGCGGCAGACAAACGGATGTCGTGTAAAAGTTTGAGGAAGAAAGAGAAATGAACCAACACAAGGAAAGGAAGGACACGAAGGAGAAACAAAAAAAAAACTGTGTGTGCTTTTACAACATGCAGATTTTTTGTTGTTTTTTTTTTTTTTTTTTTTTTTTTTTTTTCCTCAATGGTGAGTTTTTAGTTCATAATTTGGGCCTAACTAAATCTCTTCTCAGAATTGAACCACACCTATGGCGTTGATTGCCATGAAATTAGACATGTGGGTTTTCATGACCATGCTTCATCTACTGCCAGTGTTGATACACAGATGCATTTACATATGGACATTACTGACTTTTTGTCAGCCTCCAAGATTCTTTTCCTAATAAAGAAAATGGAGAATATTTCTGATGATGTAGAAATAAATAAAGATCAAAAGAAAAAAAGTGGCGGGTGGAGGGGGAGCAAAAGAAAAATGAGACTGAAAGCGGGAATGGAACAAAAGAGTTCTTTTTTATTCATTTTAGTTGGAAGACATTTTATCTTTATTATTATAAACTTGCCTAGAGTGTATAAACACACAATCACACTTGTGTAGGTATTAGTTATACTTTGTTCCTGTCCAAGTGATAATGATTATGGACAAGATAAACAGTTTCATTCATTTCAAAATATGATGCTTTAAGCAAAACTATTAACCATCTATTTGACTTTTTCTGTACTCTTCCTGTCATTCTCCCTTTTGCTTCCTCTCTCTCTCTCTGTTTCTTCTTTTTTTTGTTTCTGATCACTCTTAACTTCTTGCTCAGTCTCAACTTTTTTTTTTCTCTTAACTTTCATATTTATTTTCCTCCTTTTTTTTTTTTTTTTTTTTTTTTTTTTTCTTCTCATCTCTCACTTTTCTTTTGGTCTTTCCTATTTGTTGATGGTTTTTACCTACTTTTGCCTTCTCTCCTTCCCTTTTTTTTCTCACTCTCTCTCCCTATTGCTTTTTTATGTCCTTAATTCTCTTGTGTGTTATTTTGGCAAGTGGATATTGCATAACAGCCATTGGTTGGATGTTAAGTGCAATGGCTAAAAAGTGGAATAATGGAAAAATATGTAAATTGCCTCCAGAGAGATTGTGTGTGTGTGTGTGTGTGTGTGTGTGTGATGGGAAAGAACTTGTTTCTATAGAATGATGCATCTAATTTGGAGCCAGTGAGTTAAAACTACCCTGATTGTATAATGTAACACAGCTGTACATTTGATAATACAAGAAACATAATCTCTGTTGATACACATCTATATTTGTTCTCTACAAATAAAGCTATCATTTTCTTGTCAGATATTACTTAGAAGATTTGAAATACTTTCAAAGTGTTGGGTTTAATGTTTTTCTGCCAGTGGGGGAAAAATCATTTTAAAATATTCTTGAAAAATACTTGATAAAGTTTACATTGATTTAAAAATATGTCAGTGTTTCTTACCTGACAAGATATCTTTGTTTATGTAAAATATGAGAGTAGATCAATAACTCCATAGTCTATGAAATTATTTGCTGAATTATGATCTGAAAGTTTCACTCTATAATGTGTGTGATAATATTCACCAGTAAATTAAGTGCATTGCCAAGGAAGGTAATTATAAAAAAATATATATGTATTGTATAACAAAAAAGTTTTTTAGACAATAAATGCATATGTATATTTGAGCTTTTAAGAGATTACTATTTTAATATTTTTGATTTGATTAAAATCATCTATCTATCTATCTATCTATCTATCTATCTATCAGGTTGGTGCAAAAATAATGACGTAATAATGTCGTTTTTTGACGTATTTTTTAACGTCAAAAAACAACATTATTACGTCATTATTTTTGCACCAACCTAATATCTATCTATCTATCTGTGTGTGTGTGTGTGTGTGAATACATTTAATATGGAAAATTGATTTACTTTTGGTGTGTATTGAAGTTAAGTTAAAATTTATGAGTTTTTCATTTGGTCTGTAACTTGTTTACAGAAAGAGAATATTTTTCTTTTCTTTCAAAGCTTTTAAGACATTTAAATTGCCATATTTTTATAATTAATTAACATATACAATTTTAATCATTGAAATATTTTTCTTGATTTTTCTATGACTGTATACTAATATTCCAATAGATTTTGCATTCTTGATAAGATGATCCTAACTTATACAGTTGTCAATGAAATTTTGAATCTCAAAAATGTCTTTAAATTTTTGACCAGATAAAGTATGCTGCAGTGATCAAAATAAATGATAATCTCATGGCACCAAGTCTGGTTAATATGCTATGTAAGGAAGAATTTCCCATCCCAACTTCATTGTTGTTTTTCAATCAATAACCTCTTGACAAATGTTGTCATGTGGCAATATGTCTTTCCAGTTCCTCTGTCCTGGAAATAGCCTCTTTGCCATTCAAAGACAATGGCTATAACACTGCAGTAATAATTTCACCAGGCTTCATCAATTTATAATGCAGTTTGTCTTTCATATCAGAGCAATAAAAAAAAGGTTTTACTGTTGATGCTGTGGCTCTCTTGAATACATTTATAATTTTTGATGTTTTAGATTATTGTTGTGAACCCATTTTATATTCTCCAGTAACAATCTTTCATCAAAAAGATTTTTTTTTTTTTTTTCATATTGAGCAAGAATCAAAGTGTAAATGGTAAGATGCTGTCCAATGTCGCACTTTGATTATTCATGTAGAACCAATTTTCCTGCTTTTTGAATCTTCTCCAGTTTTACAATTCTTGAGTGATCAACACCAAGATTTTTGTTCAGCCAATTCCAGTATTGATTCAATGGTATAATCATACAAATAAGTTTACAAGTCATCGCTTCCAAATTCTTGTCTACTGTTGTGTGGTTTGTACCCCAAGTTACAGTCACGTTTCTGGAACTTTGCAAATTATTTGTGACATGTACGGCTTCCATCCAAAACATCACCATAGTCTTCATCAATTATCATCTTCTTTTCTGCTACTTTCTTGCTCAACTTGAAAAGGAAAAACATGTATTATTGCACATGCCATTTTGACACTTTCTATTCAACACAGGATACGGAACACTCACAACCAGTTTTCAGCTGTGTATTTAGTCTCTGGTTTTCATGAGAGGGTGCTGGGAACTTCTGCACACACCTAATAAAAAAGAAAATAGATCTTACCCACAATTCTCATTTGAAAATAACCTTCAAAAAAAGATTTACAATAACTGGTTCTATTTCTTAGTTAATCCACAAGGACCATTTGACCTGTGGTATATTGTACAACCATATTTGTACATGCATAATTTGAACTTAAAAAAGAAAAAAAAATGAATGAATTGTAATTTACTTTTCCAAATGTCTCAATATATTTACTTTCCTATATATGGCATATGAGCCTGACAATGGTCAAGTGTATGTTTTGTTATTGTAATGACATTTGTGGACTTGTAAAATACACAAAACCATATTGGAATCAATATCTACATTTGTGCTTACATAAATGGTTTTGATACATACTTTTCTCTCCTTCTGGAGACGAATAGTCTGTGATTATCAGTTCCTCTCTTGTCTATTAAAGCATTCTTTCCCCAAGAATTACCATAAATTAAAGCTGATTCTTGGGCAATTTCTGCTGTGCTTAGCAACCCCAAGTGCTTAAAGATGCCTCATCATATGCCTCACATATGCCGCACTGAATGTTATTCTCTCATCTGCAAGTTATCTTGTAACATTAGAAGCCTTGTTTCTTTCTTTTATCTTTTTTTTTTTTTTTTTTTTTTTTTTTTTTTTTTTTGAGATGTTGATTACAACCAACCACATCTACATGCTCTTTTGTTCTTTCTTTCTCTCTCCTCCTCCTTTTCTTACTACACCTGACCATAGTTTTAACAGTAGCAGGGATTTGCACCTAGATGAAAACTACAAGCAAACTGTTTAAAGGCTAATTTATTTTTTAACATTTTAAAAATTGTTTCTTCCTTTTTTTCTGTTTTATTCTTTGCTCATTTAAAATAACCTTTGTGGTGGGTTTCATCTAATGACATAAACTTGCTTGCTTTTTCTTTGAGCAAGCAAATTTATATCATACAAATTTTGTTTATTGAAAGAGTTCTTAATAGTTCTTTTTCTCTTTTCTTATTTTACTCAGTATTAGCAAGGATACACAATATTGAATGGATTAAATAGTTATTTGCTAAAATTGGTACAAGGCCACAAGTATGGTGTGCACCCAGTGAGGATCCAACTTACTATTGTGGTCAATCACTCTAGCTCATTAACTATAACCTCATGTTGAGGTGCCCTGGATGAGTTAAACAGTTATAAGATCACTATACTGTATTTGATCAAAACGTATTGGGTCTGTTACTGCGATAATGGAGTTAAGGTATGCAGAGTGAAGCCACTTGGCAAAGAGTGACCTTGAATGCTGTTGTGCATACACACTAAGTTACAACATTCTCACTCACTTCCATTGTTTATAGCAGTGCTTGGATGGTACGTGTGTAGAGTGTGGTTGTTTCACCATGCCACAGAGGTTCTATCAGTGACCATGGTTTACAACATTCACCAGATTCAATAACCACCAAGTTTTCTAGATCTCACCCCTTGCATCTTTTTCGTCTTCAAAAAGTAAATCATATCCCACTTGAAAGGAACAAGAGATCAAAGAAATCCAAGAGAATGTGACGAGGCACCTGCCTGCTCTCCAAAATAAAAAAGAGCTCCAAGAATGCTTCCATCAATGGAAATGATGCTGAATAAAATGTGTAGCTTCAGAAGGAGTCTACTTTGAAGGAGATTAAATACTGAAGTGATATGTGTTGTAGTTTTTGTTTTATAGCACTAGTTCCAGTACTTTTTGGTCAGACCTCATATACTCCTGTGCTGGTTAATTTGACCTGTATGCTTAAATGGAGACTAAAGAATGAGTAGACAATTCTTTACTATGAAAATCACGTTCTTTGTATCATTTAATCATGATCTTGTGTAAATTTTACTGGCTAATTATACTATTGTTTAATTTTTGTTTTTTCTTTGTAAACTTATATTTGTTTAACTTTAGCTCAATTGTTGAAATTCATTTAAAATATGTCAACTTCCAATGCAGACATTAATATGATCAAATCAACCTAAAAACGTAATGAAAACTGAATTGTATACATTTAGAAACAAAGGTCTACGAATAGGAAATGCCATGGGAATTTTTAAAAATTCCTGTACAAGAACATTCCACTATTGTTAAGTCTCTGTTTTCCTGTTTGTTTTCAAGTTAATTTTCCTATTTGTGTTTAAGATAAAGTTGACAATGAAAGGTTTTTCCAATTTAGTTTCTGAAAGGTAATGGGACATAGTTATTTTATCTTCCGCTCTTTAGTATCTTACAAAGTTGTGGTTTTCTAAATTGGCACTTAGCCATCAAAGATACTTTATTGTGGTGCCAAGGAGTGGCAACAGTTCTTTTTCTTTCTTTTTTTTTTTAATTATTTTAATTAGCTTAATTTAAGAATTAATCAATGAAAGAAATAAAATTTGTTAAAATGTAATTTAACAGATTCATGACAAAAGAATATTTTTGAGACATAGTTCACCTAAAACTCAATAAAACTGTAATAATTATTTATAAATGTATATTAATAATACCTCCATATTAGTTTTTTGGGAAAAAATCCTCCTCCCTTATTTATTTATGTGGAAATGTGCTAGAAAAATTCAAATTCTAAGAATATGATCATTTAAAATCTTGAAATTGATTTGATGCCAATTCATTCAAATTATAACACATTCATATTTTAGCTGTGTAATGTGCCATCTTTTCTCGTTATTTTACAAATGATTTCAAGGATATGGCTGAGAGAAGAACATTTGTAGTGTTTGATGAGCGTGAAACTTTGACATTATTCATATTTTGTTGCAATCAGCTCATGGCTATTTACAACAACACATGACAATCTGAAGAAAAAATAACAAATGAAGGATATTAAAAACACACTTTGTCAGGTTTATATTTGAGGCAAAAATTTGGATATAGAAAGAAATTGTTTTAATTCATTTTAGATAAATTGCTGTGTGTTTGTTTTCATACCATTCCTTCATTTAAATAAACTAAATTTTAGATTAATTCCTTTCTTTTTTTTTTTATGACAGACCTAAAATTATTTTTACAAAATTAAAGAAGCTTTAAAAATGAATTCTATTTATTACTGAATAATTTAAGAAAAGTTTTTTTAGGGTTTAAAAAATCAATTTTTTTTTTTTTATTTCCAACTTTATGATTTTATTACTTAACCCAGTTGCCCAGACTGAACAGAATAAAATGTATTATTCCAATGTCTTATTTCTAACTCAATCAAACTGTGTGTGTGTGTATATATATGTGTACATTAAATGGCATAAGTCACACATGCACTACACAGGTATATTCATATACATTTACATATATGAATGCAAAGTTACATGGTGGGCAACAATAGGAAAAACTGAAAACATGTTTTTACAGTAAGGTTTACCCTGTACAAGGTCTGGGGTCCATTCAAGTTAGATGATTACAGGGTAAGAGGGAGTTTATGCAGATAGGAGGGGAAGATAACAGTTAACCCTAGACTTGAACAAGTAGAGATTGTACTGATTAGGGAAACATCCTCTTGGGAGTTGATTCCATAAAGCAACAGTTAATAGGAAGAAATTGTTTGAGTGGAACTTACTTCTCATAAATGGAATACAGAGGGAATGAGGATGGTTTGCTACAATGTGAATAGCATGGCAGGTCTTAGCCATGAAGCTTAGAACTGGCAGAACCAACAAATGTAGTTTGCTTGAACACTTTTCATGAAAATAGCAATAAAACAAATAAAAGACTTGCCACATCCCATCTGTGAGAGAGGGGTTGCAGGGTGAAAATAATTTCTCACCCACAAGGATGCAGAGATATTTTTTGAACTCTATCAAGACTGGAAAGTACTCCATTTAGTACTAATCTTGCTCTTGTAAAGGTAAAGGATAGCACAAGGAGTCAGGTACTTCCTGGAGCGATACAGGGAATCACTTATTTTTCTTCCATCTTTAGCAATGGATTGTATGTACGAGTTCCAGTTGAGGTCTGGGATGAGTTTAAGGCCCTATATTCTCTCAAGACACAGAGCCTCCTTTGAGAGGACATCCATTCATTATGACAGGTGGTAGTTTGGGGTCTGATCAGAGATGATGGAATGTAACTAGTTTGGTTTTTGAGGCATTTAATGTAACCAGTCAGTTACTAGCTGCAAATGCAATTAACACTATAATACAATTTGAATTATTTTCATTTTTTTCTCTCTACAACCAGCATTTGCTGTATCATGATAGGTAGTGATTAGAATGATTGATAGTTTATCTTGTTAGTTTTATAAATCCTACTTATGATGTAACTATCTTTGTAAACAATGCTGATAAATATTTTGTACTAACAGATTTTGTTCATTTTACATGAAAGGCTTTTTGTTTTAAGTTAATGTATGGTCATTACCTTCACTTAGTATTGGAGAAGGATAATACCATGTTTTGGCAAAGTTTAACATAAGTATCCACAAAAAAAATACGTGCCAAAAGGACATTTTCTTCTCTTGACACCATTATTAATGTATATTCCCTCTGCAATTTTTTTTTTTTTTTTAAATGCTATTTTTAGAATTTCAATAAAACTCAAAGATGAAACTGGATTTATGCATTCTCTTTTACTCAAGAATTGACAACAAAGATATTGAACACCATTCTTGTAAATAAATAGTGTTTAACATTTTTGTAATCAATTGAGAAAAAAAAAGTATAAATCTAGATACTCACAACCTATTTTAGGGAATTCATATGGTGAGAGCAAATAAAAGAAATGCCTGGAAAATGCACTTTTTTTCTTTTTTTTTTAATTTATAATTAGTTACTCATAGTTGTGTTTCTTAAATTTTTTATTTACATTCTAATATATTTATGAATTAAAAATTTTGTTTTCATATTTATTTCTTTATAATATGGTAAATAATAAATGTTGTTGGCTCACATATTTTTATAAATTTGTAAATATAAAACTATTCTTGTAAATAAACAGTCTAATAAAATAAATAGTGTTTAATTCTTTTGTTAATTCTTGAGAAAATGTTTAAATCCCATTTCAAATATTTCATTTTTATAAAAATTCTAAAAATAGGTTTTTAAAACAATAAAAATTGCAGAGAGAGTTTACAGTAATAGCAAGAGAAAAAAACGTTCTTTTAGCACACACTTTTTCTTTTTTTAAGGGTAATGTATGTTAAACTTTGTCTCTATTTTGTTTTCCTCAGTGTTGTTTATTTCATTTTTTCAGGACAGTTCAACTTTTAATGTAGAATCATTGATTAAAAAATTTCATTAACCAATGATTGACTTTTCTTCATTCTCTTTCAACCAAAAATTCCTTTTCTTAGTTAAGATGGCAATTGCTGATTAGGACTTGTGGGTGTACCGAAAAATAAAGATCAAGAAATTAGATTTTATTTTTTAGTTATCAAAGTAAATAGTTTTTCTATCTGTCTGTAGTTTCAAATATCTTTTAATATCAGAGTAATCAGAATAAACCAACAAAAAAGTAAAGAGGAAATGCAAAAACACATACATATATAAAGCCTGAAAAACGAAACAAGAACCTACCTTAACAAAAATCAGGAATGCTCAGTGTTTACAGTATAAAGAAACCTGAAATGGGAAACCAAACCAAGACACAGGCATAACAACAACAACCAAGAATCTGTCTAATGACACTGATCTGTAACCATTATTCTTAGGCCAACTATGATCATCAGATGATTATAATCATTATCTTCTGATAGTCTGATTTTCATACCAACCATGATTAAGTTATATGTTAGTGTCTCTAGATATAGTTCTGGTTTGGTTGTTAATAATAACTGATGATGATTATTATTATTAGTAGTAGTAGTAGTAAAAATAATTAAAAAAAATTTTTTTATACTGCTTATCAACCATTTGCAGGTTACTTAAAGCCAGAAAATATTTTTAGATTTTTTTTTTTTTTTTTTTTTTTTTTTTATATTAGTGGTACAAGTTTTACTAATTTTATCATATATGTGGGGGGGGGGTCAGAAAAGTTGAATTTCTACCCTCCTCAACGTTATTTGTGCATAAGTGAATGTAACAGACCCAACAGGAACAATTCCGAGCCATTATCTATTACATCCAAGATTACAGCACCTGGTATTCCCAAGCAGTCACTCATCTAAGTACTGACCAGACTCAATGTTGCTTAACTTTGGTGATCATATGAGAACTGGTGTTTCAATGTGATATGACCATAAGCAGTAGTCCAAAAGAAAAGAAACTTAGAGACAATTCTTTCCATATTGTTGGTAGATTATCACTTAAACCTAATGAACTTTGCTGTATTATCAACCAAAACATAAAAATTAAAAACTAACATCCTTTCTTTTTTTAAGTCTTATTTTGTTATTCAGTAAATGTTTTTTCTAACTGCATGTTTCTTAAAAAATGTACAAATAAATATCTAAGAATCTGAACCTTAACTGAGTTCCAATTGATGGATAATTTGACAAAAATACCGTTTCCTCTTTTTCTATTTCCTCTTTTAGTAACCTTACTGATTATTATCCCCAAGGAAGTGTATTGCATAATAGGTTTTGGAGAATCTGTAACATCTGAGTAACATAAATAGAAGCAACATCATTTCTTTTGCTTCTAAAGGACTGAACACTAACTTGCTAATCTTCTGTCTGATACTCTGCCAACTGAGCCAATATAAAAAGGAGTGTAGGAGTCATAGAACTTAACACCTGGCCAATCACCAGAAGAGGAGATGGAGTGAACAAGAAGTGTTGGCATTCCTTTACAAGAATAACTGAGCAGCTGCTATTTTTTGGTCTTTTGACTAATTATTGATTACAGAAACAACTCTAAATTGCTTCTCTATGTTAAATGATGTGTATGCTTGTGTCATCAAATAACAAAATGAGAAGAGTGGGAATGTAGTGACTGTTGATTAAATCAAGGCAATGACTGACTGATAAGAAACCTGCCCAACAGACATAAGGTTACTCTTTGTATAAACATCTGACATCTGATTTCTCTTTTTATTTGTTTGGGTTGTGTAGATAAACAGTGTTGTTCTTGGAGAACCTTTCTTCATTGTCTCTCAATCTCTTTGTCCTCTTAAGGCCAGTTTTTGTTTCTATTTCAGAAAGCAATGTTTCTATTTTTTTCTAATGGATATTTAAAGCCTTTGAAGAAATTTTGCTATAAATACCACAGAAAGTAAACATGCCATAATGTGAAACAAACTCATCTCTAAATAAGTGGTTTAGTGGCTAGAATCTTGGATTAGTGCCTGATCATTTTGAGGTCTCATTTGCATACATGCTTCTTTGCATTTATCTATGCTGGGAAAAAAACGAGCTTAAATTTTAGAACAGGTAAAAACCAAAAAAGAAGGCAATTGTATCATTCTTTGATAAATATAGACATTTTATAAATAAAATAGCAAAATCTATAGGAAGCAGCTTTCATTTCTCTCCTGACTTACACTTATTCTTTTTTTCACAAATAAATATCTCTTGATTTTATAGAGACCAATGTTTACCATATGATATGACACGTATTCCTCTCAGATCATACAATTTATAATAAAACAATTTAATTCATTTGAAACTAAGGTTTTTGCTTTTCTTACTGTTGAAAATCTGGAACATTATTTCACTTAATTTAATATAATTTATTAATATTCAATATGGCTGTCAAATTATATTTTTTAAGTACATATTCTTGATAAGATCCAAAGAAGAATCGGCAATATCTTGCAGCTGATCTGCAGGATTGGCTTTGTCACTTGCCCACTGCTGTAAGGTTGCTTCTTTGTGCCTTTTTTATAAATACTTTCATGGTAATTGCTTGAGTGAGATCTTCTCTATGATACCTAGACTGTATGAATTTTAAGTGCAATATTAGACTGGCAGCAAGATCTCATCAATTTACAGTTGAGTTGGCTAGATGTCGCCCTAAGTTCTATGCTAATAGTTTTTTATCTCACACTTCTCACTTGTGGAACTCCCTCCTGGCCCATTGCTTTCCAACCAACTTTATTCTTCAAAAATTTAAGTGCAATGTCAATTACTATCTACTGTCCTCCTGATTGCTCTTTTCTTTTTCTCTTCATTACTAATGTTTCTGTTCTTAATTTCCCCATACCCTGTAACCCCTTGCGTGCTTAGTGGCTGTACTGCCTTGCTTGGGGGTGATACAGATTTAAAAAAAAAAATGTTATAAGGTATTATTCTTATATATTACTTGTGGCGATGAAGGAGAAAACAAAGTTTTACCTAAAGAAAGAATATGAGTTTTCTGTGAAATCTGTTGAAAAAGAAAATCAGTAAAAAAAATTGGCCTGACTAAAGTCAAGCCAATTATTTTACTGGTTTTCAGTGTAGACTTCGAAATATGCTAATTATTTATGTTTCCCTATCATTCTTGACCAATCACAACCTTTCTTATCCCAATAAAAGAATGCGACTTTGGACAACTGTGAGTCTTAGTTCTTCATGAGTGAAGAAGATAGTTGTGCATTGCCAGTTTTGGATACAGATTTTTTTTTTTTTTTTTTTTTTTTATCCCTTTTTTATTTATGTCCACAGCATTTTTTGACTTTAGATTTGCAAGACTCATTTATGACCCTTAGAATTATGACCCCCCCACCGATTTTTTATTGTTTTGGATTTGAACCTCTCCATTGATATTTTCTCCCACATATCCTAAATATCCTTTATATCCTAAAGTAAATGTAGTCTTGCACAAGATCACAGGTGTGTCTCTTTTTTTTGGGGGGGGGTCACTACAGTAGTGGCCTGCTAGACTAGCTTTTTATAAACTTATAGTAAAGCACCTATGGTTTTGCTAAGATGAAAAAAACTTTAAATGCAATACATATTTCAATATATTATTTAAAAAATTTTGAAAATTAAAGTATTCAATTCCCAAAGTGTAAAATGAAGGTAGAAGACATTCTTGAACCTTTCTAAATTGTCTTGGAAGTTTTGTTCTGCAAGGAATTATTGGTATCTGACTGGCTATATTAAATTAGTTTGTTTAGCTCACAAAGATTTAAATCATTTAATATATAAAACTCAAAATTTGTATGTATGTCCACTTCCTTTTGGGGACATCTCAGACACTAAGGAGTAATTCTAATCTCCTCCTGAGGGAGAAGTATTGCTTGGGTGAATGGCCCCCAGGAGCATTTTTATCCTTTATAACTATTATTATATGCTTTATATCTTGCTTAACTTGTTTAATGGAGAAAACTAATTTGCATATTCACTTTTAAAAATCAAATTTTAAAAAAATGCTTTATTTATTTTCATTTTGTGTGTGTGTGTGTGTGTGTGTACAATCTTTATAAGTAAATGATTGATAGGAGATGAAGAAATTGAACACAGAATAGGTTGAACTAGAAGTAATTTTGTTCAAACCTCTAAGATACTACAAAACCAAAACATTAACCTAAGTATTGTCAGATCTAGACTCTTATACGGATGTCATGCATGGCACCCAACTCATTCAGAAATATCTAAATTATTGGTTATATACAATTATTTTCTCAGATCAGTGATTAAAAATCACTTGAGCAAATAAATTCTGTGGATCTCATAGACTGGTGCTACAGAATCACAAAGAACTTTACCAAAAAACAGAAACCACATCACCTGAAAACTTCCAACAGCAGCAACAACTATAATTGGTAACACATATAACTCAAAGGAAAAACAATAACATAATCAAGATGTTTACTTTTCACATTACATTAAACAAAAGGTTAGGAAGGAAACCTCTTTTGCTATAACAGTGGACTTGAGACACCTATTTTCCTGAAAAATGTTTTAAGAGAAAGATTTTATAAATATAGTAATGCTAATTGTTTGATCAATGAATGCTAAAAGTTTCCTTATAAGGAAAGGGCTAATTTCACCATTGCCATTTATAATTAAATTGCTTAATTATTTAAGTAAGCCATTTTCTGCCCAGAAAGTAGTAAATACCTTAGCAGTTAAATAACAACTGGGAAGTAAAGGGAAGTAAGCAATATAGATATCTTTTGATGGTATATTTTTAAAATCTAACAAATATAAATTATACTGTATATAAAATAAACAACTACCAAAACATTTAAACCTATCTGCTTTAATTATAACAATTTTGCTGATACCATGCTACAAAGAAATGAGCAAAAAAAAAACAAAAAACACGTAAAGGTCTTAACCTGCACAATGTTGGGTATCAAATGAATATGACATTTTCTGTTTATTTTTCTGTCTATAACAATAGACTTGCCCTTTGTCAAGTAATTATTGTCAACCTGATTTCATTTCTGAATGTGTAGTGAGAAAATGATTTATGGTTGTGAAAGTTGTGATTGGGATCACTTTAAGCAAACAGATGTCATGTTACCATATTAATAGAAATTTAAAAAAAAATTTTAATAAAAACATTTTAAAAATTAAAAAACTTGTCACTATTTAAATATATCCATTAATTTTTTATTGGTAATAACTAATGTTAAATATTTGCATCCTATAAATGTTAATGGTTCTAGCATGTTAAGCACAAAATGTGCTTTTTTTTTATATGAATTATTTCAAAATCTGTTTTTCTCTCTTTAGTCAATGAAAGGAGATAAGTATGTATGATATTGTGCTTAAAACTGTATGACCTTCTTCTATCCAGTGTCATCTCTTCACAATATTTCATACACCTGAATAAATTATTTTATTTCTTTACGGGTTCTTTGACATTCTATAATGTTCATTACTCTTTTCATCATTGATTTAGTTAGTTTTCAACTATTTTAACATTACTTGCAATGGCTTTTATTACTTCCCAGAGATCTTCTTTACTTGAATATTGTTTTCTATTCTCACATACATCTCTTCTAATATAGTTTCTATCTATCCTGTATGATTTTTGTTGGGTTTATAAAGGTGAGACAGACATTTGAAAGTAGCTACTATTCTTTTTTGCTTGTTTGTTTTTCTTTTGCTAGCTATGTGCAAATAAACAGCTTGGAGCAAATGCAACATGTCAGTGTGTTGCTCTGAAACCAACAAAATTTATTTGAAATGAAAGCAAACTGATGAGCGTTATTTAATGGGTTTGTTTCTTCTTTTTCAGATTGTGTATATGTTGATAGTTGCAGAGCAGACCAACCTCATTTTATATGCACCATTCAGAATTTTAGGATTGTAAGTACCTTTTTGTTTTTGTATTTTCCTTCTCCTAGCAAAAAAAAAAAAAAAAAAAAAAAAAAACACATTTAACCATGGGAGTTAATTTTTTCTTTTGTGTTTATTGGGGGTTCCCTGTGTACAAGGTCTTTTTTTTATTTCAATCCATTCATGTTAATAACACTACTTGCCAATATACATTATATCTTGATTTTTTTTTTCTTTTATCTTTCTGCTGTTTAATAGCTTGGAATAATTCCCCCATATTTTTCTTTTTTTAAAACACTGTTGAATTTTATTTTGTAAAATAATTTAATCTTTTCACCATTTTTTTTTTTTCTTCAAATTATTTCTCTCTTTCTTGGATTCTTTGTTAATCATACAAAATTTGCATAATTTATAACATTAGACTTGAAAAGATTTCAAATCACACTGCAGTACTTTAGCTTTTAAGTGTTTATTTATTTTTCTCTGTTTTACTTTTGACTTCTATGCATTTTGAGAGAAACAAAATCTTTGCCTTTGTTTTTGTATCAGTGTTCAAGAACTACTTATTGAAACTATATCTTATTTTCAGTGCTTCCCCATGCAGCCACTGAAAATTGTCAATGAAATCTTGAATCAATATATGTTAAGCATTTAAATCATAATACAGATGATAAAATATTAAACTAGATAAAACAGGTAATTAATTCTGTAATGTCAAACATAAAGAAACATTATCTATGATATTTTTTCTTTTTATTGACTGTTGTAAATAATGGATATAGTCTATTCTCTCCTGCCACTGCAGACTGGAGTGGACTATTTCTATCCTGAATTTTATTCATATATAGCAGTCTTTATTTTATTACTTTGTTGAGTATGTAACTAACAGATTTTGTTAGAATAAAGCCTTTAGGTAAGGTCTTCATTATTTTCACTACCTTATCTTTCTCAGTTTACTTCCAATTCCTCATTCTAACTTGACAAAACTAAGATTGATGATAGTCATGTCTTCTTCTATGTACTGTGTTCTTTCAGGACATTGTCATTTATGACTCTTCACAATTTCCTGTCCTTTGTAGCTCTTAATAAATTTTGACTTTTTTTTATCTCTCTTAAATATTGTTCTGCCATCCATTTATTCAAGCTCACTTGGTAGTTTATGCATTGTTTTCCTCTGTTCCTCTTGCCTTTAATCTGTCCTGTGAGTATCAAATTTTCCAAGTCCTCGAGTTATGTACTGAGTACTAAACAACAAAATAAAAACTAACATGAATTAATGTAGGTGTGGATTTGTAATTTGTATTCTCTACTCTCTGATTGAAGTTCTTTTCAATATCTTATCAGATATATCCATCCTGTTAAGAATGTTGACTTTTTAAATTACCTTTCAGCTCAAACTTTTTTAATGTTCACTATAGACTCGACAAGTTCATACATGCCTGCAATAGGTTCAGATTAATGATTTCTTAATGTTTACACTGTCAGAATTTGTTATGTGAATCAATGTTTTCACAATAAAATAGCTATTCACTAACCATAACTGGTCTATATTAACAGTCATGCTTGGGATTGGAGAGAGTTCTGGTCTCCTTTGGTAGGGAACTGACAAGTCTGTCACAAAGTTCCAAAGTCCTCATTTCATATTACCAGCCACCAGATTGGGATGAGTTGATAGGGGAAGAACTAACATAGCATTAGTTGCCCCAAGTATTACCTACCTTCCCTGGACGAGCAGGTGAAGCCCTAAATAAAACACTCCCATATAATATGGGAATCAGGGTTTGTGTTCTTATTTTTTTGATGTGGTCTTTTTTTTTTGTTGTGTTACCTTTAGAGTCTACAGCACATTCTTCCCCAACTTTGAGTGCACATCAACGAGATCATGAATTAGAATGCAATATGGGGTAATCATTGGCTGGCTTATTTTTAGCAGATACCATTATTTGAAATAGATGGACCATTTTTATTTTAAACAGTGTGTATTACATCTATCAACCTGCACACTCAAAAATTCCCAAGAAAATATCCTCCCTGAGAGGGTTCAAGCCTGCATCCCCCTTTATGGGAGAAATCATCATTTAATCTGAGGTGCCTTAGACCATTTTACCACAGAGAGCAAACAGCCCAGCAAGGTTCTGTTTCCCTTTTTTACAAAAGCACATTTTCTCATTCATATTTTTCTCGAAAGCCCATATCTTCTCAGTTTTGTACACAAAATGTAAACACAGCAATTCTTAATGGATTTATTTTTAATCTGTCATTTTTATTTCAAATGTTATTAGTGCATAAGCCAATAGATGTAATACACACTTTTTAAAATAAAAAAAAAATTGTATTTTTTTAAAATACAGGTATTCACTAAAAATAACAATTGAAGTAATTAAAATGTTGTATTAAAAATAAATCCATTAATGTTTTAATAATTAGGAGATAAGATTATCTTTACTAAATTAGAACTTGAATTATTCTTTAGCAAATGAAATTATCCTTTATAAACACGAATAATCATGAGTTGCAACTACAATAAGTTTATTTTTCTGATTACTCTCCCCCTTTTTTTTTTTTCATAAGAATGTGAATTTTCTAAAGATGCAAATATTTCAATGGGTTAACTAAAATTCTATCATTAGTTATTTGTTTATAAATTATATATATATATACAGTAGCATCCAAAACTAAGGGACAAAATTTTAAAACCTAATATTTGTTAGAAATAACAACTGTGAAAAGCTGAAATTTTGACAACTGGTAGTCGTTATCATCCATAATAACATACTAAAATTTGAATCATTTGGAACGTCCAAAAGTAAGGGACAAAATTGAGAAAAACAATGTAAACAGCAAAAAAACAATAAAAATACATGTACAATCAATATTTAGTAAATGAGCCCTTGCTCTCAATGACAGCTGCACATCTTCCACTACAAGAACGAATCAGTTCTTGACAATATTCGATACTAATTTTATACCATTCTTCTTGAAGCTTCACCCACAAATCCTCCGTGTTAGTGGGATTTCTTTCCATAACTTTCACTCCTAAGGTCTTCCAAAGATTTTCTATTGGATTTAAGTCAGGACTTTGCGGTGGCCAATCCATAATTTCCAAATCTTGCTCGCTAAGGTAACTCATTACCACCTTTGCCTTGTGACATGGGGCATTATCTTGCATAAAGGTAGCCCTATCAAAACCTGAATTCTGTATGATTGGCACAACATGATCTTGAACAATGTTTTTATAGATCTGCACGTTTACACGAGTTTGTACCGGACAAGAGGCGTTGTACCTTGGCTAGAAAACATACCAAATACCATGACGCTTCCGCCCCCAAACTTGACAGCTTTCTTAGTACACTTTGCACTTAATCTTTCACCAATATGTCTCTTTACATTGTTTTTTCCATCATTTCCAAATAAATTAAACTTGCTTTCATCACTGAAAAATACTTTTGCCCAATTTTCATATGTCCAAATTACATACCTGTTTGCAAACTCTAATCTCTTCTTCTTCTTCTTCTTCGAACTAACAAGTGGTTTCTTCCCTGGGGTTCGATTAAACAGCCCTATTTCTTGCAGTCGTCTACAAACAGTCTGTCTTGACACATTAACATATGAGGTACTATTCATAACCCTTTTAATTTCTGTGCAAGACTTAAAACGGTCCTTTAATGACATACGCTGCATTATTCGATCTTCTCTTGCTGAAGTTTTGCGGGGTCTGCCGGTTTTAAAAGCACTAACTATTTTGCCAGTATCATTGTAGGATTTAACAACCCTGCCTACAACACTCTTGGAACGTTTCACTTTCTCTGAAATCTCTCTAATGGTGTGCTTTTCCTTGTGTAGCTTCACAATAGCTTGTCTCACAGAGTAATCAAGTTTTTGGCGTTTCGCCATGGTGCCAGCTGATGCAGCGTTTACAAATGACTAAGTAAGACTTATTCTTTAGAGGAAATCAAAAAATTTGAATATAGCATACTGTTTACATTGTTTTTCTCAATTTTGTCCCTTACTTTTGGACGATCCTATTTTGAAAATAAATAAATAATTGTTATAATTCTTTTTCTATCCTTTGCAAATGATTCAAATTTTAGTATGTTATATTATGGATGATAACGACTACCAGTTGTCAAAATTTCAGCTTTTCACAGTTGTTATTTCTAACAAATATTAGGTTTTAAAATTTTGTCCCTTAGTTTTGGATGCTACTATATATATATATATATATTATATATATATATATATATATAATATATATATATATTATATATATTATATATATATATATATATATATATATTATATATATATATATATATATATATATATATATATAATATATATATTATATATATATATATATAATATATATAATATATATATATACATATAAAATTAAAAGAAATTGTTGTAGACTAATTCTATTTTTTATTTTCAAATCAAATATGGAGTTGATTTATCAATCATTTTAATTTAGTGTTCCGAAGATCTTCTGGCTCATGTAGCAATATGTCGCAGCTTGAAACATCAACATTAGTCTCTTGCTAAGTTAGGATTAAGTCTTCAAGTAAATTCTTTATAATACCTGTGGCTTCCTTTTGTAATTTGCCTTCTTGTATTCATACATTTTTTTACTGGAGAATATTTTATTTTGTTTTAAACCTTGATTTTTAGCAAGTTGTCTGCCTGTAACCAGCAGTATCCTTTTGTGTCAGAGTAGTTAATTGACCATCACACATACACACTTGGACATGCATTAAAGCAATACTGCTTAAGGCTATTGTTTATTTACAAAGTAATTTAATTATACAGCATATTTCTTCAATTTTCTTGTTAATATGGATTCCATTTCAAAGAGGGGGAACTCTTCTGTGCTAGAGTAAATTTTGTGCACTTAATATTTTTGCTTGATTAAATCTCAAAATGTGGCCAAACTGGTACCATTTTTTTTTTTTTTTTTTTTTTTTTTTGAGATTGAAAATCAAACTTCAATTTAATTCAGAGGTTGGAAGGTCAGTTAGACTAATGGTTACTGGTACAGACAATGGAATCAGTGAGCAGAGTTCAAATTCTGGCCAACATTATTTGCTTTTTTGTACTTATGCCTTGGGAGAAAGTATAACTCCATTTTTCCCTACATTCTGTCTTATTTCCAAATATTTTGTCAAAATGTCTTATTGACATACCATGATGGTTGGCAAAAGAATGGACAAGTGAACAGTTAAGAAAATCACTCTCCCATAATTACCTTACTTACCCAAACAATGATAGCAAAAAGCTCTTACCGTTGTAGACTGGGACCAATAAATAATAATTTATCAATTGTAATGAATTTGTAACCTATATATTTTACTTTAGTAGTGGTTAGTTATATACATTGGTTGAAAGGTAAGTCATTATGTAGACATTACTAAATTAACCTTATTGACTCTTGATATAATTTGTATTGATGGCATTTGGCTTGATTAACCACTCACCATTGCTTGCGTATTGATGTTATCATGCATATTATCCTAATTAGTCTTTGGTTTGCTGGCAACACTAGGGCCTATCTGCTGCCATAGGAAATTGGATCTAATTCAAAGAACCTCTCTGCACTTGGCCCTAATGCTATCTATGTGTGGGAATAAGAATATGTGTTTTTTATCATTCATTTTGAGGTTTGTTAATGGCACAAAAACAAATACTTATAGAATTATTTACTGACATCGATGCAAGATTGGAAGTATTTACATGCATCTGTGCTGATTTGACTTTATACATATAAAGCTGTCTGGGTAAAATTAATTTTGTTTGGGTTATCATTTTTTCTTCCATCATTTTTGTTATCTTGGTATTTACTTGCTGTTCTGCCATTTTGGTTACAATGTGAAAACAGTGAAGATAAGCTTAAAATACTTCCTCCTAAAATTACCATACATTTTTTGTTAGAGGAAAAGCTTTCAAGTTACTTTGGAATTTGGACTTATATTTAATTTGGTAATCTTATTAGTGGATGCCTTTTCTGTAAGATTTGGCTAACAAAATGAAAAAGTCGAACTTCTCATCCTTGTTCTAATACACAGATCACCCATTAAAAAATAAAGATAGAAATAAATTCTTATCAGTTTCATTGCCTGCTTTAACATTACCAGAAAAAGAAAATTTAGAAGAGGGGTAAAATGGAATGCCAGTTAGATTATTTATAAAATATCTAACTATAAAAAAAGGTCCTAATGATTTAACCAGCATGCATCAAATACTGTAGAGTTTTGTCTTCACCAAATTAGTTTTCTCTTTAAGTTGTCTCTTTCATTTTTGTTTTCATTGGCATTTTTATTTTGATCTTTAAAGCATTGGCAAAGGATTTTTTTTTTTTCTATATTTTTCTATCTTGTGAATATTTTATGTACTTTGATATCTGATAGGGCTTCAAACTGGGCCAGCTTAAATAGACTTCTCTTGATGATAACAAAGACATATGCACTGCTGAGTAGGACATTTCCTTCCCCTTCATCTAATGGTTAGTATTTCATCCCTGTTGAGCAACTACAGTTAGGGTCAGCTGCTAATATTTTTGTGCTCAAAGAATAGCTTGTGTGACTAGCAGATCCTCTTTGCTTCTGATTGAGATGTATAAAAAAATCAGTTTATCAAGATATAAAATTTTTATCATTGAAAAAGGGGGGGGGGGCAAGATTGTTTTATTTTTCTCTGATTATACTCAAGCTATTTGCAATAGATGAATAGAAATTGTAGAAGTGAAAATGAAACTGTTTAACATGTTTGATTGATTCTTTTTCTGTATGAAAAATTAAGATTACTTTAATGTACATCTTATTTGAAAATTGAAAAAAAAATATGCTAAATATTAAACAGACATACCTTGTTTGTTGAATTTAACCAAACTTGTTTAGATGAATTCTTATTGTATTCATTGACCTTACATAGAGTGCTCAGTATCAGAGATAAAAGATTTATAAATATATATAGTATGGACATAGAGATTAGCCTTGCATGGTGACTCCATTTCAAGCTTCAATGCAATCTGAAGATTGAAGATTGCATTGAAGTGTGAAACTGACAGTCACCATGCAGTGCTGATCTCTATGCCCCTCACACTCATATATATATATATATATATATATATATATATATATAAAATTAAAATACTTCCTCCTAAAATTACCATAAATTTTTTGTTAGAGGAAAAGATTTCAAGCTTTGGACTTATATTTAATTTATATTTAATTTGGTAATTATATATATATATATATATATATATATATATATATATATATATATATATATATATAATTTGTTCCTCAGAATTTCATGCATGTTATGAAAAAATCTAATAAATTGTGAAAAAAATATATGAATTAAAATTGAGAAGAATATATATTTACATGCACATAATCTTATATATAAAATATATATATGTACTATTTTGTTATCACTGCATTGGAAGGATATTAATTATATGATTTGGAATCAAATATGGATTAAAATCTGGCAGAATGATAGAATAATGAACAAACAGGAAACATTTATAGATTTAATAAATGTTTATAAATTTAATGTTTCACTTTTATTTAAGCTTCATCAGAAAATTTTGGAAATGAGTTATGGAAGAGAAAACTCCACTACTTAGAGTTGTGTATTTGCATTTCACTGGTCAGATAGGTATCTTCAGGAATTAAATACACAAACACTAGAAGACATATACAAAATATCTGCTAGATTCCATACACGACAAAGATACCTGAGGTCTGCCTGACCAATGAAAAACAAACAACATAGAACTCATTACTATAGTTTTCTCTTCCATAACTCATTTCAAAAAGTTTCTGATGAAGCTTAAATAAAAGCAAAACATGTTATTTAAAAAAGTTTCCTATTTGTTTCTTTCATTCATATATATATATATATATATATATATATATATATATATATATATATATTTTCCTTTTAGAAAAATGGTCATGAGCCAAAAGCATTCAGAATGTCTTTTGTTATTATGAGTTATTTTGGGCACTCTGCCATAAAAAGGTCCAAGTCTAATTTGGCAATTGTTATTGTTTAGATTATCTCTAAGATGTTTTTAATAAAAATTTGGATCTATTTTCATTCTCCTTTCTCCCCTCTGATTGACACACTTATCCAGCAAATTGATTGAAAATATATATTTATAATGTGTGTGTATGTCTGTAAATGAAATCGAGGTCACAATTAGACATTTTATGTTCCTCAACAGATGACTATTCAAATGAAAAATACGAAAAAAGTATTGACTTTGTGCCAATTTGCTGAATTTGCTGATAGAACTGATAGTCTTTCTCTCAGTTTATAATGCAGTGTCTATAGGTGTAGAGCTGCTGTTTGCTGACTGCAAATCACCCAGCAGCACCTTGCTGACCTAAGATGGTTTATTACTGATTCAATTGACTGAACTTCAAGAGATCAATGCAGAAGCAAACCTGAATTAGGTTTAGAGTAGAGAAGTCATGGCAGACATGTCATATCAATGTATCCGTACAGTATTTATGATCTTTTCTGACATTGCTTCACCTTGCCAACCTAATTGAAGTGTATATACTTCTTCGCTTTTATATTATTTGTTATTATTCAGTCACTGTTAATCTTGTCTGAAATTTTAAAAGGTGGTTGATAGCTGACAAGTATTAACTGACAAGATACCAATAGATTGATATTCATATGCAAAACAATTAGCTACTATGAACTTAATTGAACATTGCGACACATTCACTTGAAACTATCTTTTCTAATAATGATTTATTCAATCATGATCAATTTTATTGAGATTAACTTCTCAATATCCAAGGGGGTGTTGAAAACTACTTGGCTTGACCAAGAAACCCTTCCAAAAACTACTGATGATTGGTTGTTTGGAAAGAGTGTTGGGGCAAGATCCTTTCATCACTCCATCATAACAATCTTAGATTCCATTATTGGTGTTGTTAGTTTCACAGATTCTGAGAAAGAGAAGGAAAAAATTATTTTAAAAATCAAAACAAATTAACCTTTGTTATGTCTTTTTTGATTGATTTGTATTCTATGGCTTATCAGCCCTGTGCAGATTAATTAAAACCAGAAAATATTTCTTAGATTATAAGAATTTTTTTTTTTTCTCGAGATAATAATGATTTTGTGATACAAGTCTTACTAATTAACCCATACCTGGGGGTAGTAGGGGTGGGTTCATACTTTTCCCAAGAACATTTGTATATAAATAAATATAACAAACCCAACTGGAATTGAAACTCAGCTCTCTGATTAATAATTCTGAGCCATTATGCATTACACCACCTGCACATCAAAGCTTACAGCACCTAGGTACTGACCAGGCTTGACATTGCTTAACTTTGGTGATCATACAAGAACCAATGTTTCAACTGGATATGACCGCAGCTTTTGCTTTATCTAAAATTCTAACATCAGACTGTACAATATATCAGCGACTAATGGCTTTTTGGCTAATGCAACCTTTTTGCAATATTTCAGAATATCATTCCTCAACTTCCAAGATGTCTGATGAAAGCAATGTATTGTAGAACTGTAGTTTGTCAAAAAAAAAAAAAATACCATCAGCTTGATCTGCTACATCATGGTCCCAATTTGTCCTGAAACCCTAAAATTCCTATCATAGATATTATTAGATGTTTAACAAAGTTTCCCAGTGTCATCACCAGGTTTCTGGAAACTTCTGCACACACCTTTGTTGCTGTTATCACATCATTTCATCTATTGTGCCTTGCAGCCTTCATTATGGCTGAAATATTGTCATAACAAAAAAGATGAGGGCAATAGTCTGAATGTAAAGAGTGTAAATAAATTCCTCATCCCAGAAATTCAGACAGAAATTGTCCTTTTGCACTAATATCCTTGGGAAAAGCATGAATACTTTTATTCTCTCCTCAGCTATGGGTTAAATAGAAGAGTAGACTGAGTCCTATAGCCTTGGGTAGCAGTCACTCAAAGAGAAAGAATATTTTCAATTCCAAATTGTAGTGAAGGCAAGTGAAAGTCACTTCCCAAGAAGTCATACTGCAAAAAAATGTGTTCAGTTGTCAAAAGAACATCCAAGCAGCCATTTTTATTTTTATTTTTTTTCTTGCATTGATGTATGCTATTACTTACAATTCCAGGCAACTTTATAGAATAATTGTTTTGTTTTTTTGTTTTTTTCTGTGTAATGTTATAGAATAATAGAAATTGTTTAGTTCTGTCCTCTTTTTGACTGCCTCAAATAAGCAGTTAGACTCTAAGATTGAATTTTGTTCTTTTATTTTGTTTTGGGTAGGAATCTGATTTCTCTTCAAAAATGTTAATTTTTATCTTATTAAGACAAAAGGATAGGTAAAGACAAAGAAATTCATAAGCTTTTAGTCTTGTAGACACTTGGGTCAAAAATAACAATTGATATTCAACTATATTTCCTATTTAGATTAAGACTTGATAACTGAAACGTACAACTTTTGAAACTGATTACATGTATAATGTTTAATGATAATAATAATGACATGAATAATTGATTACCTTAGTTTAAAATTAATATGTTCTTTCTCTTGGCACTATTTACAAGATGAACCACACCTTATAATCATGTGCTGTAATCATCAAATTACACTTACTGACATATGCTAATATATTATTTATTGTTGATAGGAAGACAAAAGGGCTAGGAATCATTTTGTAGTCACGTGATGAAATATTCTCTAACTGATCTTGGTATTTTTATAAGATAATCTTTTTGCTATTTTGGTGTTAATCTAACTTTACATAATCTTGTTCTGGGCACCATTGTTCCCCAATCTGCAGTTTCATTTTTCTCTCTTTTTTTTTCTTTTCTTTTTTACTTTGTTCCCTTTTTATGCATTGATTATTAATCTAGTTCAGATAAAAATTAGTTTTTCTAAGAGAGAATAGGGAGTTTATTGCAGTAGAATCTTTGTTATAAATCTACTTTAATATATAATTGAAAGAAAAAAAAACAGATTTAAGATTTGATTCAAAGAAACTATTGTATTTGGAAAAGTTAAATATCAAGGATTAGATAATTTCATATTCACAGAAGCACATATTACCTTAGCATTGGAGATTTCAAATTCCTTTTCATTTGGTTTTCAATTCAGTTTTTAGAACAATTTGCAGGTATATAAAACCTTGGATTTCTTTGTCATTGAGCCAATATCAATCTACTAAATACATTCTATCAATTTACCAAATACATTCTATCAATCTACTAAATACATTCTATCAATCTACCAAATACATTCTATCAATTTACCAAATACATTCTATCAATTTACCAAATACATTCTATCAATTTACCAAATACATTCTATCAATTTACTATAAAATCAGTGGACCAAAAACGTTTTTAAAAATATTCAGTTAAAAACTTTTACAAGGAAAGCAAATGCTTTTAAATTTTTTAAGCTTGAACTGGGTTAAATTTTAAAAATGTAAATTAGGATTATTTTGAATTTCTTTTCAATTCTTTTCAGTTGCCTTTTTCATTGTATTAATGGGTATTTGAGGAGGTACAGTGGGGTAATGGATGGTGGCACAAATCAAGGAATCGGAGAGCCAAGTTCAAATTCCAGTCAAGTTCATTACATTAAGTTATGTGTTAATACCCTTGGAAAAGGTATGAATCCATCTCTTCCCCCCCCCCAGCTATGGGTAAATAGCAGGACAGATTGGTCCCTATAGCCTTGATTGGAAACCAGTCTAGGAGATGGTTGAGCTCCATCAGGCTGCCTTGCCCATGACACACTACTGCTGCTATGATTGCTGTAGATCTGGTGCCCCTACGACCCTAGGGGTTACAGGATTTGTGATCATAATGCATATTTGATCAACAAGATTAAATATTATCTTAATATTTTACTAGCAAAAGATTTTCATTTCCTTTCAGTCCATCTCTGATCTAATTCTTTCTAGCAAACATTGTTTCCTATTCAGCATTTTTTTTAATACTTGTGCTATTAGTATTTTTGACAACCTAATTATTATTAGGTTGGTGCAAAAATAATGACGTTTTCTCACATATGTTAATATGTGAGAAAACGTCATTATTTTTGCACCAACCTAATACATCTCATCTTTCCTTTTTATCAGCTATAAATACAATAAACAGTAATTATGTTTATCAAAAAGCATATCATCTTTTATGAAACAAGATTTTCCATGTTATTTATTTTTGATGAGGATACTGGCTTCTGCCGCAGTTGTATGGGATAAAATTTCCCTTTCTTACTGAAGGAATTGTTTATTTTCTTATCAACCCAGATATTATTTTTCCATATTTTAAGTTCTTGTTTGAACCGTAAAAGTACATTTTCTCATCTCCAAAAATGTTCTTTTATAAACTTGGCTAACTTTTACTATCTTATGTTACATAGGTTCTCATTTCACTTTTCTTAATAGACTGACAACTTATCAGCACATCGTTGTACTTGTAATCAAAATTACCAAATTCAGCATTGTAAAAAAGTGATTTTTAAAATAAAAAAATATAGAAACTATATATGGCATATTTTTTAGTCTTTTTTCTCTGCAATCTTACATCTGGTGTACTATGATACCAGAATAGACATTGCACTCAATGTCACAATAGACTATCAAAGAAGCCAGGTGCACCAGTAGGTTGATTTGATGTTATCTGCAACTGTCGACTGCGGCTGTATCCAGTTTTGCAATCATCGAAATGACAAGCATGAGAAAGTTATATAAACAAATGCACTAGAGAGGAATTGAGCAGTCTCTCAGAGATTACAGGAGAATGATCACAAAGATAACCTACAATCTGTTGTTAACTGGGACAAGAAATGGATTGTTAATTTTAATGCCTCCAAAATGAATCTGCTTTCTTTTAATCATCTTTTTGTCTTCTATCAGCATGGCTAATGCTAACCTCCAGTTGAGTGATTCATTGCACCGTCTCAGGCTAACGATTTATGCAGACATGAAGTGAAAAGATTATATTGTATTGCTAGGTTCACTGTGTCATGCTAGACAATTTTTCTCACCAGAATGTATCTTATATATTTACTATTCATTCATGCATTGAATATTGCTGCTACAAATATCATAAAATTTTTAAAAAAAATTAAAAAAAAAACAAAGAAAAAACATTCAACTTTGTCAGTTTCTGTTTTTCAATTTTCATGTAAAGATTTGATAAATGTTCAAAATTCTAAATAGCAAGAGAAAAGCCTTTTTTTTTATTTTTTTTATATTTAATCACCTTAAAAATATCAACTTGTGATAGAACCAGGTATTAGGTTGGTGCAAAAATAATGTCGTTTTCTCACATATTAACATATGTGAGAAAACAACATTATTTTTGCACCAACCTAATAGATATAGTTATTTACCTTGCTGTAAGTTAATTTGAAATAACTCATTCTGATCAATTTTTTACCAAATTTACATTTTAAATGTTTGTTTTAAACGTTTTAAAAATGAGTCAACAATCATATATCCTTTAAAATATTAATTACATTCTTTTATGAAAGATATAAAACATGGATAAGTGTAAGTTGATTTAGGAGCATTTAGGGAAATTATTTTCCAAAAACTTTGCCAAAAAATTTTAGCAGAATTTTTTAGTACTCTAAAAATCCCCGCTTTTGGCATAACTGTGCATTATAAAAATTGTTAGATTTAGTTTATGAAGAAAGCCCTTAAAAATCCATATAAATTAAAATTTGGCAAAACTAACTAATTAGATTTAAATTATGATGAACACATTATTAAAACACATTCTATTAATAATTTTCAGACAAAATAAAACATTTTATGGAAAATTATTAATAAGATACGATACCCCTACTGAGTGGATACCAACTTAAGATTTAACTAACTTAAATTTATGTAAAAAATTAAAAATTACATGTATATAAAACATGTATACCTTATTAATCTGCAAAGTGTCAGCATTCATGTATAGTTAATAAATTATTAAAAAAATATTTTCAAATTGTGCCAAGCATTTTCTATTAAATATGCTTATATATTAATGTGTCTACTATTGTGTCCATGCACCAAGTATGAATAAAAGGATAACATAGTAAGTAGTCAGTTCACATCAAAGTCAAAGTAGTAACCAGATGTAAGAGTCTGAGTCAAAATAGTAAGAGGAGTCATAAAACCTTCCTGTGTCTAGCCTATTTCCTGTTGTACAAAAACTGTCTTCATAACTGAACTACAAAAAAAAAAAGAAAGAAAATAATAATAATTTTTGTGAAATACCTTTACAATTTCTGGAATATAAATATTCTGAATTTACACTTTATCTACCTTCTTCTTTACCTTTCCTTTTTCTTTGTAGACAAATGTTCACCCTCTCAACCTTCCACTGTTTATTATTACTAAGGTGTTTAATCCTCTCTTACATTTCTTTCCCTGTGCCAAACTAACCTGAACTAGCTAAATATCTCAGCTGTAATAAACTGTTTGAGGTTTGCTTTTAAGTAGTCTTAGTATTCTCATATTCTCTTACACTCAGTAACCCCTTACATCTTAGTTGCTTTATTACCTTGCGGGGGTGGGGGTGGGGTCTTGAAATCATTAAAAATATTATCGTATGTTACTGTTTAAAATAAAACCAGAATAAATTGTTTAAATTTAATTTATTTGTATTTAAGTATTTAATTATTACAAATTATTTTTTATGTTTCTCATATATTATTTCCTAATCTTTAGAAAAAAAATTCTATTCAAATCTTTTTGCTCATATTCTGTTCAAGAAAAGTTTCATGTTTTTATTTTTTCATTCTCATTTTTTTTATCATGACGTCTAAATCAATTCGTGCCTTTGGACACAACCCTTTTGTTTTTGTTCAATGCCCAACGAAATTTATTTATATTTATATTTTTAAAATTTACCTCTGACTGAGAGCCACAACGCTGTTACGAGCAAAATCAATTTGGAGTTGTCTCCCTTGGCCACGACGTTAGACACTTAAAGGGGGAACAATTTGAACAAAATCCAAACCAGTCCTACCTTTCCGTTTTTATCACGATCACAAGTGTATCTTTTTCTTTTCCTAATTTTCTGTATTTAAATAATTTACCAAATTGATGTGTTATTTTTACTTTACCAAATAAACGTGTTTCTTAATTAAATTTTGTGGAGTTTACATTTTTTACAAACTTGTAAAATTAAGTGTCTGGAACTTTAGTGTTACCAAAACTTACTTTTTTTTATTCCTTCTTCTTTGCTTAAAAATTAAGGATGAAAAAAATTAATAGAGCTTTGTTCGTTTTTAATTCATGCATAAATGATTTGTCTAATGAAAAAAGTTTCTCGCTTACTTACACACTTACAGTCACTTACTTTTCCTGGTATAACTAGAACTTAAATTTATATAATTTTGTTCCCAACCAAATGTATTTCGATTTTTTTTTACTCCCTCTTTTTCTTTTATTTGTTATTTCCGTTTCTCTTTTTCTTTCTTCTAATTTTATTTCCTCTTTTGATCTTCATTTCTTTTCATCGGCCTTATATTTTAGTCTGCATATATCGTATTACACACACACACACACACAAAGAACGGAATAGTATCCAGTGGGGTAGGATGGGCCTATGATTTTCTTTTTAATAGCAGTTTCTTTCTTTTTCTGCTTGCTTGTCTTCCTTTTTCCACTTCACTCCATTTTATTGTGTAGCCAACCTCACACACACTTCACGATTCCGTTTTGTGTTTTATACGTAAATTGAAAGACACTTAATAACTTTATAGCCACATTTATTCTTCAAGAGCCGCAATTTAACTGACTACACAATCATATCCTGGCATTTACGTTCTCTGTCTAAGTGCCAAGCGACTATGTTAAAAGCAATGTTTGGTTCTCCCGTTGTTGTGAAGTGTATCCAAAGTTGTAATCAATATGGGAGCACTTTTGATGCAGACGATGGCCCCGGCCATTCCTCAACACTGACCTCTGCTTTTATCTCGTGCCATTTCTTCCTTTTTATCTTATAATTGGTGACAGGCGCACACGACCGCAACGACGGGCATCGACCATATCGTCGTATCATTATTTATCAATATTATTAGAGTTTGAGTTGGTTTTCTAACAATTCGGCAAACGGTTGATGTTGTTTACGGAAACAAAAGATTTTAAAAGCGAATATGAAGAAAAAGCTAAAGAAAGATCTATCAGTTAAAATAAAAATATAAAAGCGGATATGGTTTGAAAAAATCTGAAAGTATCCTGGTATCAGCAGAATGAATGAACAAAAAAGGATGAGTCAAGAAAATGATGATACAGAGGAATGAAAAAAATGGAAATGAAAAATGGCAGTATTAAAATAATTATAAAATAAGAATAAAATGAGTATTGAATGAATGAAAAGAATGAAAATAAAGGGAAAGATAATTAAAGAAAAATAAGATGTGTGTAAAATACGTTGGTAAATAAATGGAAAAAAGAAGAACGAGGGAAAAATTGGAATAACAATCAAAAAAATTCAAAAGTACTTAAAAGAAAAACATTTTTCTCTTAATAAAAAGCGAATTATTGGGTGAATAAATGGAAAAAAAATCAATGTAGAATTCGGGAGGAAGAAAAGGAATTTGGGAAGGGAATTGAAAGCATGGACAAAGAATAAAAATAAATTTTCTGAAAAAAAAAAAAAAAAAAAAAAAAAAGCAAAGAGGAGACTCGGTTCTACAAAGAATGAACAGGAGAAAAATAAATTGAAAAGACAAGAAGAGTAAGACCGAATGTGCGGAAGAAGACACGGGAAAGATAGAAAAGGAAACAAAAAAAAAAAAAGTAACGACAGGAAAGAATAAATCGCAGAAGCAAAGAAAAGAGAGGTGACAGAACAGGAATACGGAGGAAAGAAGTTTGGATAGTAGAGAGAAGCAAAAAGAAAATGAACACTTCGAAGAATAAAAAAAATCAGATTTTAGTTAGATGATGTGAGAAATGATTAGAAGCAAAAAAAAAAATCAAGAATGAAGATTTAAATCATTTAAAATCCGACTGATGACCATAGGAAAGAAGAATTAAATAATAATAATTGTAAATAATAAAACGGCTAGTTATGATGATGAGAAGAAGTGCGTTTGAGTCGGAAATAGCATCTTGTAGAGTTTGTAAGGTTTTATTGATTCGGAGTCGTGTTACAGACACTAGCTGTGCCCTGTGGTAGACCATCTGTGTGAAAGGCTAGCCCTGTGCAGCATGTTGTATCTCACACATAATGAGTTGCTAGAATGGACCATTCACACTTAATCTACTGAACTGACAGATAACAGATAAAGATTCGCTCACTCGCTGGGGCCCAAGTGCGTGCCTCTCTGCCAACCGCCCCTCCTCTTACTTTCACTTCCTCCGTCTCGAGTTTACTCTGGCTGCTACCCATTCAAGCTAACAGCAGTAGTAATGGCAGCACCAGTAGCTCTCAGGCTTCTCTATTCCAAGTGAATTGCTAATAGTAGCGCCCTGTCAATGGTCGTGCTCACATTGTACTGTAGTCGTTTGGGAGTAGCAGCTTCAGTAGTCCCAGTCCGGTTCTTGTGAAAACATTAACACCACTTTGGTTAATCGTAGAATCAACGCTAATCAAAATTTAGGATATTTTTTTTTTAATTTCCTACAGGATTCGTTCCAATTTTATACCGTAGATTCTTAACAACTTTGTCTATTTTTTTGATCTTTTTTTTTTTAAAGAAAGGTACGTTTAAATATTTTTTAAAACTGGGAAGTTCAAAAATGCTATTGCAAATTATCTTTAAATCCCAAAAAATAAATTGTAGTTTAAATTCGGTTTAATTAAGAATTTAAGAAGAAAAAACAAATTTTTTTTTTTTTTAATTTTTTTTTAATTTTAAGACTTCAATTTTCAATTCATATTTGATTTTTGCATGCATAGATTTTTATTTTTTGTATTTGGGGTGGGGAGGACAAAGTTTTCCCGGGTTTTATGTAAGCTGCTTACTCCATTCATTAATTAAACGACCAGACGTATGGGTAGTTAATTGTAAATGTAATGAATGTAAAAGTGAGCACTTATTAGTTTTTACTCACTGTAAGCACTTTACTCCTACTTCTTGTACAAGTGATGTTTGGTGTACAGTAGTAGTACTATTCGCCTGCAGTAGTAACAGCAGTGACACTAGTATTGTTTTACGATAGTATTTCTTACATAATAATTATGGCTACATTACAACATTGGTATATTTCTTATTGTTACATAATCGTAATTACTGCCCTGCCCTGACATTAACTACACACAACTTATTGTCATCGCCCCCCTTTTTTTAGTTTTTCTCTTTAATATTTATTTACAGTTTCTGTTGCTTCGAATACCCAGTTTTACAGATTTAGATTTCTTCAATGTAATTAAGTGGACATTATTAATAATAATAATGTTTTATTAGCTACAATTGGAGTTAAAGAAATGTTTTCTACTTCAGACTTGGTAAAGTTAAACAAAAAAAAATGGGTACTGATATTTAATTTATATTCTTGGTTTTCTAACATTTTCAAGATTTCTAGTAGATTTTTTCCGTGTACATCATGTTTAATTGACTACCGAACTGTTTTTTTTTTTGTTTTGTTTTTTTTTTAATCTCTCCGTTCACTGGTCCCTATCCTATTCTTTAACGAACATGAAGTACTACTGAGACTCTTTATTTCCGCGTACCGGTTATGTTTTTTTATTATTATTCCTATTATTCTTTGCTGATTATAGCAAAAAAGGTGAAAGAAAATATTACTGTTGTTGTCTAACTTCAGTGCTTAGGTGTTTTAGCACACCACTGTGTTAGAATAGATAAAAAAAAAAATACACGCACACAGATGAACGAATAATTCTTGTGAATAAAAGGAAGGACAGTGACACATATGACAATGACACTGTGTCAGTTGTCCCAAGTCGCCTATAAAATTTTATAGTATAAAATAAATATTTATTCCTAAATTTAACTCGGGAGAAGAATACAAACCAAAAACGTTAACCTTCTTCTTCACTCTTCCAATTTACTTCTTACCGCTACAGTCGACTAAATGTCTGGATAGATATTTTTTTTTTTTTTTTTTTTTTTTTTTTTTTAATCTTCCACGAGATTTCTTGCTTTGCTCTTTAACTAAAAAACTCAGTTTCAAGTGAAATTATTTCAATTTTTTTCTTTCCACAGTAACCATTTTGTAACCCAGTATTAAATATGGAATAGGTGAACAAATGAAATAGTCTTTTTTTTAGTCATGTATTTAAATTTAATTTTAAAACTTCCGTCGGAAACAGATATTTGTTGTTTGAATGAATGCGTATCTTTAGCAGTGTAACACACATATAATTGCTCTAAAGCTGAAACTTGAGATTTTCCCCGTTTAGGGTTGTTGAGTTTAAGAAGCCTCAACCAACTTTCTGAACTTAAATTTTTCTTTTATCAGATCTTGATTTTAAAATGTTTGTATTTGTAGAGCGTATTGGCATTTACTGTGAAGACTACTTTTAAAGAGGTTATGTTACCATTGGTTGAGTGAAAAGGGAAAAACGCTAGTCGAATAATTGTCACATTTAAAGGCAACCGTATTATTGAAAGGGCACTTGGTGTGTAGAAAGAAAAGCTGTGCTGGCATTAAGAGCGGAAGTTATGAAAATGCTCAAAGTTCACTAAACTGCAGACAGGCGAGATTAATTTGAAAAAAAAAAATCACCAGTTGAAAATTGCATCATTTCTTTAATGCATTTAAAAAGTAAGATTAATTTTGAAATAAGTTTTTTACGACAATGTAGATTGCATAAACAAAAATTTATCCTAAGTCATTTTTCATGTTTTAAAAGTTGAAAAAAAATCCTATTTTGAGAAATTTTTCATTTGCATTTCAATTTCATTTTTACTTTGTATATTTAAACCGGTATTTGCTCATTGACTCTGGATTAGATTTGCAGCATTTGCTGCACAAAAACAAAAATGTCACATTTTTATTCATTCAATTCAATATCTGGTTTGGCAGCATTCGTTTTAAATTTTATTCTTTAGAAAACACTTTATAAATTCGACTTGTTCATTATTTAGTCAAATTAAAAAAAAAAAGTTAGTTTTCCATGAGAGAGGAAATGTTGAATTTTTGCGTATCCTGAAATTGAATAAGTACAATATTTCCCGTCACATAAGGGAAGGCGCAATTTTCCCTAAAAGCTCCTCCCAAAATCCCCCTGCTTGGCTTAGGGTAAGCCTTGTGGCAGCGGTTATTGGTACTAACGCCTAAATACCACTGTTTGATATGTTCCTTGATGGACCCTGAATTAAATATGGATATGATTATTAAGTTTTAAATTATGATTACCAATCATATAATCAGTTGAATATAATTATTTTTTCTTAAATATTCCTTACAAATGAAATTATTTAATTTTGCTTTTCTCTTGTGATAAACTTGCTTTAATATTGTATACAAAATATCTCTTCTGAATATTTAAAAAATGTTTTTTTTGTCCATATTAAAAGGCAATGCTGGATAAAAAATGAAATTAATACTGTGTGTGTGAGAGATATGTTCACTTATCTTGATCTTATGAGTTTAATGGAGATTACACCCACTTACATATGTTATATGTAATAAAAATTATTATCTGTCAGTAATACTTTCATTAATTCCTGACCACTGACAAACTCTTCCTGATTTTCAGTGTTTAACATGCAGATTGAGATTTGAAAGTAAAGCAAATTTTAAGTGAATAATTGTAAAGCTTCAGTTGTTAATCATCAAATGTCCTTCTTTACCACCAGAAACATTTAATTTATTAGTTTATAACATTATTCTAGATTAATTATGGAGTAGTGATAAAGTAAGTGGGTAGTACAAAGTAAAACAGAATTTGCCTATGTATACAGGGTTAAAATGTTTGTACTAAAAAAGAATAAAACAAATGTGTTTGATTTTATATTTTTTATGTTTGTTCCTTAATGAGAATTTGCTGTATGAATGTGAATGAAAGCAAATTCAGTTTGTGACGTTATGGATTACATAGGCATTGATTGATAATGAACAAAAATTAGTTCAAAGTTTTTTGTAATATAATTCAACTGTGTGTAATTATCTTTTAAATCTGGTTTGGATTATCTAAAGTCAAGCTGATGCTTATCAGTATTAATTTACCAAATTTCAATATCTATTTCAGCTGTGAAGATGAACCAAAAAATGAGTCATGACAAATTTTTATTTTACAATGCAGAGAAGTATTTAGAAATGTCAGAAATTCTGTGTAAAATCATAGCTCAGTGAAAAATGCAAAGTTGAAAATATTGATATTCAAATGTTTAAATTAATTAGGAAAGTAACATTTCTCATAAAGTATCACTGGTGTATACTGTTTAAAAATAGTTAATTTATGTAGAGAATTTTATTAGAAATGTGTAAATTAGATTCAGAGGTTCAGATTTTGAACCGATTGCCAAAATGGGCTATTTGTGTGCAAACTTGATTCTAAGTCTATTTTTCATTTTTGTTTTGGACAGTATTTTTTTTCTATCTTGTAATCTTTATATTTACATGTATATGAGGGGGAATTTCAGGAGGGGGGAAATCTTTTTTTATTTAGATAATTTGGAGTCCTTCATGTGTGTGTTAAAAAAAACTCCATCAAAATAATCCATGTATATGCACTAATATGGAAAAAAATTAAGATTTTCAATAATATATGCATATTATTTGGAATGCACCTTTTGAGTTGGCTAATCTTGGAAGAGTGGGGAGTGACATTCTGACATGGGGTAAAAGGAACTAAAAGCTTGAGAATCATTGGTGTGTACTATTTAAAAATAGTTAATTATTCATTTGTCATTCCTTTTAACTCTTCATATAATTATTTTTGGTGCTTCAACATTAAAAAATATCTTTTTTTTTTTATATCAATTAATAAAAACTGTTTTTTGGATGCACAATACCAATAAGATGACCATTTTAGCATTTTTAAATTGATTCTTATTTAAAAATATATAATTTCTGCTACTGATAGTGAATTGTAACTCTAAAAAAAAAGGTGCTAATATTATATTCATTCTTTTTCTGAATCATTTCATAATAGTTAACATATAAAGACAGATTTAGGATTAACATGAATGAATGTTTTAAAGTCCTTGCAGCTGGTTTAGCAAAATAAAATTGACAGTAAAGTGAAAGTAAGTAAATTTTCATGCAAAGCATTTCATGCTTTGGAACAGACAATGTCATGCAAGTGTGTTTCTCTTTAACTAATCCTCCTAACATGGATGTCAAAACCATGTACTGTGAGTTGGAATAGCTTATCATACATTTGACAGCTGTGAGCCCCAACACTACAAGCTTTTTAGCCCTTTTCCAACAGAAGTCCCTTGTTTTTGAAGTGAGGCATTTTCAAAATAATCTGGCTTAACACTTTTAGTTCTAACACCAAATCCTAATCAGCACATGGCTAACTAAACAGAAAGTGTTTGGATCCAAGAATCAATTATTTTGTTGCATTTATAATATCAATTATGAAGCAGGGAAATAGTCTGAATTTTTGGCTGAAATTTAAGATAACCTGCTTACTTAAATTTAATTTCTTTTGTTTTTGAAAAGTAATATATTTTAAATATTTTGTGTACTTAAGTCAATCAGTTACACAATTTCTTTTTTAAAGATCTAAACAGTTGTCAACACTAAAATTTTAGCTCCAGTTACAGTCCCTTTAAAATTCTTGTTGCTAAACTGATATCACCTGTATAAAAATGATTAACTTATTTACATTAATATATTTGATGTTTATATCTATTACAAGTGATGATTTAATTTTGTTGTAATTTATCTGTTAAATTATTCTTTCTGTCTCTCTCTTCTTTTTTTTTTTTTTTCTTTTTTTTCTTTTTAGGTGTAAAGAAAGAATCTAAAATTGCTAATGTCATCAGTGTTTTTTGAATGTGACTTAATGTTTTAAATTATCATTCCTGTTATACTTTCATAATATTTCTGATGTCCTTTCCACTTATTGTTTCTTTCTGTTTTAGTTATTCTAAAGAAAGACTATTCTAATATTACACCTGTTCTTAAGTAATCAATTTTGTATTTCTGAAATTTGAGATTTAAATGCTGGAGATGCTACAATTTAGAAAACAATATTTAAAGGAACAAAAATTTCGGATTTTGTTGTAATTCCTTGAAATATTATAATCTTCTCTCAGTTGTTAAAATTTCTCAAATTTCCAGTTTAAATCAGCACCTCAAGGCTTCATCAATCAGATCAGTTAAAATGAACAATTTGAATGCTGCCTAAAAATAACAAAATAAAATTACCATATATATTTGTGTATCATGCGACTCTTGAAGACCTAATATTGAAGCTAATTTTAAGGGAGTTGCATCAGACATGAAATATAAAATTAGCATATGTACTGCTGGCTGTGGCCATGCCGTTGAGCAAACTATATATCCATTTACTGTAGTCAAATTAGCTTCAAAAGTAGGTCTACAAAAGTCGTATATGTGAGTATATGAAACGCTGTTCCATGTTGTTGAATATAGATTTTACAAGTATATCTGTTTAACTCCCAGGACTTTAGTTGATATTAATGGTATAAAATCAAGGTTGGTGCACCCCCCCCCCCGGATGAGGGGTGGGGCAGGCTGATTGGTAGCCTCAGTTAGTGTTTTATGGTCCTCACTATCTTTTTTCCTACTTACATTTATATACATTACAAACTAAACTAAGCACAACTGAGGCAAATATTTTGCAGATCTTCACGTCATTCTGGGTCTTCATTTTTTTTTTTTTTTTTTTTTTTTTCTTAAAATAAACACTGAATAAAATTCACTATTTTTATCTATAATGCTAAATGTGTTAAAATTCTTCAATTTTTTAACAAGAAAAATCTCAAGTCGATATTAAAAATTGGCACAAAATATTGTTGATTTATTGAAGATGGAATGATCTATTATGACATGTCTCTAATTTGTATTTAGATACATTGTATTTATTTTCAATTTTTCTAGTTGAATTGTTCACCTATATTGCATATGATCCATTGTTGTACATAATTAGGTTACAATAAAATTTGTATTTTATATGGATACTACCTTATGAAAAAATTGAGAAATAGCAGAGTAGGGGGGGGGGCATATAATAGATGGGAGTGGTGCACGATAATCTTGCACCAGCCCTGTATAAAATTAGTCTTGACTGTTTAAAAATGAATTTAAGAAACAAACAAAAAAATTCACGGAAAATGTCAAAGAAAAAGTGAAAGCTGTGTGAAGAATTTTAGGCTTAGGCTGTGTATAGCTTTTGATGATTCACAGACTACAAATATTTGTAGTTTGATCATCTCTTTACGACACATGCCAACAGGGGCGGAAGAAGCTGCTGAGGAATTGGATGTGCACTATCTGTAGCAGTTCCTGCCTGTCACCCCAACAACCTTGGCCCCACCTAGCCATGTATATAGCTTCTGCCTTCTCTATACCCTTTCCTACCCACAATGCTGGTGGCCATGTTAGTTTTCTGAAGTGTAAGGTGGGTACATTCTAAAAAGATGCCAGCAGGTATAGTATTGATTTTGGATAGCATCGCATCATGTCTGCAAAGAAATGTGCTGACTGGATGTGATAGCGGTTGGTGCCTCTGTGGGTGAGCATCTACTAATTCCTGGCAGAATTTATCTGCAACAAAGGACTCAGTGCTTTTGTGCACATGAGTCGGTACACAGTGTAACCTTTGATTGAACAAGTTGAGGACCACTTAGCTAAGGATAGGGAGTCTATCTCTCTGTCACTTACTGTCAACAGTGGTCCCTAATGATTGTACATTACTGGAAGCAAATGTCAAGTTAGCCATTGCTCAAGGTAATATGGATATTAGCTCCAAGGATCTGCTGTTGCCATGTCTTTAAAAAAAAAAAAAAAGAAGCTGTCTAAATTGTTTGACCAATATTGAAGTAGTTTGTTGTTCATCCTTCTTTCTTTCTTTTTTATCTTGGTGAAAAATAAGTTACAAGTAATATAAACTTGAGAATTTATTTGGTTTTGTTGGCAAAAATTCTTTCCAAATTAAGATATCTGCATGCTTGCACTCAAAGAATTTCCATGGATACTGACTTATGCAGAAAATAATTAAAATTATAAAAATTATACAATTAAGTCATATACTTACATGTAAAAAAACACGTAAAATATATCTCCACATATAACAATGTTACGTGTTATGAAAGATATGTGTAGATGCAAAATACATGTCCATATAAAAATGCATATGTACATGTCTGTTGATGTAAGAATTTGTCTAACAAAGATACTGATTGTACCTTAGGAGCAGTCATGCAAAACTTGAGCAAGTCTTTTACATTTTGTGCTGACTGCTTTGTAAAATCTTCAATGGCAAAATGTTGATCATCACCTTTGTATTTGTTTTCATTTCATTCTCTCCTGATGGAAATTTAAACTTATTCACTATCCCATTAAAAATAGAACCAAAATGTTTTAAGAGGGTGTTTTAATAAGTTAGTCATTGAAAGTAAAAAGAGAATATGACTTGAGGTTTTCTTGAAATTTTGGACATTTTACAATGTCTTTTTTTTCTTTTCTTTATATTTTAGTCATTCTTTTTCAGCTAGGACTTTCTTCTGTCTGAATTTCTGGGATAAGGAGTTACCATTATTTACACTATTTATATTCAGATTATTGCTGTTATCACAACATTTCAATCCTTGTACTCTCCAGCCATCACCAGGTGTATATTGATCTGGGTAATCTACAGGGAATTTCAAACTCTACCCTTTATTTAATCTACAGTGGTTGACTGTTCTTATTTGTAGGACTTTTTTTGTTCATTTTGATGGAACTTAATAATTCCCAAAAGCATATATATAATGTAGGTAAAGTAACAGTTATTAACATGAAAGTTGAACTTGGCAAACCAAGTTCAAATACAGATCATGTTCATTACATCTACAAATGCCCTTGGGAAAGTCATAAATCTATTTCTTATCCCTGCAGATATGGGTTAAATAGCAAAGTAGAATGGGCTCTCTAGCCTTGGTTGGTGGTGAGTCTAGAAAGACAATTTCAAATTCAAACCATAGAGAATGCAACAGGAAATCACTACTATCTTTCTCAAGGTGTCATAGCAATTCACAGATAATAAAAAAAAAATATGTGGAGAGCCATGATTGTCTACATCATAAAGGACATTATGGCATATATATATATGAAGAATAGATTTTACATAAAAGGTTTGAGCAAAGAATGTACTGTTCTGTTTTTTTTCAGAAATAGGTCATCAAAGTTAAATGTTTCAAGGCTTATAGCTTCTGTTTGTAATTCTAGCTTTACTAAGTCTTACCAATAGCAATGTGTGGTTAATGAACAAGCTTTCCTTTTGTCACTACTGTATCTGCTGACAAGTTTCTTCGGTCTTCTTCTATGATACCACAAAAGAAAATAATTGGATTAACTACTGTAAGTTTTTCTTAATAGAACAAAATTACTTGCAATGCTGTACTTTATTCAGTGTTTCATATTTGTTGATCTCGTCTTTGAATGTTTGTAATAAAAAATGCTAGAAAACTGAGTTGATCTTCTCTTACCTCCATTTTATGTTGCACAATAAAATCAACAACTAATTATTACAAAACTATAGCTGTTCTGATCTTCAGAATGGCTAACTTCTGTCAAGGCTGACAATGAGTGTAACAGATGTTTGTTGCTCTGCATAAGTGTAAATTGCTCAAGTGCCCACTTAACCTACATTTTTCTATCAGTCATTGTGGCATGAGATTGATCTGGCAATGGGACAGAACACAAAAGTAGATTTTCCTCTCATGCAGCATTTCTCAACTAGTGCACCCAGGTACTCTGATGCACCCTAAAAGGTAGCCAGGTGTGCCTCAAGTTTACAGAAGAGCAATTTATGAATTATTTTTTATATTTTAAAAAATCTTTATTTATAAAAAAGCTAGAGACACCATGCACATAACTTCCCTGTTTAAGTCAAATGTCATTTGATATTTGAAAATGGATGTTAAATTCCTTAATCTTTAATAAGGAGATAAACCTTTCCTCTTTGTTTTCCTCAACGCATAACATATAAGGTTTATCATTCAAAAAGTTTCCAAGACACATCAAGTGCAGTTTTCACATAAGCATAATTAAATATACAATGTAATGTCTTAAAAATAAATGCTTATTTCAGGAAACTTCTTTACTATTTTCTTATTTTCAAATTTCATGACTAATTTTTCCTTATTAAAACTGAAAGTGCATCCCAGAGTTTTAGTTAATGTACAAGTTTACCCTGAAGTGTTTAAAAAAAAAAAAAAAAAGTTGAAAAACACTACTCTGGTGTATTATTAACATGAATACAAACAGGATCAAGTGTTGTTTGAATTCAGTTTACTGGCAACTGAGATGACACCTTATCTATATTTTCCAAGTGTACTATCACACTTTACAACTGTAAGACTTACTGGTGAAAAGGTGTTTTTGTTTTTTTTTGTTTTGTTTTTTTCTGCTTGGGTCTATAACTTGTTCTCTGTTTATAGTGTAAATTTATTCTTTATTTCCCCTTCTATACTCTGGTGTAGAATCTGTTGATTAAGGTCAATTGATCATTTCTCTTCCTGAGATTTAGCTTTGGAATTTTTACTATTGTACATCTTATATGTTGACTCATAAATAAAACTTTGATATTTTTTTTTTTTTTTTTCTCTCCAAAGAATGCTTATGTATGCTTCTGTTTGTAGTCTCTGCAAAAAGCTCTATGCATTACAATCGGAGATGCTTAGTGCAGTAGTGATCAGTAAACTCACCTCATACACTGTGACAGTGAATTTGGTTCCTACTGAGAGCTCTATATTTGTGCCCTAGTATCAAAGCAGTTGGTAAATGTTTGTATATTATACAAGAAGTCCTGAAACCTTATATGTAAAGATGGCATCATTATTAGAAATATGTAAGTTTCCTCTTTTATTTAAAGTTAAGCTAGAATTTAAAAACTGTTGTCCTTTTAATATTCATTTTCCCATTAAGAAATGCTAAATTTGTCCATAATAAAAAAGAATAAAATATAGAAAAAACATCATCTCTCATATTATACAATTAATAAATTTTTTAAATGTTATTTGTACTCTAGAAATATTTGATATCTTTGATTGTAAAATCTTTTCTGTTGTTGGTAAACTTTTCATTAGTGCTCATTTCTTTTTACTATTATACAAATATTTTATTACAAACAAAAAAAATGTAAATCCTTTTTATTTTTTGTTTACTGACAAGTGTCAAAATTAAATCCTGAAAAAATGGTTGGTTTAGAATAATTCCTCCAGAAGCATTTTGACCTTAGTGACACTAGAGAATCTAACTTCTCTCTCTTTCTCTCCATCCCTCCCTCCTTGCATAGTTAAAGAGTTAACTTAGGCTATTTTTTATACTGCCAAGCTTGTCTATGTATGCTAAAGCCAGCTATCTATCTTAAATATCTGTTGTCAGTCATTTTGCACTGACAGCTCCAGATTTATGGTTGGCTCAATACGTAATCTCCATTAGGAAGAATGTTAGTGTATGTATTTTTCTTTATGTGAACAATTTTAGTAATGAAGGGTATCTGCGTTCCTTTCTCTCTTTCTCTTTCTGTTCCCTGTTAGCCTCTGCTGTGACTGGCACTGCTAGAGCAGCCTGTGAAGCGTCTGCTGCTGTTGCCTCCACTGCACTCTACCCTAACTCCCTCCTGCTCCATTGCAAATCAATCACTTCCTACCCTTTTGTCCCTGCAATAAACACCTCATCTATTGGGCTGTTAGCTTTAATTATCAGGCCATGAGCAACGCATCGGCTGAGAGACACACTGGCTGAAGTGGGGAAGTGGAGAATGGAGAGGAGGGAGTAGTAACATAAGAGAGGAGAAAGGGATGAGCAGTGATTGGTGAAAAGATTTTGTGAGGAGAAGATAGAGATGATGATTTAGTGAAAAGGGTAGGAGAGAAAAATGGGAGGCAGAGGATGAAAAAGAGAGTTTGAGAGGAGAAGGAAGAGATGAAAGCAGAGTGAAGATGTTTGAGAGAAGGAAGCATAGGAAGGGGAGATGATACTATGATACAGTTGAACAGTGAGGACGAAGAAGGATAGAAAAAGTAGAGGAAGAGGATATGGCTGGAGCTACAGTCGTGAGAAATGAGGAAAGGCTAAAGTTAGAAGAGGAAATGGAAAAGATGAAGGAGAGAGTTGAAAGAGTGGAGAAAGAAAACAAAAATGTCTTTGAAAAAGGAAAATACAAATGAATAGAGATAAGATTGAATGATCTTCAGAGGAGGAAGAAGAAAAATCAGAAAAAGAGAAAAAACAATTTTAAAAAAAGAACAAAAAAAAAACAATTAGAATATTTTATGAGTGGAAAGAAAGAAGAAATATATCTTTAAAAATACCAAATAAAAGAACGTGTCACAGTAGGGAAAAGGGCTAATTTCTTAGCTTGAGTGGAAAAGGAGATGAGAAAGAGAAGGGAACTAACTTAAGGACACTATCAGTTGTGTGTGTGTTTTGTGTTTTTTTTTTTTTTTTTTATCTAGAGATTTTCAATAGCAGAAAAGAAGAAAGAAATTCTGTTGAGATAGAGATCTTATTTTTAAAAAAAAAATGGTTTCAATAAACGGAAGGAGACAGAGTGAAGGTTAAAAAGAAAGCTAGGATGAAGAGGAAAGAGGACAAGGAGGAGGGGTACTACTGAATGTTAATGTAGGAGGGAAGAGAGAAACAGAAAGAAGAGATGGTGATATAAGAAGTGGGGGAATAAGTTGAGAAGGGTGCTCCAGGTTGGGGCCAGGTGGGGTGATCATGAGTTAAATAAATAAAAAAATAACTTGACCAAGAGAGGATGACATCTCTTCCTTTCTCTCTTCTGGTTTTGCCTCTAGCATCACCATCACCTCTCTCATTGCTGCTGCTGCTGCTGCTGTGTCTATCTGACTGAAACGGCATACGATTGACATGCAACTTAAAAATCAATGGTGTTGAATATTTTGTCATTAGCTATGCTGTAAGATCTGACTTTGCTGCGGTTATTGTACTGGTGCATTTTATCATTGGGGCTACGTTTTGCTGTTTGTATAGTTAAAGGAAAGCCTGAGAATACATGCAAGCCAAGAGATGTACAACAAGGAAAAGATGAGACAATAGTTAAAATGACGGACTGATAGCAATAATACCAGTCATGATATGAAGAGAATGAAGAATTTCCTTTGTCAATGGCTTCTTCTCTTTGAAAGTTGGATAAATCTAAACTGATTCATTTTTTTTTTTTTCTTTTTTTCTAATCTTTATCTATTCTTATCTCTAGTTATATTTGCCATCCATCTTTTTTCTGAACTGCTACCATCCCATCTGCCCTTAGCTGCCATTGGATGGTAGACCAAAAAGATTCAGTTGCTTTTATTTATGACTAACATAACACCTGTCAAAAGTGATAGAATTAGTTATATATGGATCAGCACTTCTGTCTAGGATTAGATCTGTATGTTCTACCTAGGATCTATGTTGCTCACCCAGTATACTTAAGATTAGAGTGCAGTATCTGTGTACATAGAGGAGTACTGAAAAGTTTTTGAGTTGAACCACTTCTCCACCCCCAAATCAGAATTTTGTTGTGGAAGAGCTTCTTGATCACGATAATCTTTCAATGTATATATTCCGTGTATTTAGGCAGTAAATCTTCTTGAAGGGAAATATTATTAAACATAAATGACATTTTGTGTCTCTTAATTTTAATGATTGATTTTTCCAAATTATGAATAATCATTCTCAGACAAAGAGGAAATTCCATCAGAAATTATCTGAAGTTCATTTTGGGAAAAAGTACAAGAAATATATACACACACACATATATATATATATATAAATAAAATAATATACCCCAAACTTCCAACCCCCTATATAAGACCAATGTTATGTATGAATATACTTGCCCACTTGGAGAATGTTTCTCTGTAAATAAAAATACTAAACATCTTACATAGGATATGCCAGAACCACACTATCACTGAGACTCACCTGCCACCTAGAAGACCAGAGTGCCATCAGACAACACATTAATAAGCAACATAAGGATCATAGTAACATTAGACAGCTACTCACAAACAATACCAAAATACTAGTAAAATCAAAACAGACTTATAATCCTTAAAGCAATATTCATACAACAAAAACAACTATCAATAAATAAAAAACAATTATAACTTAAGAGCCCGCATCCTCAAACGTATATTAAAAAAAAACATCACACTTCAATTATGACTCAACACTCTATCACAATACTCACTAGTTCTACGAAACTCACCAATTGTTTCTATCTACCTGATGATGACTTAAAAATGTTGAAAACTTGGAATATATCTTTTATGCTTTTCTTCCAAAATGAACTTCAGACAATGTCTGATGGAATTTCTTCCTTGTCTGAGAATGATTATTCATAATTTGGAAAAGTCCATTTTAATTTTAAATTAATTACCACAAAATTTCTGTTTAATATATGTGTGTGAATGCATTATAGGGGATTTAAGGGTGGCTTATTGGTGGAGAGAATTAAAAATAAATGTTGGGATTATTTTGAGTCCCATTAATCAACGTAAAAGCTCTACATTAATCTATTTTTATTATTGTAAAATCTCTCATTCCTAACTGTATAACTATCAACTGTAACTCATTTTCTTGGAACTAACTGTTATGCTTCTATAGTCAGACACTCATTAGTTGTGTCTCATTGTTTCTACAATCAGATGTGCTTATGTTGCTCATAGATATTTTTATTACTACTTGATTTTTTTATTTTACAAACAGAAAATGTTGTTAAGAGCTTCAGATTCCCTAGTGAGTAACAGTCAACAGAATTCTATGGTAAATTTTAAATTCTAAAAATGTTCAGTCTTAAGGGTTCTGAAGAAAAAACTGCATACATGTATCTTAACACTTTACTATAAGATATTTTTCTTTTTTTTTATTTGCCTAAGGTTTCTTCAAAGTATTCTATTCATTTTTCTCTCAGTTAATCTTGACAGCTTTATCATGAAACTCAATGCTGATTTGAAAACTTTCAAATATATTTTGCTACCAATCCATTAATTTGTCTACAAATGAGGTGAAATTAGCTCATTTCTAACAAAATATTTTACCTACATATAAAATTTTATGTAAAAATGAATTTGTCATCATAAAATTTTAGTGTTATCAATCTTAATTGGTTTGTGATTTTCTTAATTTTGAGCTTGTAACAAATTCTTATCAGTTAAATGAATATTTTTAATTTCAGAAATAATGTAATTTTTTAGTCTGCTATGACATGGGCATTTGTGGAATTTTATCCAAAAGAAAATATGCTTATTCATTGTCATGTGCTGCCTTCAAAGATAACATTGAAAATTGAATTTTTTAATGAGATGGTGGGGTGATTTGAAAATACTTTAGACACACATGGACATTTTGAATTGCAAGTTTTATGTCATTCTCATGTGGTAAAAAAAGAAAAAATAGAATATATGAATTCATAATGATTGTTTCAAGGAACTTAAATTTGATGGAAGCTTTTACTGCTCTGTTTTCAAAGAATAAATATTTGTTAATTATTTGATAAATAGTTTTTATTTGTAAACTTATCCTGTTATTATTATTTGTTAACATGTCCTATTATTAGAACTTTAAAAATTTGACTCCCAGGCTTACCATACATATCTGGTTTGAAGGGCCTGTCCTGGGGAATATAAGTTATCAGTATTTGTTTTTATGTGTGTCAGCCTTGATGCTTAAGGGTGATGGGTCATGTAAACACATTATATTATTCAAGAAAACTAAGCCTAATATAAAAATTGAAAACTGTTCTTGTTTCAGACTTGGAAAGGTAGTGAAGGAAAGTGAGAAGAAAGGTCTAAACATCAATTGTAAGAAAATAGAATGCATGATTATTAGCAAAAAGAAGAACCTAAAATGCAAATTACAAATTGCAGATACCAAAATCAAAAAGTACAATAATTTAAGTATCTGGGATTTAACAGGATAGAAAGTGCGGCACTGAAATTTGAAGGTGCATTGGGATAGCAAAAGATGCCTTTCAAATGCTAAGCAGTTTATTAAAATACAGAAAAAAATCATTCAAAACAAAGAAAAGAGTACTGAACTGTTACGTAATATCAGTTCTCCTATATGGCAGTGAATGCTGGACAATCTTCTCATAGATAAAGAAGAGACTTGAAGCAACAGAAATGGACTGAACATGTGAGCAATGATGAAGTTTTAGAGAAAATGGAAACAAAAGGAAACTTATACTTAACATTTTGAAATTTCATCACACAGGGCAAAGAATGAGGAAAAAGGGCTTGAAAAATTTGATACAGAAACAGATTGAAGGCAAGAGGGAGAGATGAAAACAATGCATAACCTACCTGGTGAGCTTGAGTAAATGGATGAGGGAACAAGGTTACAACAGATAAGAAAAAGATAAATTTTATTAAGAGCTAAAAAGGACAGAAAATTGTGAAGAGCCATGATTGTCAATGTCCTGAAGGGACAGGGAACACAGAAGAAGAATAATGAAAGCCTTAGGTAAGCATTTACTTTTGGTAGGCAGAATTGTACATTATCTTTGTACACTCTCTGATGCCCAGTTTAAGTCCAAGTAATACTGCAGATTACCTTTCGATTTTCGCCTTGGGATAAAAATATCACACACTAGATATTTGCTCCTTTTAAAAATAAAAAAAAAATATATAGCAAAATTTAGTTTGGAGTAAAGCTTGACATATATGTATATAAAATGATTGCAAAAGCTGATATACCTCTATTTAAAAAGGTTACAATAACTTCTTTTTTTTTTTTTTCTTTTACATTAAATTTGATCTCTAGTTCTAAAGCTGTAATTCCCAAAGTCTGTCAAATATACAGTCCTTTTCAATTTATCTGAAGCTACAAATGTTTTGTAGAAAAAAAAAGTAAAATATCAAATTTTCATTAAAAAGTAAAAAGATTTAGATTCCTAAGTATTTTTTATTTTTAATTCTAAATGTTCAGGTAAAACAAATTATTAACATAAACCAAAATTATATTTGCATTAAATTTGGACTATTGTCTGAATGTAAATAATGATAACTCTTCATTCCAGAAATTCAAACCAAAACATGAAGTATACATGATTGATATTAGCACGTACTGTTCTTTGTCAGATTGGCTCAATCACTTGTTTCAACAGATTTTCAGAGAAGCACTTGTCTTTCACTGCCAAAGGAACTCTTAGTGGAGAAATTAAAATCTTTTTCTCTGATTTTGAAATTCAAATGATTTATAAAAGTTGAGTGAGGAATTTGATAAGATTTTCATATGAAGAGTAACTGGGGTTTTGCCTTCAGTAATTTATGAAAAACACAATTGAATGAATTATTGTTTACTTTGTAATGGTTAATAGACAAAAAGAGATGTTGGATATTCTTAGTTGAGCAAATTTAGTAAATTTTGAGCTGGAATTTTAACACTTTCCTATTTCTTCCCTTGTTGAACTTAATGTGATTTATAAGAAATACATGCTTACAACTGTTACAAATGATTTCATATTTGATATCTTTATGGATAATTGTCATGAGTTTAATCTGATTGTCTTTGCTTATGAACACATACAAAATTGTACAAGACACTTATATTTTTGCCAATAAAAATCAATAAATTTCAATGTAATGTTTTGCAAAATGCTCACAAAACTTTTGTTCTTCATGCTTTGGAACAAATTTGTTAACAGTAAACAAATATTTTTATTAGTGTTCATCTGACAACAGAAACCACCTAAATTAATCAACTATAATTGTTTAAATCTTCTGCAAATGAGTTGTTCAATCAAACTGCTTTCTTTTTAGCATATTGTTACTGCTAGAGAGGGGCTCTCTGATCACTTGTGAATTATAGCAATAGTGGCAATGAGCAAAAATTATTAATGTATTCATGTTTGTTTTTTTTTTTAATGCAAAGTTGTTTGCTTTTCACTTGTGTGTAGGTACTTAAAAACAATACCTTGAAATTTTTTTTCATCATTTGTATATAACACTTGTATTTAATAATTGTCCAAACAGTATCATTTAAAAAATTTAAGTAGCTTTAACTGTTTTTTTTTTGTTTTTTTTTTTTTTTGTGTTTTTTTATAGAAAAATTAGGCATCTATTTGAATATTATTTATTATAAAAATGAATTTACTTCTCAGTCAGCATTTTTAGTCTGTCACATTTGAAAAAGATAAATGGATTATTGAGCAGACAGCAATATTCAATTTAAAAGTTTTCATTATAGAATAATTTTTCAGATTATGAAGACAATAATCTTGTGTCAATAGAAACTTTGATATTTGCCTCAACCACTGTATTAATCCTTCTTGTCACTGAACAGTCAAATTTTGATTCAGATTTGTATGCCCCTGAAAAATTTCATCAATCTTTTCTTGTTAAGAATGTTATAGTTTACCGATTTATAACCCCCTATATGACTTAAGATTGATTTTACTGGAATGGCAAACAAAGATTTTCCAAATGAATAGTTTTTTTTTTGTTTTTTTTTTTATCTAGTTTTGTAATTACTTTTCCTTATCTGGTTTAAATGAATAAAATTTGCCTAAATGGCACTAATTTTAAACAATGTCAATCTTTAATCTCTCATTCCAAAGTAATATTGTTTGGATAGTTTGAATAAGCTGAGTAAATTATCAGATTTGGAGTAAAAGCTTGCTTTATCATTTTTATTTTCTTGAAAATTCAATCAAAGTTTAATCTATCAGTGAGCACTTTGAAACTTTATTCTCTGTTTTTTTTTTTTTTTTTGTTTTGTTTTTTTGTTTTGTTTTTTTTTTTTTTTTTTAAGTAGTGTGATCCTATTTCCAATAATTCTGTCCTTTAATTTATCTCTTATGTAATCTGCTTTCACTGGAGATTATACTAAATAAACCTGATTGGCTTAGAGATTGGTTTAGTTTTATCAATTGAACACTTTTATTTATGCTAAGTTTCAGAAAATGTCATACTACCGGGGTAGGCAGTAAAAATGGACTTAAATTCTTTTAATTCAATTTTTTTTTCCACTGTAGATTTAAAAAAAGCTTGTTTTATACCACTGTAAAGAGCAGGCATAATAAGCTTTTATTTTTATTTTTTGATAGGTGGTGTATCAATCAGTTTTGAATTGTTTGAATATCAAATATGTCTGAATCATAGCAAGGACTGATTAGATGAAAGAAAGTTCGAGAAAAAGATTTTTCTTAGTAATTGTCTTGTACAGCTGATGTTGCAATGTGGATCTCTGTATTTTTCATGATGTTAAACTGTCTTCTTTTTAGAGATCTTGGAAAGATCATTTCAATTTTTTTCATTAGCCTATTTGACAAATCCATATTATATCCATGCACATACATAAAATGTGATTAAATGAATGGATTGTTCCTATTAAAATTTTTTGGCTAACATAAAAACATATTAAAAAATAATGGGTTGATATCAACCTTTTCAATCTGACTTGCACAAGCAATTGTTTTTATTAGTAAATTCATATTTATGTCAATTAGTTTATGAAACTTTTGTGTTTTTTTTTTTTTGGTTTTTTTTTTTTTTTGGTGGGGGGGTTGTTTTTTTTTTTTTTTTGTTTTTTTTTAAATATCAAGTAAGTTTTAGGAATGACAAAAATGACCAAACAGATTTATGTAACAATTGGGATTATTTTCAAAAAATATCATTTGGTTATTACTAACAAACATTTAACAGGGTTAATCTAGAAATAAATTTGTCCCCTTACAAATCTTTTTAGCTTATTTATAATTAAGGTAACTATAAACATTTGAAACCAACGAATATCTAAGGTTCCCTGGCACGAGAGTATATTCATTATTTTTTTTCTTTCTTTTCTGCACATTTGTGCAAAGCAATACAATTTGACTGTATTGTGTTCACATTATTTATACATAAGGATATTGGGGCATTGATGCTTTATAAAATCATGTTATCAAAAATTCAGTACATATGTAGAATTGGCATACATCAATTTCTTTATCCTGTATTTAATAGGCTTGGCTTGTATAAAGAAAACTGTCCAAAATCAATTCAATAATTCATTTTACTAAACGATATCTGGTTTCATAACTCACTTTACAAGTTAACAAATACAAAAATGGATGAAATGTAAATTTCTACTGTTTACACATTAAATTATTTGTGAAATGTCAGTTCAAATTTGTGAATTTTAAAAAAACAAAAAATTTTATTATTTAGTTGTTCTTTTACATTATACTTGTGCATCTTATTGTTGAAGCCAGTAAGTACCTAACTCCTTGTGCTATCTTCTACCTTTATAAGAGCCAGATCAGGCCTAAAATGGAGTACTATTATCATATTTGGTCAGGAGCTACCCACACCTCACTTTCCAGTCTTGATAGAGTTCAAAAGTGTCTCTGAGTCCTTGTTGGAGAAAAATTATTTTCCACCCTCCAACCTCTCTTTCACAGGTGGAATGTAGCAAGTCTATCACTGCTCTATTGCTACTACCATGGTAAGTGCTTGGACAGACTATATTTTTTGGTTCTGCCAGGTCTGACCTTCATGGCTAGGACCCACTATGCCAGTTACATAGTAGCAAACCACCCACATTTCCTCCATACTTCTCTAGCAAGAAGTAAGTTCCATTCAAACAGCTTCTTCCTGCAAACCACTTCCCTATGGAACTGACACACAAGATGTTTCCCTAATCACTACAATCTTAACCTATTCAAATCTAGAGTCATTATCTTCCCCCTCCTATCCATATAAACTCCTTGTTACTCTGTAACCCTCTACCTCAAGTAGCCTCCAGGCCTTGTACAAGGTGAACCTTACTATTTTAAAAAAAAGAAAAAAAGAATACCAATTTAGTCTAAATAAATTGCAAATACAAGACTACCTCCCTGCCCAAAAGAAAATTTAAGTTAAAACTTGATTTAATAGATTTATTTGCAGATATGCTTAGGGTTGATCACAGACTTCAAATAGTTTTTTTTTTCCCCTCTTTTACCTACTCAATTAAAAAATAGTACATGACTATATCATTAGCAATTAAATTTATTCTTTTGTCAAAGTAATGCTACTTAATTCCTCTTTGTTTTACTCATTAACACTTACAAAGATCATTAATAGCTCGCTCTAATTTCTTCTCCATTCAGGAGATTGTTTAAAAGAAAAATCATCTTTTTGAATCTGATTAAAAAACTCAGTTCACTTTTTTTATAGGGTTATGATTTATCTAATGTCTAAGTGCATGCAAACATTTCATGTATAATCAACTGTTATTATTCAATTTTAAATCAGCATTTCTCAACCAATACACCTGAGCATACTAATGTGCCTCAAAAGGTAGCCAGGTGTGTTCCAAGTTAACAGAAGAGTAATTTATGAAAATTTTTATATTTAAAATGTCTTTATTTTTAAAGAGACACCCTTCTGTGTCTAAGTCAAGATTTTGTCATTTGATATTTTAAACTGAATGCTAAATTCCTTAATCTTTAAGAAGATGTGGATAAACCTTTCCCTTTTGCTTTCATCAAGGAATTTAAGTCATTATAGCCCTCTCTTAAAAAAAAAATAAAAGCAGATTCGTCATAAATCCCTTTAAATGAAAACTGTTCCACTGATCTTCACATATAAGGCCTAACATTTATAATATATAAGAGCTATCATTCAAAAAATTGCCAAGGTACATCACACACAGGTTTCACAAAAGCATATTTAAATATGCAATGTAATGTCTTAAAAATAAATGGTTATTTCAAGAGACTTCTTTATTATTTTCCTATTTTCAAATTTCATGACTAATTTTTCCTTATTAAAATTCAAAGTGCACTCCAGAGTTTTAGTTATTCTACAAGTGCACCCTGAAGTAAAAAAAGGTTGAAAAAACATTTTTGAACATTAAGATGAATAAACATGTCTTTCAAATGATTTACATTCATAATGAAATTAATTTTGTTTGAGATTGTTATACGTTTCTTTTAAGAGGATTGTTTTAAAATGAAAACTATATTTAGTCCTGTATGATAATATCTAATTTATCTTCTTTTCAAAATATAGGAATTTCACAGAGATATGCTATCAACTTTTGACACCTTTTAATAAGCTAATTATTGAGTTATTAAAGAGGAGATAACTCTTAACAAGATAGTTATATTTCAAGTAGTTCATCCTAGGTAACTATTTGTAAAAGGCTTTCATCTTCAAAGAAAAAAGTAAACATGAAAAAGTGTTATGCTGGCAAAAATAATAAACAATAAACTCTATTTAAGACACTTTCTCCCATTTGTAAAAATGAACCTGATAAAGTAAAATATTGATTAATTGTAATTCCTGTGTGTGGAGAGTAAGATTTATGTGTGAGAAAATAAGTTCAACTTCTAAAAAGCTATTTCCATTATTGCCTGCAGCTTGAGTTGATTGTTGATCTAATTGCTTATTTTGGTAAATGCAGTATTAATTACTATGCTTGTCATCTCACTTAATGAAGTGATGAGGCTGTAGTCAATGCATGGATGAGTGGCTCTGTCTTCTTTTCATTCCCAATCTCTTCTACTTTATTATGTCAATTCTGATGATGTCCAGTTGAATCCAATAATTTAAAAGATAGCAGCTTTTGTAGGGAACTATCTTTTCAGAATTGATCAAGGGTCAACTATTATGAGTGCAACATGGCCATCAACCCAGAAGATTGAAAATTCAATCTCATTTTGACTTTTTATGCTAATTTAAAAAATACATGTGTGTGTCTGTGTGAGAGAGAGAATTGCTGAACTAAATCAATTTATGCAGTCAGCATCAAGTGAGTATCAAACTCACTTAATAATGGCTAATAAAATTGGCATACTAACCTTTCTCTTCGTTAGAAGTCTGTGTGTGTGTATATATATTTATATATATATTGGACGGCATCCTTTCTTTCAAACATGTTTAGTTGAATATGACAGACAAGGAAAATTTGATGAATTTATTAAGTTTTTCTAGTATTCTTAAATTTTTCCATTCAGTCACAGGAAGAGAGTGTAAAAATTATTTGTAGTGTCTATTGACTTAAGTGCTTCAGGATCATTTTTTAGCCATTTTCAAGGTGGTGTTGTTTGTCTTTCAAGATGTATTGTATGATGCATATTATATGCTAGTGCTGTTTATTCCAAGCCCTATAATAGGAATGTGGTTCAAATTCAAATTGGCATCCTATTTAAAAAAAAAATCATTAGCACATTGTTTTTGCTGTTAAATAAAGTAAGATATTTTATATAGAGTGCTTCTCTCAAAGTGAGATATTCTCAGTTACAGGATTTATGGAGGATGATTGTGTTATCAACCAAAATTTTCCCCATGGGTTCTTGTAGATTGTGGGTGGATAAATGCCTTTTTATGTCACTTTGATCAGATAAATGACATGTGAGGCTCATACACGCAAAGTTAGTACACATAAGTTAGTTTACTCAATGTTTACTCAATGTTTCCCTCTGCCTGTCTTGCTTTCAATTTATCTGTAAATATTAAATTCTCCAAGCCCTCTTTTCTCATTATGTGCCAAAGAAATTATCTTATAGAGCTTTCCAATAATTGTCACAGGTTCTACAACAGATCTATGCATTCACAATACAACTTTTTTTTATTTAAAAAAGACTCCAAATTTATTTTATTTTTCATTGTGAAAGAACACAGACATCTCTAAACATTTTGATTTTTAGCATTTTTCTCACAGTACTTGTCTTTTGTTTATTGACCTAATAATACATAATATTATTCATTCTTTTTTTAAATTTCTTTCATTGCCCTATTATATTTATATATAGTATAGGAGGTAATGAAACCTGTCTAGATAATTTAATTCAAAATATAACTATTTATACATTTTAATGTCACTAACAAAAATAAATCTTATTTCATTGCTTTGCTAAATCACTTAACTTGAAATTCATGACAATAAAATTCTTGAGATTATCTTTATGCAAGGCATATAATCTATGATTAAATGTACAATTAGGTGAATTCACTCTGACCTGGAAAAATATGTATGCAATTAAATTGCAGGTGAGAAAGTAAAAATCATTTTGATTGGTTGTTCTGGCATGAGACTCTTTCCTGTTATGTTTGGTTACTATGTTTGTGTGTTTTTATAAAGGTTTGTCTGGAAATGATCCAGCCATTTAATAGTACTGAAAAAAAAATAGCCTACCTAGAGTAATGTCACCTTGGGTCCTTTTATATTTATCCCACTTTTCAAAATAGTTCACAAAGTCATGATTTCTGGTTATTCTCCTTAATCTTGTTGTCAGTCTGAAAACTCTTCCTTTTCAATGGGGATTTTAGTTTTGGGAAGAAAAGTGACAGGGAACCAAATCAGTACTGTATGGGATGCATGGTGGTACATAACAAACAGATTTGGATGATGTGATCTTTTTTCCAAATATAAAAAGCCTGCACAAGATGTGAAGAATGCACAATTGAGATATTTGAAATAGCTGGATACTTTCCAAATAATCTATAGAATCCTCAGATTTTCTTCTAATTCCCACATTGTCAATCACTGATTTCATTTGATTGCAGTCTGCACACATTCAACATTTTCATGTGTTCTACTTGTTGAAGGCATTCCAAAATATAGATGGCTTTTAACAGATTCACAGCCAAGTTTGATTATCAGTTGGCACCAAAACTTTATCCGATTCTTACTCAGTAAATCATCCATGAAAGTACCGTCATCATTTCCATGGACAAAAGTTCAAATTTCTAACAAAAATTGATGCATCTTCATAACATTAACACAACAAGCAAGCTTATTCAATATTGCTATGGACCAATTAATCTCATGAGAAAGGTTCTCTTCATGCGTGCACAGTAAGGTACCCTTATGATGGGTTGATAAATTCCATTAGGGCTATGGAACTGGTTCTTCAGATGTTCAAAATACTTGGATGCTTTTTGGATAGGCGTTATATATATATATATATATATATATATATATTTTTTTTTCTGGTTGCCTGAAGATCATGAAAAGCATGAAACTTAAGTAGTGACTCAAGCTATACCTCATTAATGGTTGATGTACTTTTTGCTTTGTCTGGATAGCTTAGGCATTGAGCTCTGTTATTTACTGCTTAGGTCGGTCTTTGCCTTTTGGTCTTTTCTTCTTTCTTGGTTTAATTGTTTTCTTGTGCAAGGTTTTTCTTGGTTTTTGCTCTTTTTTGTTATTAGTTTCCCACAGCCACTTTTTTAGGTCTTTTGGAAGGTAGTCTGTTGGCCACACCAATATTTTTAATATATATTTATTTGTGCCCAGAGGTGCTCAAAAGCTTTCTAGACTTCACTGGATTCAGCTATCAATTTGCTTCATACAATATATTAATCTAGGTCTGCCATACAGTTATCTTGGTAATGTGGTTCTAAAGGAATCTTACTGATATTCAGACTGGTTTCTGTCTTATCATTCCCTCAGTTTAGTTATCACTTTTCCATCACACAACACCAGTTTACTTGTGGTGAGAGGTGCTCAAAGACTTTCCTGGACTCGGTCATCAATTTGCCTTTTACTACATATATTATAGTTGGTGTTTTGTGTTTCTTAAAAGTAACTCTTATTTTTACAATTTTGATGGATCTACATATTAGAATTAATAAAACTTACTAAGATATACAATATAAAATCAATGTCAGTTTAACAGCAAATAAATTTCATCTCTGTTACAAATTTTACTTTCTCTTTATTATACTCATGATGTGATGTGAACTGTTTTTTTTTTATTTTTATTTTTATTTTTCACAAATTAAGTTTGTATTCCAAAGTTAATGGTAGCTTATAATTGATAGTCTTATTTTGAACTAAGCATACAGTTAAAAATCAGTATGGCTTGTTTGAATTACAAAAATAGATACATTCATTAGCCACATAAATATTCACTTTCACATACTTTTTTTGAAAACAGATTCCGAATTCTGCTTCTGACAAGATGATAGAAGTGTCTGTTTTGCCTATTAGAAATATGTTAACAGAAGCATTTCTATTTTCTCCATGAAGATGATTTCATTGTAACATCTTGTGATAAGTTTTCAGTTTTATTTGAACTCTTGATTTGCTTGATTTCAATAATTATTCAAAGAACAATAACTTTTCACCAAAGAATATTTCTGAAAAATTCCTTTTATTTATTTACATATTTTCTTTAAATTTATTTTCTGGTTTAATTACCCAGCAAAGTATAACAGTAAGAAAAAAATCTTTTTATATAAAAGTAACAAGTTATTAATTAGCTTTTTGCATATGATAAAAATAAATTATTCTCTTTGCCATTATCTACAGGAGGAGGCCTATTCTGAGACAAAAATAACAGGTTTCTCTTTGGATTTTCTGTCCATGTAGCTATTGTATGTAAAAAGCACACACAGTCACAGCCAATCATCCTTCACTCACATGACTGAAATGGCTGCAAAGGAAAATCTGTTCTGTAGTCAATTGAATACAAATGAAATCTGTAACTGGCGGTAATATTGTAAACTGTGACAAATACAAAACGAGACTGTGTGTGCATTATCACCACTGCATCTGTCAGTCCAAATATCTAAATGCACTTAATTGTGTCTAGCTTGAATTAAATGGCAGAATCTCAAGTGGATATTCATATGATACTCCCAAAACATTTAATGATAATATTTCCTCATGACTTTTCACTGATTTGTACAATCTAAGTGTTATTCACCTTTCTCTGATGCTCTGGTCAGAATGACAGACTTGCTGCATATATATCACTATTTTTTTGTCGATTCAAATTATTGTTATTTATCATTTATATAGTCTGTGCATTTCTGTGTCATTTTTAAATCATAACACTTCTGTTGAGATTTAAACAAGCCATGTTTTTTGACACTGATTTTTCAAAATTAAAATGCTTAGATAAAAAATATTTGCCCATTTCTAAGTTCAAGTACAGAACGCAAATATGCAGTGCTATTTATATATTAAAGGACAACACTTAAATTTGTCCCAAACTTTCCTTCTCTCTCTCTCTCTCTCTCTCTATATATATATATATATATATATATATATATATATATATTTAATAATGATTCTAAATCAAGGCATTACCTTTTTGAATTCATTTTGTTCTAAATCTTTATCACAGGAATCATTTTGTGTCATATTTTCATGTGCTTGTCACTTATAATTAAATGGAAAAGTGATAGATGTCATTTTTCAATGACTGCTTTTATCTGGATAATTCTCTCTGTTTTTCATGCAAATTTTTTTTTTTTTTTTTTTACTTAAAATCTCAACACTTGCATGTTTTCTCCTTTTTCTTCCTTTCATTATAACCAGTATTTTCTTCTCTTTTTCTCTTTCATTATAAACAGTATTTTTTTCTTTCTTTCTTACATTATAATCCATATTTTCTTACTCTGACTTTCTCATTATAATCGGTATCCTCTTATCTGTTCTCTTTTTCTTTCATTTTAATAATTAGTATTTTGTTTTTTCTTTCTTTTATTATAATTGATTTTTTTTTTTTTTTCAACTCATTTTCTTTCTTTCATACTATTAGGTTGGTGCAAAAATAATGACGTAATAGTGTTGTTTTTTGACGTTAGAAAATACGTCAAAAAACGACATTATTATGTCATTATTTTTGCACCAACCTAATATTAACCATAGAGAAAATGAATATTCACTTGCTGTCAGTACTTTAGCAATTAATGTATCTGCTTTTCTTAAAAGGCTGTGAGAAAATCCAGACAACAAAAAAGTTGTTGCTGACAACCATGTGCATTTGTAAAAAATTAAGAATAAGATAATTTTTATTTATCCCCTCCTACTGCCTAATTCATAAATTTCGAAATGTTTTTAAAAAGACACTAAAAAACAATATCATTCTGCTCCAACCAATTCAAAAAAGTTAGGAATCTGTAAAAGAATTTATTCTCTTTATAGAGTTATAGTTTTATTTAAATGTGTAGAAAAACCATAATTAAAATAACTGTACAGAGAAAGGAAAGGAAAAAAAAAAAGAAGGATAGAAAGAAAGAAACAACTATTCTGAGTAAAATCTGGAAGATAAATCAGGTTTCTTCATTTCCAGGTAGATGTATTAGACATGTGCACCAGGAGGTTGTGTCATTTATCTGATGTGTCTGCTTGTTGCATATGCTTAAAAAGCTGTACTGGGAGATTAAATCTGGGAATTGAATAAACATATGAGTGAAAAACAAATAAAACCATTGCAAGATTAAGTTTGCTCTAATGGTGGAAAGTTGCCTGCTTATGAACTTTATACAATCAACTACAGCATTAAAAAGTTGTGAAAAGCAATTGCAGTCAATTGCATAAATGTGTTTATATTACAAGAGTGAGTGTGGCGATAATATAAAATGTAACCGTAACAAACAAACTAGGAAACCGACAGTAGCAAACAGGGTGGTAAAGAAACTTTTAAACATTCAAGAAGAGACTCTGCTAAAGTGGTGATGGTGAATATGAACTTGTTTCTGCAAAGTACAATATCTTCCACCATATTGCATGTGCCTTTTGAAAAATCTCAAACTGTAGTTATAACAATTGTGAGTAATTGTTTTGTTATATTTTGGAATTATTTGGTTTAAAATTTAATAATTGATATTTCTCTGCATTTAATTCTGGGGTCATCAAAGGTCTAGCATGTCAAACAGGAGTGTTTACATGGATAAAAGGTGAGCAAAATCCAAGTCTCATAAAAAAAACTCTTCTATATAAAAAGAAACAAATTTAACATTGAATATTCAAGGAACTTTTAATTCAAAATTTAATATCAAATTAAGGCGTTAATAATAATAATAATAATCAGGATATATATTAAAAAAAACGAATTTAAGCCTTTAATTTGGCATAATCTATGTTTGTATACAATCTATGTTGTTTACATTTTGTTACAAACCTTAGAAAAACCCCTTTTTATGGCCATCTTCAAATGAAGGCTGGTCTTATGGGATATTAGGACTCCCTAACTATGAAATATATCAAATATGTGACTAGCATTGTTAGAAAACATTTTTTAGAGGTTGGCTTGATTTACAATGAATTTCTATAGCAAACAGAGCAGCCTCAAAATCTCATGAAGTATGTAACAGACATCGATCTTTCTGGTACATATCAGTGTAAATATTAGATATTATTATTGTCTCAATTTGACATTAAAATTTGAATTTTCGTAATTTTTATCTGTTGCTTTTTTGTGCACTGGGTTTTTGTCATGGATTCATTGAAATGTAAATCAAGTATCCAAACACAACCATCAAGGTCTAAAACATGGAATAATTTGGAATGGGACTGCATGTTTCACATGGTAAGAAATAACAGTATTTTTAAAGACCTTGTTTATATGACTTGTACTTTAAACATAGTTTCATTTAAATCAACTGATACCTTCCTGATTAGTGAGAGTGATCAAGAAATCAGAGTAGTCAATAATGAAAGATAGACATAGGATCAATTACACTTTCTTTCATTGAATGTTTTTCTAAATTTTCAACATGGGTTAGTTAACTGAAGCGAATCTATATAGACTAATTAATTCATTGCTTGTTTTCTAAACAAAGCACTCAAATTTAATGCAAACACAATTTAAACAAAAAATCAAAAAGTTCTACAAATAGAAAATATATTTGGTCTATATTGATAATAATCCCCTTGATCCTTGCAGATAATTTTACTGTGTATCATCTGTAATGGTTCAAAGCTATTGATCTGAGGTGGAAGTTGGAGTAAAGAAACAAATTAGACACTGGTTTGGAGAAATGATCAAAAATTTATTTTCATTTGCAAGATATGAAAATGTCTCTGGTAACTAGCATAGTGTAGTGTTTGAATGTATGTTGTATGATGTGTGAAATGAGAGCATCAAAAAGGAATATCCTTAAACCAGCTGGCTGCTTGTTGTCTATCAGTTTGGGCTTGTCATATTTATAGTAGAGTTCATTCTCTTTCTATATTCACAGGCGGTCATTTTCACAGCCTAATGGCTGACAAATATTTAACCATACGCAGAGATAGCCTCTATGGTTAGCATGCGTGTGTGAAGTCTCTCTCTCTCTCTCCCTCTCCCTGCTGCGCTGCCTGTCTTGCTTCTATTATAGCCTTATATAAAGGAAACACATGAACATAGTTGTAGACATCTGTAGCAAGTAAGAGTCGCATTGGTAATAGCCAACACTAGTATATTTATGTTTTGAAATTTGTTTTGAGTAGAGTGCAGTGTGTGTGTGTGTGTGTGTGTGTGTGTGTGTGTGTGTGTGTGAGACTTTCTTTTTATGTGCCGTGTCCTTTTAGGATGTAGGCAGTCATGGCTCTCCACTTCCTTCTATTCCTTGTGGCTCTCAGTAAGTTTTGTGCCTCTGGCAACTCCACCAGACTATATTCTGCCATCTGCTTGCTTATGCCCACCAGGTATGTCATGCATTGCTTTCTCTTGCCTCTGCCCACCAGGTATGTCATGCATTGCTTTCTCTTGCCTCTGCCCACCAGGTATGTCATGCATTGCTTTCTCTTGCCTCTGCCCACCAGGTATGTCATGCATTGCTTTCTCTTGCCTCTGCCCACCAGGTATGTCATGCATTGCTTTCTCTTGCCTCTGCCCACCAGGTATGTCATGCATTGCTTTCTCTTGCCTCTGCCCACCAGGTATGTCATGCATTGCTTTCTCTTGCCTCTTTTTCCCCTCTATTCAACATGAGTATCAGATTCTCAAGGCCCTCCTTTCTCATTACATGTCCCAGAAATTTCATCTGCCTCTTCCTTATGTTTATAAGCTTCTTCCTTGTCTGCATCCTTTCCAAGACCCCATCATTGCTCACACACTTGCTCCATGATATCCTTAGCAACTTCTGTAGAACCACATCACTGCTGCCTTGAGTCTCTTCTTCATCTTTGAGGAGACCGTCCAATATTCGTTGCCGTATAAGAGAACAGATGTCACACAGCAGCTCATTACTCTTTTCTTTGTCACCAAAGAAATCCTCCTGTCTTGCAGTATTCTGCCCAGTTTTTGGAATGCATCCTTGGCAATCTCAGTCCATCTTCGGATCTCAGTGTCACACCTACCGTCAAAACACTTCCCAGATATTTAAACTTCCGCACATGCTTGATTTTAGTGTCCCTGACCTGTGAATCACATTTTGGGTTCATTCTTTTACTGATGACCATGCATTCTGTCTTCTTGTAGTTTGTTTAGTCCCTTCTTCTCACTCTCCCTCGCTACCTTCTGTAGGAGGTTTTGTAGTTTCTTTTCCATGCCTGTTATCAGTACTGTGCCGTCTGCATTTCTTATGTTGGTAAGATTACGTCTGCCAATGCTGAATCATTGTAGGATCTCCAATTCTCTCAGAATTGCCTTGCTGTATAGGTTGAATAAATCTGGTAAGAAGACACATCCTTGACTTATGCCCCTTTCTATTTTTGTATATTTGCTGAGTTCATTCTCGATGTGAATGCATGCAATTTGCTGCCAGTATAGGTTCATGATTATTCTATTATCTTTCCCAAATATGTTAAGGTTACTGAGCAGTTCCAGCAGATCTTTGTGGTGTACTTTGTCAAATGCTTTTGCGTAGTCTATAAAACACGGGTACATGTCCTTCTGTATTTGTATTGCTTTTTCTGATAACATTCTGAGCATAAATATTGTGTTTCTTGTTCTGGTGTCTTTAACAAACCCTGCACTGTTCTTGTCCTGTCTCTGGCCTGATTCTGCTGCACACATTATTCATCAGAATACGGATGATGATGAAATTTGGTGTATAGTTAGATTGGTTCTTTAAATATCATTTATCATAGTAACAGGCTGATTTGAATGTGAGTCAAAGATTATTTGTTTTGTTTTTTTAAGTAGTCATTCACATGGATGTTTTACAGCTAGAAGGTGATAACTGCTTATCCAATTTTCTACTTTCCCCATTTTAATGCTCTTATGGATATAAAATATATGCAAATATCTGTTACCACCTGATAATTCAGAAACATCTTTTTATATTGACAAATTGGGAATATTATTAGAGGAAATTATCTGATTGTTGTATAATGGGGCCTTCATGCATGACAAATTCATATCTTAATACAAAACATTTCTGGAATAATTACACTAGATAATGATTACTGATGAGTTTCTTTATTTCTCAATTATTAAAACACTGTTATTATTTAATAATAGGATCAATGGTTGAAACAACTTTTTTTTTTAATTTTCAAAAATTTGACTAAATATTTTAAAAGGCTTATTTTTTTAAAATTTTAGCATGAATATTTTTTTTTCACATCCTATCAGTCTACAATATAAATTAACAAAAACAAAACACTTAAAACATTGTCATACAAATAAATATTTTATTTTAAATTTTCTGATTTAGAGAATAATTTTACATCCAACCTTAAATTAAATTGACTTTAATTTTTGAAGGAATTAATTTTTAAAATTATGTAAATCTTATTCACAATTATGTGGCATTTTATTAAAATTTCCAAAATGGGGGGAAGAAGTCTACTTGCATAAAAAAAAATATTTTCACACACTATTTTTGCAAGTAAATATTTTAATAAATAAATTTATTCAGAAAATTTTAAATTTCAAATTTTTTCTTCATGCTAAAATTTTTTATATTTTTGACTGCAAAGTTTTTCATTTTAACTTCAATTGCTTTTTATTGCAGCTTATAAGATTATCATTTTATGGCCATTGTACCATTATAATAATTATAATTAAGTTGAAAATTAATCTAAATAATAAATCATAATTCTATCATTCTATGTTTATTACTAAACAGCATGCATTGAAAATAAAAAATAAGCTCACATCAAGATTTGAACTTGCATCCCTTTCATTTTGGAAAGACTGTCTTCCTGTGATAGCTGTGCATGCACATTACAAAGACTAATTGTATATTACATCAAATTTAATCATTCCTTATTTTCCCAGAATGCCTAACACAGCCGTATTTGAAGTTTTCTTTATATACACTAGTAGTATAGCTAATAATATTGATTTTTATTTTATTTTTTTAAACACTTCACCCCAAGCAAAGCAATAATGCCACTAAGATGCAAGAGGTTACTGGGAGTGAAAGAGAATGAGAAGATTTTAGGAGAAGGAACCAGAAGCATAATCCTAAACAGGAAACATGAGATAAATGTCTACTTGTCTTCAAGAGATGGGGAAGAAGTATGAACTGGACAGTTACTGTGCAATGAAACATTGTCAGCCATGTATCATTTTCATCCTAATTTCAGTTACTTTTCATTGCAATTATTCAGACTTCCACAAAGTTGCAGTTCTCAAAAAGAAGCTGACTAGAACTTCCTCCTTGCCACTGGACTACAAAGAGAATTAGTGTGCTTTGATACTGTATATATGAACTGGCAAGTCCTAGCTGTAAAGGCCTGAACTGGTAGAATTAAGGAATACAACTTATCTGAATATCTGTCATGGAAAACACAATAAAGTAGAGAGAGGCTTGCATCATTCCATCTGTGAGGAAAGGGGCTGTAGAGTGAAAAATAATTCATCGCCCACAAGGCTGCTTAAACATTTTTGAACTCTGTCAAGACTGGAAAGTAAGGATTTGGTGGCTCCAGCCCAGATATGGCGACAGTATTACATTTTTGGTTTTGATCTAACTTTTGTAAAGCATAGCAGGAGGGGCCAGGTACTTTCTGGAGTGCTACAAAGAACTGGCTGTTTTTTCTAGCCTCTTTAACAATGGAGTATATGCATGTATTTCACTTGAGCTTTGGAGTCCCAATAGATATTCAAAAGCAAGGAGCTTTATTGAGAATATTTCTGCAGGTTATTTTTTTTTTTTTTTTTTTTTTTGAGGTGGGGGTAATGTTATAAAGTTTAAAATTTTAATTTGACTTTTGCATCCAATTTAAATAGAATATTTTTAAAACCAGCATCAGTTTGTGAGAATTTTAACATGAGATAAAATTGCAGTGTCTGTTGATCTTGTGCTGAATAGCCACAGAATACTCATATTTGATGAAAGAAAAAAAGATATTTCCTTTCAGCATTGAAATGTCACTTTTGAAGTAATCAAATAATATTGATTGGTGTTGATGATTTCATTGATTCTTTGTTTACCATCGGATTTTTCTGAGTTTTGTTTGTCAATATTTTTTAGATAATGAGAAGAATCCTGCTTAGTATACACTTAATGGCTTCAGTATTTCTGTTAAAGTTTGGTTTCCAATGGAAATTATGTACTGTAAATACAAATCCAATATTGTAAAAATTTTCTCTATTTAAATAAGTTTGCATTCGATGGGACATCCAGGTGCAATATATGACAGAAAACCCATATATTTTGCAAATTTGAAACCTCCATAAGTAATGAAAAAAATTATTGAAACATTTTTACTAAAGTGCCAAAAAATTATAGCCCAACAGTACACTACATGGCTTAACATACCCCCTACTTGTAGAAATGAACTCAGCCATACATAATAGGTAAAAAGGTAGTGTACCTGTGGCAACCATGCAACACAGACAGGTTTTAACACCATTTGACCATGGAATGTTTGTTAGAACCAGAAAGATGATGTACTTTATCACCAAAGTGACAAGTGCTTCAAATTTTCCTTGAGTAACAGAAACAAGGATACCAAGAATATGTGAAAACTGTGTGATATTAGGTTGGTGCAAAAATAATGACGTAATAATGTCGGTTTTTGACATATTTTTTAACGTCAAAAAATGACATTATTACGTCATTATTTTTGCACCATCCTAAAATTTACAGATGATTCAAGAATGATAATACAAGCAACCTGACAAGGAAGATAATCACCCAATGAAGAGGAACATTGCATTAAAGCTTAGCCGAATTCATGGTTAGACAAGTTCTATTTCCAGCTCTTTTTGGCAGATATGGAGGAGATCACAAACTATAGATTTAGCCTGTCAGCAACATGTTGTACAAGATAGCTGTGGCTCTGTAATGGTTTGTAATGTTTTCTATTGAAGTTTGCAAGGATCACTAGTAAAACAAGTTTATCCTGACAAGTGTCACATACACAGATCTTGTTTCAGATCATTTATATCCCTTTATGCTTACCATCTTTCCCAGTGGTGATCATTTCTTCCAGCAAGATACCACCATTTTATTTTTGTATTCATTGGCATATCATTTCAGATTTTATTTTACCTTAACACTTGCTTGAATGTTAACGACTTGATTCTCAAGGTTAATAAGTTGAAGCTTTTTTTTTAAATACATTTCACTTGTAGTCAAAAATAGCACTTGTGAGGCTATAAACATGGCTAAAGTGCATTGTGTTTTTTTTTTGTTTTTTGTTTTTTTTGTTTTTAATCATTTCATCACAACCAAGACAATAAAGCCACTAAGATGCAAGGGGTTACTGAGCGTGAGAGAAAAAAAAACACTATTGAGAATAGAGAACAATAAAAGAACAAGAATTAAGAAGACAAAAGGTAACATTGCATGTAAATTTTTGAAGATCAAAGTTAACTAGAACTCAAGTAGTTGGAAGAAAGTTCCATAAGTGAGAAGTACAGAGAGAAGAAACTACTAGAATAGAACTTACAGTTACATCTAAGCTAATTCAACTGTAAAATGATGACTACTTGCAACCAAGCAAGTAGTATATTTAAATTCATAAAGCCTGGATACCAAAGAGGAAGCTCATCAGAACAGATACCATGAAAATATTAATAGAAAAGGTACAAGGAAACTACACCTGATGCACAACTAGCATTATTTTCTGATCAGGGTATGTGCTAAAAATGGTAGACAAATTAAATTTTAAAGCCATTTTCTGACTGATAAAAATGTTACACTAACACAGTTATATTTATAAAAGATTGTTAATGGTCTCTACCTTTTGTTCATTGATTCAAACTTGAACCAGTATTGTTTATTTTCTTTGCATGGAGTATAATCAGTATTTTTGTTTTTTTGTCATCTCCTTTTGCTTGCTTTTTATGACAATCAATGACTTCCTTTAAATGTCATCCCATCAGCAATCATCTCTTTTAAGGATTCACGCTTATTCTGATGATCATTTCTCTTTGTCTAAAAGGATGAAAAACATAAACATTTCAATTGCCATTGTTGAGAGTTAAAAATTGTATTAACATTATCGCTTGTAATGTAAGAAGCTTTTGGCTTTGGAATCTTTATTTTGCAAACGTCAGCAAGATTGAGAAGTAAAGCTTATCTGCCATCACAATCTGTTAACACAAGTGATTGTGTGATGTTGAAGTGCATTGATATTGAGGCCTTCAGCTCTTCAGATTACTCTATAGTCGGAATTTCAATTGCTTTTGAGATTCTGTTTGGAGTTGACAGATTTATTTATTTCCTAACAAAAATGCAAGTCACCAACATCTCCCTATTTTTGTTTTTCTTTCATTCTCTCTTTGATTTTTTGTTGACCCTGTGTTGTCTTAACTTACTTGCTTATTTCAAATTTTTTTAAGCTTACTCAGAATTAAAAAGATAAAAGCAATTTTTTTTTTATTTTACTTGCAGTTAAGACCATAAAATTGTAATCAACTACTCTGCAAGCATTTTACATGTATACACATGACTTCTTAAAAGTTTTATAAATTTAATTAATGTCGATTAACTGTGGGCATACGAATTTGACCCAGTAGATGATAGGAAGTGAGAGAAAAGCCAAGAAGTGTTTGCATTGACATTGAAAGCAATCTTGTTATTACCAACTTATATAAAAGAAAAATTCTCACATATTTGTTATAGTTTTTTTATTATTATTATTATTGTAGTTTTTCAAGTTTCCTTGTTCAGATGCTTATAAATAATTAGAATATATTCACTGAGCTTTCTTGAACTGAATTAGTGAAAAAGAAAAGGAAAATTATTTTATTTGATGTCATCTAAGAGCAACCTACTTTTTCTTTCTGTTTTTTGTTTGTTTTTTTTTTAAACATGGCTCAAAATATTTCCCAGGTTTTATATGCATAAGTGTCTGGAGAGCTAATATTTACCCAAACTATTGATACTTGTACCTTGTAACTCCATAATAATGTAATATGAGGGATGCTTGGAAAGTAATGCTACCTCTTTATTTTTGCAGATCACATGATTAAAACAGATACAGGGAGCATAATAAAAGCTGTTTTATAGGCCGAACTTCCAAGTATAAAACACAAATATAGTCACCACCATTGGCTATGACTTTTCATCAAAAATGAAGAAAAGTCTGCATGCTGCATTCATAAAAATCTACATTAGTTGAGATCAGCCATTTTTTTCTTTCCTTTTTTTACAGTAGTGATGATGTGATATTTCATTGGCCCAAACAGGTAAAAGTTGGAAGGTACCAAATTTGAACTATATGTTGGATGTTGTAGGACAGTTCAAAAATATTTTGCAATCTTATCCAAGGTTTTTAAGCTGGTGTTAAGCTTGATGTTATTGTGTTGCATGTGAAAGATTTTCTGGTTTGTGATATTCCAATATTGTTGATATCATTTCCATGACACTGTAGCTGCCATCTGACTCCATACATAATTCCCTTATCATAATCTGCTGATTTGCACTGATGACCTAATCAAAGCTCACTTCATTTCATGTTTTGACTGCTGTGCAGGTCTGCTCAGAATGTGGCTTGTCATCACTGCATAACTGTGCTCAAATTCACTATCTGCTCTCCATAAGCATTCAGTAAGTGTCAGCAAACATCAATAGCTGCAATTTTTTCTGTATGTAGAAATTCAATGACATACATCTGCTTAGTATACACTTTCATGGCAGATATAATTTTGCCAGTTAGTGATTACCTGTAAGAAGGCAAAATTAAATTATTGACAGAAAGATACATCATTTGCTACCAAACCCTCAACCTCTGATGTTGTGGGCTAATATAATAATATTTGGTGCAATCTTCATATTAAATGTAGACCGAATTGGCTATTCAATACAGTAACTTCAGATAGTCACAAAGATCTTTGCATGGTCAGTCTGTTAAATCTGTAATGTTTGTATTTAATGACTAAATACTTTGGGTTTGAAGCTGATTCTAATCTACTAGAATCATTACAGAAATTATGGAAACCTAATTATTATTTTTTTTTAGTCAAAGCCTGTGTATATTTTATTAGTATAAAAATCTTAAATTTTGATAATATAAAATCCTGTAATGAATGAAAGGAGAATTTTAGAAAGCAAATATATATTTAATCAAAGTTTCTCTCTCTTTCTGAATGCTAAATGTGGTAGATCAAAATCAAGCTTTCCTGGAATTAATTATTTTCAGAATTCTTCAATTTTTTATTTTAATATGACTTGCACCAATTCCTGATCTTCCTTAAGTATTTGTGTGTGTGTTTATAAATAGTAAATCTTTGCTACTCTAATACTTTCTTATTCAATTGTCTAGTGTTGAGTTGTCAGCTTTCATTCTTTGTATTTATTCTTCATCAGTAATCTTTCACTTTAGTATCGTAATAGTAAAATATATTTTCAGTATCAGTTTGCTGTTTTATTTCATCTTGCAAATCTTAACTCTTAAATAATTTTTTTTCTCTCAAAATGTATACAATTAAATGAATCAAGTTAGGTCATTGTTGACTTGCAAATCAAAATTAAGGATTATTGTAATTCATTTAGTTTGATAGTTGATATAATATTTGTCTTCCTAGCCTGTTGCCAGTGTTTAAACCCAGGCAAAAGTAAAGGTTTTGTATGCTGATTCTTAATTTGGAAGATTGATGCAGCATAGTATTTTTTGAGTGTATAGAAATGCATTAATGTACTTGGAAAGTTTACAGCACTTACATAATGTACATTTCTATCTTAATTGATTTTCAATCAAATCACCTGCTCATTAAATCTACAAGAGAAAGGTTTCTTGTACAAAGCAAATGATAGTTGCAGATTTTTAGTTTAATAGACTGAAATTTAAAAAAATAACTTCAAACTTCAGGAAGTTACAAGTATTTTAGTTCATTAAAAATTCTTGTGGAATAATTGACCATGGTTAAGTGCAATTGGCAAAAATGCTAAAACGGAATTGACAAAATTTCCAATAAACAACAAGAAAAGGAAGAAAAAGGCAGCAGCAAAATAATACTAAGCAAATAATATATATACAAGTCAGAACTAAGCAAAGCAGGAGTAATAAGTCAAAAAGTTTACAAAGTATAAGAATGGTATTCACGCACAAATGGAATATAGTCAAATGATTAACATTCTAACTTCAAGACAAGAAAGAACAAAAAATATGGTGGATGAGATTGAGAAGTGGTCCATTTCTATTGGTTAGGAAGAAATCCCAGCATGCATCTGTAGGATTTGTCTGTAGGTTTAGGGACAGGGATGTTTTTGCAGTCATTCCTGCAGCAGTTCGAATCAAAAATTCTTGAAATCTTAAAAAATTATTCCTGGCAGAAAAAGTAAAAGAAACTTTACATGACTTGAATGAGAATTTAAAAGGGGGATATTTAAACTTTTTGTTGCTAGACTAACAACCAGATCAATACGCCTTGTGCTTTTCATCTAAATATTGTACAATGTGCATACAAATAACTTTCAATCTCCTTCTTGGACAGAACAGTTAACTTTCTGTATATAGACAGAAACATCATTTATGTTTTTTGAAATTTTCTTCCTTAACCAGATTTGGTATTGTAACTGTTATGTCCTAATTTGTCATTATAAACTTTACTTGATTTAATGAGAATTTACAAAAACCAAAACAAATTAAGGACAAAAACAAACTTATACAGCTTTCCACAAACAGGATATAGCAGGAGTGGGGTACATTTTTTATATATTGCAAATTTGAAAACATTTTAAAAATTTGACAAGTACTTAGTGCCTTTTGTGTTGATAAATATTTTCTGTCACATGTAGACAAACATTTTTTTATCACATATCTATACACTCACTTCTCTCACATACATACACATACCATCTTTTATTTTCATGTATGAGAACATTTAAGCTTTAGAAATATAGAAATTCAGTGTATGCAAAATATATTTCAGAAAAAGGTTTTTTTTTTTTACTTTTATCTTCTCTCAAACAATACTAGCTTGAAGCAAATAAAAATTATCTAATAAATTCAGCTGAAAAAGCAACCCCACCTTTGTAGTCTATCTTTACATTTTATCATTTCATCATTGTATACATTCTAGTGCTCCTGCTATATATTTAGAGATTCTTTTTAAAATCCAAAGAATCTGCCATGTCATTGGTCCTAACCTGGCATCCAAACTTCAGTCACTTTTCTACCAGCATAAATGTAGCTTCCCTGTGCCTTTTCTATAAATATTTTCTTGGTATCTGTCCTGGTGAGCTTTCCTCTTTGGTACCCAGACTTTATGAATTTAAGCACATTACTTCATTGCTGGTAAAGTCTTATCATTTTACAGTTGAAATGTCTAGATATTTCCACAAGTTTTATGCTAACAGTTTCTTCTCTCACACTTCTCACTTATGGACCTTTTTTTCAGTTTCTTGCTTTCCAGTCAATTTTGATCTTCAAAAATTGAAATACATTATTTAAATCATTATCTTTTGTCTTCGTAATTCCTGTTCTTTTATTCTTCTCTCTCTTTAATCGTTTTCTTATATTCTTTCACACTCAGTGACCCTTCTGTGCGTTAGTGGCTTTATTGCTTTGCTTAGGGTGAAATGATTAAAAACACAATTCTATTGATACTAACCCAAGTCAACTCTGAATTTCATTTTTGGTTACTCTTGTATTACATTGCAAAAAAGACTTAAAAGAAATTAATTATTTTTTACACTTCAGCATGTAATATCTTTTCGAAAGTATTTAAAAATATGCAAAACATTGATTTAATTAAGCTAAACTAGAATATGTATGTTAATATTTAATGAAACTTAAAAATGTCACTAAATGCTAAATTTATTCATAAATGACCTAATCATGTTAACTCTTTCATGAAAATAGTCATTTATTGTTTCAGAGAAGTTACAAGTTTATTTTGGCTATTAATTTGAAAGCTATAATGATTGTTTCTTACTGACACAGAAAAAAATAATTTATTGAAAAATACTAAAATAACCAGTGTTCTGCCACCTGGTGTTTAATGACCATTAATCTATATTATCTATACATTTTGTGTCTTGACCTGACAACATTCCCCATTACTTTTGTCATCAATAATAGATTTCACTTATTGTCACTGGCACAAAACCCACAATATTATGATCAATAAGTTATGATAGAAATTTTTTTTTTTTATCTCTTCTACTTCCTACTGAAAGGAAATTCAACTCTTTTATGGTGTTGTCTCATCAAATGATTTCATTCTGGCATTAATGGCTGGTAATAAAAAAAAAAAAAACAAAAAAAAAAACTGACACTTTGCAGATGAAGTTCGTAAAAATAAATTTAAAGTCTTATTTTTCTAATAAGTAATATCATTGGCCAGTTGGCAATTTTAATAGATTTTAAATTGCCAAGTTGTAAATCTTTTAATTATTTCCCAGAAGAGGCTTCAAATAATGATGAGTTGCTATACAATAGTTACAGTTAAATTCTTCTTCTGTAGTTGAAACAATATCAACCAGAGTATGGTTAGGAAAAGGAACAGTGTTGGAAAAATACTTTGCTCTTTCTTATCACTATTGTAATTTAAAAGTCTTTTGACATATGGAGTATTATATATATATATATATATATATAGTTAGTTAAATTTCCCAGAATCATGCTGAGAATAAGACAAATTGGTTTAAAAATGACAATTGGAAAAGTTTTTAGTTCTTGCCAACACATTTCATCTTCTGACTTTATCAAGGCAAGCATTGTTAAATCCAGAAGACAAAACACATCGGCAAGAACTAAGAATTTTTTTCCAATTTTACTCTCTCTCTCTATATATATACACACACACACACACACACTTTACTAAGATTTATCAAATGCCAATAAATGTCCGTAACAAATATAATACACACTGTTTAAAAAATAAAAATGAGGATTCTTTTTAATATATATATATATGTATATATATATTAAATAAATTTAAATGGGTTCTTCATTTGAGTTTTTATATATATATATATATATATATATATATATATATATATATATATATATATATATATATATAGTGTTCATGTATTAAATACACCTGCAAAAGTAACTCCCTATCACCAACCACCTCATGCAGTAAATGTCAAAATTTCTTATTGGACATTGAATACAAAATTTTTTACTTTCATTTATAAAGTTGTATAGATTTAGCTTCGCTGAAAGGTTTGTATTGTGTTTTCAAGTTTTGTTTTACTTTGTCACAGTTTTAGATATTGTACACAAATGTCAAATGTAAAAACCTCAATTCTCTTTAAATGACAGATGCAATAATATTTATACCAATTTTATAAACAATACTTCAATCTAGATGTCAATAAAACATTTTCTACCTTCAAAGTATTTATTTAAAATTTGATCATTTTTGGAGTTCATTTTTGTTACAAAACTCAAGGTCATCATAGTTTTTAGCTAATTAATTTTTTACAAGTTAACTAAAAGTTATTCTTAGTATTGATGTATACATTATTATAATTCCCAATTGAATTTAAACAGCCCATTGTAGATAATGGGTTAAAAAGAGGAGCATTTTTCTGCACTATTTTTTATTCACTTTATGTAGAAATGGTCTCTGCTGCTTTAGAAGAGTCAAAGATATCTTGTAAGTCTTTGACATTTTAGCTGCAACTGGTTACATCAGTTGCAAAAGGAAGAAGAAAAAATAAGTTATAACAAATTTGGGTTTTCCCAAATATTTTCTTAACATCTCTTTTTGAGTTCAAATAAAAATGTATATTTTGACAAATAAACATGGGTTTCTGCTTCATTTATGTATTCAGTCTATTAAAGAAATTGGCCTTTGTCTTGGACTTAATTGTCTTGAGGTTTTATATGAGTTAAATTGTGAGATTATGATTTGCATCTATTGTTAATTTGCTTTTATTTCCAATGAAATATTGGAAATATGACTGCACAGTAAATGAATAAATAATACCAAGAAAAAAACACATTCTAATTACTATGAATAAAGATTACTTATGCTTTCTTTCCATTTTTGAATTATGAGTTTGATTGCTATTCATATTTGGAGTCATTGGTTTTGCTTTCTATCTTGATTAAAATGTAAACAAATCACTGGAAATATGATTTGGCAAATCACATCAGAGATGACATTAAGTTGGTAATAGTCGACTATAAAACCAGTAAAGCCAGTAAATCTTTGAAATCAAGACTAAATTCTTGATTTCACAAATATCAACAAGACTGAATACTGAAGCAATTTTTCATTTTGTTACTTCAGTTTTCTTTATTAATTTTTTATTAGTATTCTTTCTTGATTTTAGTAGCTTTTCAACACAACCACTCAGATCATCAGTCTGCAGCCATTATTGACTAGAAAGAAAGGATAATTTCTAGCCAAGACTGGTGTCCATTTTAGTTTGGGAAGATTCCCTTACTGTGAAAACTTTTCTATTAGTTAGGCTGAGACTGGTGCTATTTTGTTTGGTCAGACAGGTCTCATTTCTGCCTCTTTTAGGCAAGTAGTCAAGTTTGTACATGGAGGAGACTATGAAACTATCAATTCAACCTATCAGTAGAGTGTTGTACAAGATGTTAGTGACTCTGTAATGGTTTGAGTTATTTTCTGTTGGAGTTTGCAAAGACCACTAGTGAATCTGAAGTTTATCTTAACAAGTGTCACATCCACAGATCTTCTTTTTTTCTTTTTTTCTTTTTTTTTCCCAAACCATTTACATCCCTTTATGTTTCTTTTGTTTCCTGATGGTGATGGTTTCTTCCAGTAAAGATAATGACAGCACTCATCATGAACATGCTTAATCAGTTCCAGGAACAGCTGATTTTCAGATACTACATTTGCCCCTGCACTCTCCAGAGTTAATTCCTATTGAGCTTGTAAATTCCTTGTAATTACACTCAATAGCCAAACATCATTTATGGAGCCTACCTGGATTACTCTAACCATACAGTGTCTCCAGTATCTCATAGACACTCTGTACCACATCCCAGATCTTCTGTCATTCTGAAGAAGTAGGAAGTTAAATTTTATTGGGTCAAAATTTAAATCCAGATTCTTCTCACTCCTGTTGGAGTAACTCCTCCCTGAGTGACCATCTCCTCAGAAGGGTAACCACACTCAGCCAATTGCAGGTTAGTGAGGCTATTTATTCCATTGTTGGAGGTTTCAAATTCAGAGTTCTCCTTCTCCTAGACTGATTGCCACCCAAGGCTATAGGACCCAGTCTGTCCTACTATTTACCCATAATTGAGAAAAGAAGAAATGGATTTATACCTTTCTCAATGATATTTGCACATAAGTAAATGTAACAAACTTGATTGTAATTTGAACTCTGCTCTCTGATTCCTCAATCCAAGCTATTATTCATTACTCCACCATGCCTCCTCCTATTAGATAGTTGTCTCTAAATCTTTTTTTAATTTAGTTTATAAATTTGAAATATGTATAAAATTGACTATTCTGTCTTAGAAACTTTATGTCAAAGATTATTTGGGAAACTAGTAATAGTTATCTGAATAGACTGTAGGAACTATGAAACTATATGTAGATGTTTTAAGGTAGTGCACAATTATTGTTCTATTAGCTAAAATCATTTTATTATGAATACAGTCATTGATTTAAAAAAAAAAATGTACATTCTACCTTTGTCAGCATCTTTTCTATTGCTGTTGCAAGTCTTATAATGAAAATATCTTCTTTGTAGTTAATCACATTTTGAATCTACTTTCTCTTCTCTAATCCAATAGAAAAATAGATTTTATTCAATGCAATCTATATTATAATAATCTGATTTCTGTGTGTGTAGTTATTGCTATAACAGCAAAAATAGCACATCGTAACACAATTTTTGTTAGCACAATACTGTTAAATTGCTCTAAAATGTGAAGAAAGCAATTTCTAGTCTAATCAGACAACTGGTTTAAGAGTAATTTTTAATTAAAAGGTATTATCCAAGGGAGATATCTCCAGATTTATTAATTGTTAATTGTAAAATTGTTCCCTGAGTTTTCTTAAAAGAAAATAAATAAATAAATAAATGGAATGAAAAAGAGGAATCTTTGACTTGTCAGCTTTATTAGCCATACCAATAACAATACTTTGATAAGAAATAATAATGGTAATTAAGCTTGATGATAATTAACATTTGTAAATAATTATAATGCAAATTTCATAGATAGGAAATGCCTTGATATAGAGGAGAGGCTACTGAAAGTGGCAATTAAAATGCTTTTTATTTATTTTGAAATAGAATATCATAAATACACATTAAATTCTCATGCTGAATGATTGACATAAAGTTCATAATTCTTAAACAACTGAAAAGATTATTCACTCTTTTTATCCAATGATACTTAATGTTAATATAGAAAATTGGAAGAAAATAGTCAAAGGTAACTGTCATCAATGTACAGAAAATGTGTTTCATTTCGCCATGTTTTAAATACTAATTTAAATTCAAATTTTAAAACTAAAATAGCTTTTAAGGCTATAAAGATTATACTGCTTTCCAACAATACAAACTTTATTGATATACACCAGCTTGCTGTAATTATAGAAGCTTTGAAATTTAATGAAATACTGACCTTTTATTTTTTTTAATATTCCAGTGTTTTTCAAGAACTAACATTATATTGGCAGGTTCTGACAAATTTACTATGACATTTAGAACCTTAGTTCATGTTAATTTGACATTTTATTTTTTTATTTTTTTAGATTTAATTTAGTTCACTTAGAAAATTCTTCTTTTTTTATATGCCGTGTCCATTCAGGACATTGGTGAGTATGGCTCTCCACAATTTCCTATTATTTGTAGCACTTAATAAATTTTGTCTTTTTGTTAGCTCTCCTAAACCCTGTTCTGCCATTCATTTACTCAAGCTCACTAGTTAAAAACTTAATTTATTTTGAATCTTTCTCTAAAACATTATTGATAATAATTGGTTAAATTTCATTCACAAAATTCAAACTATAGAGGCAGCCATTTTTTTCAAGTCCAATAGGATCTACTAAAAAGATTATTTTGATGAACATGGCTTAAGTATGAAAAGAAAAATACATATCTATAAAATATTGTGGTTACTGAAAACAAAAGCCATCCTGGTTTGTTTGTGAATAATTTTGCTGGTATTTTATTTCTTTTTGACTGGTATTGATACCATCCAAGCAAGCAAGTAGGCAGACAGTCTGTCTGCTACCAATGCCATCATTTGGAAGTCAGAGATGTGCAGATGATATTGAGAAAAATCACTGCTGAAATCAATCAATGGCAGCAAATTAGAAAGTACTAAAACTGATATAGGATCCATTTATTCAATTTTTTTGAGACACTATCATTTTCTTTTTCTTCCATCCCCCTTTTTTCCATTTCACTTATCTTCTGCTTTTCTATCTCTATTATCTATGTTTTATAGTTTTTATTTATTCATTTTTTTTCTTTCTTTTATCTTATCTCTTCAATTTCTTTTCAATCTCCCATGATATATATATATTAGAAGATGGTAAGCCACACAACGGTACATTGGCTTTTCAGGATTCATTCACACACCCAACCACAAATTCTGTGCCTCACTCAAATTATCATTTTATTATTATATTTACTATAGAAGTAGAGAATTTTCTTTTTTACACTGCCAACTGCAATCAAGATATGAGTGTCTGTATAGAAGCATATAAATTTGTCTTTGCTGCATATCTACATATATCTGTATGTATGTATGTGATTGTGTGTGTGTGTATATATATATATATATCTATATATTCTCACTTTCCACATTTGCATGTTTGCTCTACATGTCTCTATTATGTAAATATGTTAAAATGTACACACACATACATGAGGGGCTGCTGAAAAGTTTGCAGTTTGACCTGATAACCAAAAATCTGACTAATGGGCCTAACATTAGGATTTTTTTAAGTGCTTCTTGGCTGAGCTGAGATTTTACCAGCACCTATGTTAATATAAGCATACATGTGTATATACATAAGCATATAAATACAGACATATGCATATAAATCCAAACAGTAATAAATAAAAATTGAATTATAAACCTAATCTCCTACAATTAATACTTATGATACCAGCAAATGAAATAAAAAAAGCTAAATAATAGCCCAGTGATCATATTCAGTGCTGTGCAAAAGTAAGCGAAACCGTTAAGATAATATTTAAAATAATTATCTCTTTTTCCAGATGATCAACAAATCTTAATTAAACTATATATTCATTAAGAAAAACCTTTTATTAAATGAAGTACAACCACTTTCAAAATCTTTTATGAAGTTGGAATAAAAATATTAATTAAAAATTAAGACGTGCAAAAGTAAGTAACCCCTTACGTTTACACCATGTATTTTTGTTTTTTGCACATGTAAAAATCAAAATGACATGTGGTCATTTTTTTTTTTTTTTTGTTAAGCTGGCAGTTAAACAATATAACTTATTGTGCATGCCTAAGTGTGCAGTTAGAGACTAAATTAAAAAAAATATATATGCAAAGATCAAAAGAACTTCCTGAAGCTTTAAAAAATTGCATAGTTGAAGCCTATAATGATGGAGAAGGCTATAAAAATCTATCAAAATGATTTGGAGTGCACTTCTCCACCTTGCAACAAATTATTTATTTATGTAAGGTCTTTGATATGACGGCATCTACAAGCAAAAAGTGGTTGTCCACGAAAAATAACAGCAAGAGCAAATCCTGTAGTTTTCTTTGTGGTCTCCAATGCTCACTGGCCAATGTTGAAATCAATGTGCATACATCTATAGTGAAATGAAATCTGAACAATGCCAATCTTCATATCAGAATGCCTAGAAAAGCCATTGCTTACGAAACAGTACAAGCATGTTTGCCTCATTTATCCCAAAGCTCATATTAATAAGTTAGAAACATTCTGGGAAAAGGTTTTATAGTCAGATGAGACCAAACTAGAGCTTTTGGGGAGGAACACTAGGTGGTAAATCTAGTGAGCTCCTAATATGGCTTTTGAAGAGAAGAAGTTGATACCACTATTAAATGTGATGGTGGCAACATCATGATTTGGAGGTGCTTTGCTGCAGCTGGAACAGGCAAAATATGCAGTGATGGCACAATGGACCCTGCAAGATACCAAGCAATTTTGGGTGAAAGTGTCTTGTCCTCACTTCAAAAGTTGAGTTTAAGTCAGGATGGAACTTTCAACAGGACAATGATCTGAAGCATCAAAGAAAATCTACAAAAAAATGAGTTTGTAAAAAACTTCAAGCCTTTAACAGCCTAGTCAAAGTCCTGATCTAAACCCAATTAAAAATCTGTGATTCAAGTGAAAGAAGGCAGTGCATGTAAGAAATCCAGGTAATATTGAGCAATTGTGGAAGTTTTGCCAAGAAGAATGGTCAAAAATAGGCACTCACTACTGCCAGAAACTTCTTAAAAATTTATAAAAAAATACTGATTGACATTGTAACCTCAAGAGCTATCACCAAATATTAAATGTAAGAGTTCACTTACTTTTGCACGTCTTAATTTTTAATTAATAATTTTATTCAAGCTTGTGTTGTAACCTAGAAAAAGTTACTGAATGAGGAATAACCAAAACAGAGGTTGGAAATGGTAATCTTTATAACATCAACAAAATACAATGGTGGACTACTTAGACAGCATATTACAATATTTACCTGCCTCCCCACGAGGTAGGATGTGGCACAAGGCCAAATTTAATGTGGGGTATTCCGAGCCTATGGGCTTGGACAAAAATTGCCCACAGACCCTCATATGCAAGATCGGGTATCTGTCTACCTCCCCGGACGAGACTCTGCCCCTTAGCATAGCCTTGTCTGGGTTCCTCTCTGCCCGAAGGCAGTGTGTTCAACATGGCAAGAGCTTCCCACGCTGACAGCTCACACTGACAGCTTTGGCAGCATATTACCCCCACTTACAATAGTGACCAATGTATTTATGAGGATTGGGATATACCCATTAGTGTTCATAGGTACGGTATATAACAGCTTCATAAAATTTCTTGAAGATGGTTGTAATTGATTTAATAAAATTTTTTCTTAATGAATATATAGTTTAATTAAGATTTGTTGATCATCTGGAATAAAAGACAATTTTTAAAAAATATTATTAAGGAGTTCATTTACTTTTACACAGCACTGTTTGTGTGCGTGTATATATATATATATATATATATATATATATATAATCTCATTTAAGCATTAATATCAATTATTTATGTTAAAAAAAAAACAAAAAAAAAACAAGAATAACTAGAAGGGCAAAATTTAAAATCAGTAGCATGTCTAGAGATTTCTACAACTTGCCACAAACAGCAACTATCAAAAATAAAATGAAAAGAAGCTAAAGAGCAAGTGTAAAGTGAAGAAGAAAAAAAAATGAAGTAAAGTACAAATGATCACAACACCTTACAGGTGTGCACATCCTCACAGACAAGCACATGGCTGCACATGCACACATGAACACAAAAAAAATACAGAAAAAAGTTACACCAGTGTTAGGTGTATAAAAAAAAAAAAAAGAAAAAATTGAAAAATATAAGCAGTAAATTGCTGATAACCACTGTAGAGTGGATGTACAGGTCCATCTACAAAACTCTGGAGTTGGGATGTTGAAGGTAACATCAATCAACTGACAAATTTTTATTCATATTAATCATATATATATATATATATATATATATATATATATATATATATTATATATATTTCATGTTAGTAAATAAAGGACAAGATAGAAAACGTTTATTTACTCATTATTATTCTGTTTTACAGACACACATACACAAACATATCTGTTCTGTTTGACTTTCATGTGTGGCATCTTCTATCTAGTGTTATGCACAGCTGCAATCAATAATGAAATCTTTTTTCAAGTAGATGTCATTTTATCTCTCTTCTAAATAAAGTTTGTTTCATGCTCAGTTAACTTCTGCCCAGAGACTACAACTGCTGGACAAAAGAAGTCCAGTTTTATGCCTTGCTACTTCTATGATTGGCAGAGATATACGAAGCAATATGATTCTGTTCAACAGATTTTATTCTAACCAAACAAATGCAGAAAGAGAAATCAGTTCAATTCCTAATTATAACTTCATGATATCTGGCCTTATCGGAGACACAATGCTTTTTCTCTGCTTTCTAGTATTGATTTGAATAAAACGTCTTTGAGGTTTTTTATCAACCATTTTGGGATATGTTTTATCAAATCCTTACAGATCGGTATTGGATGAAAAGAAATGGATCAATGTAAGTTTCAAAGAATGAAAAGAAACTTGCTTCTTATTTTTCTTTCTCTTTTTTCTTTTTTTTTTATGTAGGTTTGGGTGGCCTAAAGTTAGCAACATGAAAAATAGAATCGGGAAGCTAACCACAAATTTTGGTTGACACGCTTTGGGTTCACTTCACATTAACACCTGTTGGAAAAGGCATGAATCCATCTTTTCTTCCCACAGGGCAGACTGGTTTCTTTAATCTTGATTGGCAACAATTCTAGGAAGACAACTCTGAATTCAAAACTAAAAATGGAATCCACCCTTCCCTATGCATGCAGAATTAAAAATAAATAAAGGGAAAAAGTAGAAGATATCACTTGCACCCCCACCCCAGTAAAAATCTAAATGGTACATTTTGTTCAGTGTGCAAGAAGGACCAATCAAATTCAGAAAGATACAACAACCATTTTCTACAAAAAAATCTTTTCTTCCTTCATATCATTGTTTTTCTGTTTGGATTCTATGTGACTCTATTTTTCTTTCACTTCATTTTCAAAAACTGAAAATAGCTGCATGTATTAGGAAAATAATCTCTTTCTTTAAGTTTATTGAACCAAATTTCCTCAAAACATGAAGTTCATTTTTTTTTTTTTCTATTTGTAATACACTGAGAGGTTAGGAAATGCATTTCAGTTTTAAGTTAGAAAAGAAAATTTCTGTTTAGGTTGAGGTATTTTGTCAAAAGACAGCTTACAATCAACACTCATATCTTAAACTTTTTGATATTCTGTTTTTTGATTCTCAAATGGGGGGGGGGATAAATATAGTGATATAAGCAAAAGAGAAACTCTTTTGCTTATATCACTATATTTACCCCCCCCACCCCCATTTAATTAATGATGAGATTATATTGCTTTGTAGTCTTCTTTTAAAAGATTTCAAGTTGATATTTATTCTGCATGAATTGTCTTTATTGATTCATTAATTTTTTTTATTTTCTTTCTTTTTTTTTATTTCAGACCAAACGTGATACACTGGTCGTCAACGTAAAATGGTATTACCGACCTTCAGAGGTGCCCTACAATGTCTATCAATATTTGATGCAGGATAGGCATACTGAAAACAGTTAGTATCTTTGCTTTTTCTTTGCTTGTCAAGACTTCATAGGGGTTTGTTTTTTGGGGGTTGTTTTTTTTTTTCAATCTTTATTTTAAATATTTCTTTAAAAAAAAAAAAAAAAAAAAAAAAATTATATCTGTTGTAACCCAAAATATTATGAACAACAAAATATAACAAAACCCAGTTAGATATATTTTGAAACACAACAATATTCATTTTTATTCTCACCAACCAGGATACAGCAGGATTTGGTTGGATAAACAATTCACTGTCTACAGGTGGTATATTGTCCAGCAGCCATGTTGTTGTTTGATACCACCCTTTTTTCATGATGAGTCAATGATTTGTCAGGGGAGAGTTGTCTCCCCTAACACTTCCCCTTTTTACCCTTTTTTTATGACTTGTTTTAGGAATTTATTTGCAGCTGATAGGGTTTTCTCCAAAGTCTATATGATTTGTTAAGTACAAGTTTAGGTGGAGTCCCAGAACTATCCTTTGATATATCATGGGAACATTGTGGAGGCAGTTCAAAGGTGTCCAATAGAATATCTAGTGGTAAGGTGAAGTTTGTTTTGGTCTCTGGAAGGTGAGAGGATCGTAATTGGTTTGCATGTCGAACCCAAACTGTAGACTCTATATCTACATCATATGTAACATTTCCAGAACAATGTAGAATGTGTCCTTGAATCCATTTTTCTTTGCCATTGCAGTAGTCTTTAGCAAGTATGGATTATCCTGTTACATATATGCATTTCACTACTCTATGATATTGGTTAAATTGTTTCTCCATCACCATGTTCCTTTTTTGGGAATGTTTTGAAGTAGGATGGATGACATCCATATGCAAACAAACTTTGATTCATCAGTGCTTCTGCTGGTGAGTTACCATTAGGTGTGTTTGAATTTTGGTGTAGCTCTGTAACTACTGAGGAATATTTCTAAATATTTCTTGTGTGGTTCCCTCCCCTTGTTTTTTATGAGTGCCCTCTTAAAAGTATCTACAAAATGCTCTACCTGTCCATTTGATTGTGGATGAAATGGTGGTGTTCTAATATGTTGGATGCCATTAAGTGCACAGAAATTTGAAAATGTAGCTGAAGTGAATGCAGTGCTATTATCAGAAACTAATATCTGGGATTCCAAAGCAACTGAAAATCTGTTTCAACTTTAGAATTGTTTCATCTGCAGTGATACAACTCATTTGAAAAATTTCTGGCCATTTGCTGTAAGCATCAACAAGTATAAAATAACACTGTCCACTGATAGGTCCAGTGAAATCAATGTGAAGGCGTGACCAGGGTGATTCAGGGATAGGCCCTTTTGTACGATGGAAGTGCATCACTTTTTGTAGAACTGGATCAGAAGCTGTGGCTTCACGGATCATTGTATAAGTGACTGGTAATGCTTTTACAGTGGATAAACATACTGAAGTGATTTCTGGCTCCAGAGATACTGCTGCAATGACAGAGTCCTCTGGTACTTTATTTTGTATTGTCATGAACCTTGATAGTGCATCAGCATGACCAATTGTATCAGTTTTGTTATACTTTGCTATAAATATAATCCAATAGTGTAGTCGCCCATCTTTACAGATGGTTTGCTCTATACACAGGAATACTTTTCTGGATTCATAAATACTAAGTGGCTTGTGGTCTGTGATCAGAGTAAAATGGCGTCCATACAGCATTTTAGAAACCTTTTAATAGCAAAGACTATTGCTAAGGCTTCCTTTTCAATTTGGCTATAGTTGCGTTCTGTAGGTGTCAGTGATCTAGATGCATGAGCAAATGTTGCCATCAAGAAAAATATGAGAAATGACAGCTCCAACACCTTAATTAGAAGTATCTGAGACTACAACAATATCCATGGATGTGCCGTAGTGTGTCAGCAAAAGATTTGAAGAAAGTAAGGAGTTCACCTTTGTGAAAACTGACTGATATGCATCAGACTAATTCCATGTAATATCTTTTTTTTTTTTTTAAAGATTGTTGAGAGGTGCACAAACTTGATGAAATTCAGGCAGAAAAATACTGTAGTGGCTAACCAAGCTAAGGAAAGAATGTAATGGTTTTACATTTGTTGGCGCTGACATATTTTTTATTGCAGAGATATTTTCTGGGTCTGGTTTTCTACCTTTTTATCAAATATAAAACCAAGATATATGATTTTGTCCTGGAAAAATTCACGCTTTTCAGCTTTAACACGGAATATGTATTGTTGGATTTGGCTGAAAACAGAAAATAAATGCTGCAAAAGTTCATCTTGGGATACAGCTGCAACGATGATGTCATCAATAAATGCTGCAACTCCTGTCAATCCAGTCAGCATGGCATCCATTGTTTGCTGGAATATGGCTGGTGCTGGTTTGACTCTGAAGCTAAGGCAGTTAAATCTGAACAAACCCTTGTGGGTATTGATAGTAAGGAGCTCCTTAGGCTCTTCTTCAACTTCCAGTTGAAGAAAAACATTGGAAAGATCAATTTTTGCAAAGAAAATTCCGCCATTTAATTTAGTAAAAAGATCCTCTGGAACTGGCAGCGAATACTGATGTGCATTCAAAGAATTATTTAAACCAGTTGAGTAGTCAGCACATATCCGGACTTTTCCTTTTGCTTTTTTTTAATACTACAATAGGAGCTGCCCATGAGAATAATTTGTAGGTTCTATTACACCTTCTTGCTGAAGACGTTAAAGTTCTTTTTCAACCATATCACGTGCGGCATAAGGCACAAGTCGTTTTGGTCTAAAAATTGGTTTAGAGTCCTCTTTTAATTCCAAAATTGCCTTACTTTTAGTACAGCAATGAAGACTCTCTTGAAAAACGTCACTGAACTTATTTTTAACTTTGTCCATAAAATGTTTTTCAATATCTGAAACAGACGCAAGACTAAATGTGTTGAACACAGACTTGAAAGGAATTTCAAAAAGATTAAACTGTTCAATCCAGTTGAGACCAATTAAATTCAATTCAGAATTTTCAGCAAGATAGCATACACCCGAAAATGTGGTAGCTTGAAATGTTACAAGTTAACTCACCAATTAAATGAATTTGGTCCCCTGAGGTGCTTCTCACTATGTGATATGTTGCAGACAAACATGGCTCTCCAAGTAATTTCCAAGATGACTGAGATATTAACGTAATATCTGACGTTGTGTCAAACTGGAAACAAACTGGTTTGTTGTTTACTGAAACAACAATATATTTTCTGTTGCTTTTATAGTCCACCTTGAATGTTGCAAACACCGAGTTTGTGTCGACTTTATTTTTCATTTTTAACAAATTTATTGTGGATTGGACTTTCAGTATATTTTTTTTATTTTTTTTTTAAATTTGCATTACAAAAATTTTCTTTATTCAGTCTGGTGGCAAACGTTGCACTTATGTTTCTTAAACGGGCAAAAACATGCATAAACCAACAAGTTGATAGAGGCTTCTTTTCTTTTGTTGCTTGGACATTTCCTGTTAACAATGGGGTGTTTAGTTTTTGAACTAACATGGTGTCTCTTTTGATGCTTAAAAGATTGTTGCATTCACTTGTTAGAGCTTAGATTGTAATGTCTTTATCGTGTTCCAATTTAGAAAGTAGTCTGGTCCAAATATCACTGTGTGATTCAGTTGTCAGTCCCGTGATAAAAATTAAACATTTAAACCGTTCCTTTGTGAGGGAATTTAGTTTAAATTTTTCACATTCCCGATTTACAATACCAGTGAACATCACATAATCGTCTTCATCATTTTTTCTAATTTGAGACAATTAAACCTGGTATTAAACAGTGACTGTTTTTCCCCAAAGATTTCTTTTAGCAGTTCTACTGTTTCTGTAAATGTGAAATCCATTGGCTGCTTTGGCAGGATGTAGTTTGTATAATGGTCGTGTTGCTGGATTCCCAGTTTCCGAATTAGTAGAAGGACTTTCCAATGTTCATCTTTCTATGAAAATTTGTTTTGGAAAATGTCTATCCATCTTTTGTATTACGAAGCAAAAATTTTTCCACTTTCATTGTTGGAATAGAATTCTGTTATGTTGTTAGCAATGTTATCCACAGAATTTGTGTTCAAATTCCATCCTTCTTTCAAAATTTCCAGTTGGTGATTGAATTGTTGATTGAACCGTTGAATTATCATAGTCAACAACTGCTGTTGTGACATTTGGAATTGTTCTTGTTGTTGATTCAATATCTCTTTCATTATGTCTGGTGATATCATCATTTTTGTGAGTTTTTGTTTATCTTCTTCATCGCCAAAAAAGTTGTTGTAACCTAAAATATTACAAACAACAAAATATAACTAAACTCAGTTAAATATATTTTGAAACAACAATATTCGTTTTTATTCTCACTGACTAGGATACAGCAGGATTTGGTTGGATAAACAATTCACTGTCTACAGGTGGTATATTGTCCAGCAGCCATGTTGTTGTCTGATACTACCCTTTTTTTTCCGTGAAGAATCAATGATTCATTAGGGGAGAATTGTCTCCCCTAACAGTATCCACTTATCAAGTTTTAGGAACAGTTACAAAAGAACTGTACAAGGTGTTATTTATTAGAATAGCAATTATTTAAAACTTCTCAATTTTTAGTTAAGAATCACTTTAGTAAGTATAAGTATATATCCAATTTGATTTTTTTTTTAAGTGAAACCATCGAAAATTGAATGTAAAGAACAGAAAAAAACTTAAGGAACTCTTTCAATATTTTTGTTTGCTGCTTTTGTCCAAGGCAAAAGCAATCAAAACACTAAATTTAAAAATAATATTAAGTCATGGACTTTTGTAAAAAATAAATAAAATAAAGTTTTGGAATTGTGATAAAGATTACTACCCTGAATCTTTTACTGCATTTGTCATTCACTTATCAGTGATTTCTGAATTTTTCACTTGTAAAAATATCAAACAAAATTTTCAAACTTATCTCAAAGTTAACCCCTTGACAGATACTGTGTTCATCAATGTATAATACTCACACTTATGGGAAGCTCCAAACTTCTTACTTGCTCACAATGGTAATCTTTATCTCCATTCCCAGGCTTGATTTTATTTATTTTTACAAAAGTGCTTTACAGATACTGTGATCATAATCTCCAATGTTTAATGGAGCATTTAATATATACAGCCGGCTCTTCGTATCTTCAGGTTCCACATCCATGGATTCAATTAACCATGGATTGAAAATATTAAAAAGAAATTCTAGGAAGTTCCAAAAAGTAAAACTTTATAATCAGAATGCTAAATCCATATAAATAAAGTGATGTGTGGGGCATATTTTGCTGTAACCTCTGTTTCACAGATGTTTGGTCTCCGTTCAGCACTCATTCTTTTTGCCTTTCATTCATTCATATTTTGTTTTTTGCCTGAAACTTGGAATTAAAATTTCTTTTAAAAAATGTTCTTTAGAACAAGTACTGGATGTTTTATAAAAATCCAATAATTAGTTGATTTTTTTTTATATATATATATATATATATATATATATATATATATAATTTTAAAGATAATCTTAAAATTTTTAAATTAGTGATTTTCTGAAACAAATTATGATTTTTACAGATAGAGTTCTGTAGAGAGGGCATAAATAATTTTCATTGAAATTTTTTTCTTCATTCTTTCTTCTTATTAATGTAACAAAGTATTTAATGATAAAAATTTCCTTTTATACAAATTTGGTTCTTTATTTGTTGATTTCGCATTGTTTTGAATTTATTTAATTTTGTTTTTTTTTGTTCCTACTTATGTTTTACATAGCATTTATGTTAGGTATTATAAATCATCTAGAGGTGATTTCAGGTATACAGCAGAAATGCGCATTGGTTATATGCAAATACTGTTCCATTTTATATAAGGGATTTAAGCATCAGTGGATTTTGGTATCCATGGGGAAATTCTGGAACTAATCCCCTGAGGATACTGAGGACTGACTGTAATCTGTTTTATAAAAAAAAAACTCATCAAATAATATATATATATATATATATATATATATATATATATATAAAGCCTTTGTGTATGTTAAGACTAGTTTTTAGTTTTTTTAGTTTTTTTTTAAGCTTTCCTTTTAAATCTTCAATAAATCAGGAGTAGGAATTTTTTTCTATTCTGCTCCAGTTTTGTGAGTTGCATTTTTGAGGACACCTATGGCCATCAAAATGTCAAAATCCTTGGCTAAGGGGAAAGTGTGCGACTGCCTTTGTAGACACAAAATGTCATTGTTAATTATATATTTTCTGTAGTGAACAAATCTCTGACACGGCCCACTTGAAAGGAAATGCACACACAAAAAAAAACATTGTACCGAATCTATTGATTCACTGTTTCTGCATAAGGCTCAGCTCAGATTACCTAAGTTGGTAGGATTTTAAGATGGACAACCTATGTACAAACCAACATCAAGGCAGCAATTGCTTTGCTTTTTTTTGCTTTTTTTGTGTGTGTGTTTTTTTTAACAAAAAATCCATGCATTCATGGGAATTTGTGTGTGTGCGTGTGTCTTTGTTTAATGTATGTATTGTATAAAAGGAGGGAAAATCAGTATTTTGTTCATCCTTTCTAGAGTAATAACAGCAAAGGCTGTAATAGATTCTTGTATGGCAGTTAATAGTAAACCAAATAGAATGAACGTTTTTTTTTGTTTTGTTTTTTTCCAAGATCAAAACATCCTGGGCTTGTTAAGATTTTAGTTCCTGTGTGTGTGTATATATATATATATATATATATATATATATATATATATCTATATATATATATATAAAATTAAAAAAAATAAAAATAAAGGTCTGTTTTTAATTTTCCTTGCCCTTCCTCCACCTGTTTTATTCGAGATAGGGCCTAAAAGATTATAGTAAAGCCTACATATTTACCAGAAACAAATATCTATCTAACTATTATACCTTGTAGAAGAAACTATACCAGTAACCAATAAACAAAAATGTTTTTTTTTTTTTTTTTAAATGGAAAAGATCATTCCAATCTAGCAAACTGTTTGGGATTCACTAATTCCTCCTCTTATGTTTAAATTCAAGAAAACAGACTGCATAAAAATGCTATTAGGATTATTGGCAAAAATTCTTATTCTTTTATATTAATTATATATATATATATATGTATATAGCGAGAGAGAAATACATATATGCACACTCAGACACAGGGTTGCTGGTACAGAAAAGTTCTTGGCCAAACTAAGAAGAGTGTGTGTGTATATATATATATATATATATATATATATATATGAATTAAATGATTTAAAATATGGTTTCTTCGATACACAGTAATAACCATGTTTGAAAAACTGAAGCTAAAAGCTTCAAATTTAATTATATAATTAAATTTGAAGCTGTTAGCTTCAGTTTTTCAAACATGTTTATTACTGTGTAGTGAAGAAACCATATTTTAAATCATTCAATTTATAATATTTATGCTCTGTAAATTTACATTGAGCACTGTTTTGTAAAAAATATCAATAAGAACACCGGATTTTTTATATATATATAGTGTATGTGAGTTTGGTACCTTACAACTCATTAAATGCATATGACCATCACTAACATGCATTAATGGTAATGAGATTAAGAGTGGCTCTTAATGCCAGCAAGTCATTTGCAAGATTTATTGCACAGGCAATATATGTAGGCCATTGGTCTTCCTGGATTTACTGTTTTGGGATTTTCAAGTGTCTAGTCAGTCCAGATTGACTGGAACATGACTTAACATAGTGTGTTCAGGTAAGATCATTGTTAACTTGACAATTGATACTTGCCACTGGCTTTCCCTGTGTTGCATTTCATATGATTAACGAGGCTTGCTTGTGATGAACAGATGTGATTACATTCCAAACATACAAATTGTGGAATGTTTGCGTAAAGGACTTTACCCTTTCTGGTCATCCACTTATTGTTGTTGTTTGTTTCAAGAGCAAACCATATATATATATATATATATATATATATATATATATATAAATAAAAACACAAAGTAACTAACTCTCAAGGGAATATACTAAAGAGGCACACCGGAGATAGAGAGCTCACTGCCAAAATGGCAGAACGTTTATATTGTATTATCATAATCCAGCATACACCTGACTGATTACAACTATTAGTTTATTGCTAATGCACACAGTCATTAGGTAATTGGTATATATATTTTTACCATAGGGAATTTTTTTAAAGTCATTTATTGTTAAAAAAAAGTGTCTAATGTTTTTGCCTGAATTTTGCTGAAAATTTTGAGTTTTCTTAAGCTCAAAATCTTTTCAAGAAAATGGATTATTTTATATTATCACACAGAGTAAGTAACTCCCAAAGGATTATACTAAAGAGGCTCACTGAAGAAAAGAGCTCAATGCCAAAATAGCTGAGCATTTATGTTATATTATCATAATTCAGCATACACCTGACTGAATACAATTATTAGTTTCTTATGCACTAATGCAATGTCAAGTTAGATGTATGCTAGATTATAGTAATACACATACACACAGTTAATTTTGGATTATGATGATTAGAATTTTGCATGCATAGCCACAAATATTTTGGGATGTTTATTTATATATAAAAAGGATTAAATTGTTAACAGAATACTGACCAGAAATTAAATCTTTTTCATATATGTTCAGCAATTGTAAACCTTTACTGAAAATTTGGTGAAACATTTATGGGTAGAATGTTTAACTTTTCATATGAAACTTAGGAAATATAAAAAAAAAAAAAAAACCCAAAAATGAAAGAATAACATTGCTAATTAAACAAACTGATGAAATAAATTTTATGAATCATTTCATAAAACTTGTTTTATTAGTTTGTTTAATTAGCAATGAAAAAAAGTAGATATATTTAATTATACTTTGACATTTTCATTTTGGATTTCCTTGCTAATTTAAATATTATTTAAAATTATTTTTATCAAAAGTTTTTAATAAAGGGCTTTTCTGTTTTCAGAATTGAACATTATATCAAATTAATATGTAACATTAAAAAATACTCATCTTTATTCCTTTTTTGAACTTTTAAGCTCTAGGCTCAATTTTCTTTCAATATTTTATTTTTACTTGCAGCTAGTAAAACAGGTCTTCACTGATAATAGAATCAGAACACACAAATGAAAATATAAAGAATATCACTCAACTATTTAAAAAAAAAATAAAAAATGATTACAGTTGTTTCTCTGAAGAATTAGATTAGAATGAAAGAAACCTCAAGAATTTTGTATATCCTTTTTGGCACTGCAATGTGCCAGTGTCTCAAGATGAGTTGTAATATAGTAAAATAAGTAGGTACAGGCCTTGTGGAAAGGCCTCTCTATAAAATGATACCAACAGTAAATAATTAAAATTAAACATCATTAATTCAGTTCCATGTCATGATTTTATAATCCCTGTGAGATCAAAACAATATAATCAAATTAGATTATCACTTAAATAAAGTATTGCGATAAAAATAAGTTTAACAAATTGGGAGCTTAACAATACAGAAAGTTGAAAACCAGTTCTAACTGAGCAATGTCCTTGGTCAGTGCTAAAATAGATTCAAATCAATATACCTTTTAGACAAAACCTGTCTAGAGATATCTCATATCATCACCTATCTTTCAGTAATAAATGTAGTTTGATTGTAGAACCTCTGTGACTGCTTTAACCTCTCTTATCAAAAGCAGTTTTGGTTAACAAAAAAAAAGTATGGCTTGTGATATTTTTTTTCACTTTACTGAGAACTGATGATGATTTCACTCTCTTTAATCAAAAATGCTCAAATCTTTAACTGTTATAAACATAATACAGATTTTGATTCACTGAAAAGATTTAACAAATTTGCTTGAAAATTTGCATAGTCTGAAAATCTCCATCCTAAAAAATGGAAAAAGCCATTAATAAAAGTTTAACAATTCAACTTGTCTATTGTCAGACATTTTCAGCATAAACTGATATTTTCAGGTTTGATAAATTGTTTCTATATCTAATCATATACTTGATACATGTGCTAAATTTTATTTAGAACTACCTCACTTTATTGCTCTTTTTTTTTGTTTTTAAACATGATTTAAGCAGTTGTATTCTGTTTTGTTCCTGAGAATAGTCCACTGGGAAATGATAAATGTATTGCTGAATAAATTCTTTTGCTACATTTCCTTAAGACTGATAGAATGGAAACTTTTCTTGTAAAAGATTTTTTTTTTTTAATAAAAGAATACCTTTCTATTTTGCTTAATCTAGAAGTATTTACTAAGTTTAGTTAGACACAAAGCCACCAGTGTTGGATTTTCAGTAAAGATCTAAAGAATAAATAGTCTTCAGCTTTAGCTTCTTCATCATTACTTCAATATGATGAAATCTTGTTACACCAAATTTTCCTTTGGAGAAAACTTTGCTTAATTCAGAGTCTCTTTTATAAGGATAAACAATGTTCATATTTTAAAATAATTTATCCTGTTTTCATATATACATATCATGAGATGAACATTTATTTTATACAACTCATGTTCATTTTTCAACATTTTCATTCATTTTCTGTCAATGCACTTAAGTAATAAATATTAATCACATTATGCAGTGAAAAATTTCAAATAAAAATTTTGCTAATAACTGTGTGTTTAACTATGGACATTATATATATAGTCTTTTTCTCACCAACGTGACATGGCTTCCTTCTGTCTTTTCTACAAATATTTTCAGGTCAATTGTTCTGATAAACTTTTCTCCTTAGTGCCTCAATAGTATGAATTTAAGTGTGCTACTAGATTAGCAACTAGGTCTTACTGTTTTACTAGCTATATGTAACCATCTGTTCTATTCTAATAGTTTCTTTTCTTGTGTGTGGAAATCACTTCTGGTTTCTTGCTTCCTTGCCTCCTACAATCCTCAAAAACTTAAATACAACATAAATCGTGATTTTTCTGTCTTCCTGAATCCTGTCCCTTTATTGCCCTTTTCCTCAATTCTACTCACTAAAATCTTCTCATTCCCTTTCATTCCCTGTAATTCCCTGCATTCTAGTGGCATTATTGCCTTGCTTGGAATGAAATGATTAAATAATCATATATATATATATATATATATATATATATATATATATATATACATATATATTTGTGTGTAGTAGCAGCAGATAAAAATAAAGATTAAATGTTCAACTTATCTGTCCTTGGAATTTTGTGGAGATGTATTTTACTCATCAGTTGAGAGTAAAATTGAATTTATTTACTGAAATCGGATTTTTCTTAAGATGTTACTTAATTCTCCCTAAAAAAAATAAATTGTTTTGCTACCAAGCCCACTGATCATCTTCCACTGGATACATCTTCATGAAACTCTGAGTAGGCAAAGATGAGCTTCTAATTATATTTTTTTAATGTTCTATCTCTTGATATTGAGCACTTTAATTACAGAGACTGCTTCCCTTAAAAGTGTTAACTTACAGAAATACCCTGGTTGACTCTACCTCAACCATTTTTTTAAACAATACAAACACCCATTTTGAAAATCACATAGCATAGAACAGGCTGCAAGCTATTAATAACTGAATAAAAAAAAATGCCAATTTATATATTAAAAGCTTCTTTAAAAAGTCTTTAGAACACTATGAAAATACAAATAATATATATGTGTTGCTGAAAAGTTCTTAGCAACCAAAACAGGAAAAAATAACTTTAAGTTCTTAGTTTGTGTATTTTGTTTCCTTGTAGTAGTTCTGTTTTTAGTACACATGATTTTAGAGATAAATTATGACTTAAAAATTTTGAGGTTATCCTTATTGAATTCAATGAAAACTCAAGATGAACCCATGTGGCAGAATTTTTTTTTTTTTTTTTTTTTTTTACTTACAGTTGTAAAACTAAGATGATGGAAATACCTACCATCTTCAGACAATGGGTTAAAGCAATGGAATCTTCTATTTTGGGATTAAATTTGTAAACTATATTTTGTTAGCTAAAATTTATCAGAAGCCAGTTATAACGAGTTCATTTATTGCGGTATACTGGCTTTTAATATTTAATAATTTTTGATTTACTGGTCTTTTCCAGATATATAGCCTCTAGTTTTAATATCACAAAAAAAAAGATAAATTGTGTTTTTAAAAGTCCATTTCAGGAGTAATTAGCATAAAAATCTCTGCAAAACTTTATTATAGCCTCCTAATCCTGTAGGTATTAATTTTCCAGGGTTTTCTAGTCTTTGTGTTGTGAGGCAGTTTTTTTTTCACTCTCTCCAATACCACCACCTCCACAGTAATTGTAATTGGTTGCTTGCCTGTCTTGAATATATTGACAAGTTCTTCTTGCTGATCCCATACATTTCTGTTTTATGTCCTACATGTAACACCTTGTGTGAACTTCTGTTGTCTCCATTTTGACAAACAACTTAATATGCTTTTGATCTAAATTTACTAGATGAATGTATACCAACTGACTTTTGTTTATCACGTGGCAGGCTGGTAATTGTAGAGGCTTGAGTGAAACAGCCTGGCTATAGCTTAAAGAGCAGAGACCCCAAAGAATATGAATTAGTCACCATGTGTGTATGGTGTCAGGTGGTTTGCCTCTGTAGTTCATCATGTCAAAAGTGGGAAATATGCTAGTGCTTGAGAAAGAGAACATAACCTTAACTCTATCACACACACACACAGGAATAAGTACATTTACACATTCAAAAATCAATATAGTATCAGCAGCAGGCTTTTTGGTTTCATTATTTTTTATATTTTATCAAAATCCATATAACCCAATCCAAATATGTCACCTTGATTCTATATTTGATGTGTTTGTATAAAATTTTTATTTACTCAAATATTCTTAGAAAATTAGCTCTCCTACATTCTTTATGACCTCAATAAAATAACTTTTAAATAAGTTTCTTCACTCTTATTCTCCATACTTTAACAGTTACTGAATTAGTATTTCATTTATAAATTACCTTAAAATTTGGGGATATTTTTTAGACCACACATTTGATCTCAAAAAGACAAAGGGTAAAAATATCACAAGACAATTTGAAAAGCAATCACAAGTTTATGTACATGTATACATGAATTGGAATTGAGATAGTCAGGTGGCTAAATAATGATGCACATTTAGCAGTTAATATCATGTACAATATTAAGGTAAGAAGGAAGGATTAATGAACAAGTTTAGAAAGTGTTTTTAAAATCTTATCTTTGACGTGTTTCTTTACAGTTGACTCAGGTAGGTCTGCTTTTGCTACGAGTCGATTCTTGTGGAAATGATGCTCTAGAGGTCAGCTTCAAAAAAATCATATTGAAGACTAGTGTCTGTTTGGAAACTATACTCTCTCTTTGCTTCATAAAAGTCATTTGAAGACACCTGATCAAAACATGGCTGAAGACATCCATTCTGTTTGGAAGCTTTTGACTGTTTCTCTCGGTCTGCTTCATAAAAGTCATTTGAAGACGTCTGATTGGAATGTGACTTAAGACATCCTCTCTGATCAAAAGCTTTTGACTGTCTCTTTGTTCGGCAACTATTTCTCAAAAAAGTGCACCTAAAGTTGGGACGTACTCATTACTGTTTATCTTTGGTGGACTTTTTCAAATGTGCCCTGTTGGGAGTTAATGTAATTAAGGGGAGATAACCTATATTTTCTATAAGTTCTGTTTAAGTACAATTAACCAATCAGACATTTGTTTGTCATTTTATGTTATCATGTATTTTAAATCAAGATTGAATTATTCTTTTTTTTTTTTTTCTATAACATAGTTTTATTCAGTTCATGCATATCCTTGGCAAGTACAAACCTAGGATCTGGTTAAGCCTGAAATTTTCAAAGATTGTTTCTTATTTTGAGCTAAGTTTCTCTGACCTGTTTAATGAGAATTTCCTAAGTAATTTTGAGCCTTACATTGCAACATAAATAGCCTGATCGATATATGTACAAGTTCTTATTAAATTGGTTCAATATTACATTACCTGATAGAAGGTTTGGTCAATTTGGAAAATAATAAATTAAATTTTCTTTTAATTTCTAGATGACAAATTGAAGTTCTAATTTTAAGTAAACAAAAACAAAAATTACAATTTGCAAATTTATGAATTGCTCTTGTTGCAGAGTTAAGAAAAGTCACCAAAGTTGAAAAATTATTCTTTAAAACTTAAAAAGTTGTTTTTTAAAGATTTAAAAAAGTATATATTTCCAACTGCTAATTCAGATTATTTACAGTTAATTTCTTCTATTCTCTGACTGCTCAAGATTGTGCCATAAAAGGTTTACTCAGTATAAAAGGCAATTGCTTATAACTTATTTTTTGAGAAAAAAAAACATGAATTTTCAATCTTCAAAACAAGTTAAAAAATAATGAGTGGACTCTACTTCATTAAAAACTTTATAAATGTTTGAGTGATTATGAAAAGATATTTATAGTTGATTAATACAAGCTAGTCTATATTGAGAAATGGTCAAGATAGTTATCATTATTTGTTACTAATCATTTGCATGAATTACATTTCACCCTGGTTAGAAATCAGAATATTTCTATTAATGAAATGAATAATAATTAATATTATTATACTTAAGCTTCAGTCTCTGTCTTTTATCTTCATCCCACAGCTAACCTGCAAGTCAGAGTAAGTAATAAATCACAATGCTATAAATGTTGATTTTAAATTTTGATTTTGATTAGAAATGTTCATCAAAAGAATTTGATTCTACAGCTTTGAGGTCTGTATTCAGGAACTGTCGTTTAACAATACAATGAAAGAGAGAGAGACTGAAAATTTGCAGCCTGACAGACTAAGTTGTCTTGAAAAGGAAATGAGCTTATCTTCCCAAAATAGCTCTGGTAGAGAATCAAGATTATTTTCTAACCTTGATTTTTTTTAACATATCTTTTTAACATAGATTGAATATGCTGATGAAAAGTCGTATATTCATGAACAGACTGACTTTTCAGTTTAATTCCACTTAAATACAAATTACTTGCTCTGTTACATTATTTGTCTGTATGCTGTATATTTTCATTTCTGTTTTATTTGAAATTATTTGTAGCTCATCATTAACCTTTTAATCATCAGTAGTTTTGGTTAGGTTCACTTTTTTCACATTATTTTGATCATAGTTTCAGTTGAAATCAGGCTGCAGTATTTTTTTTTTTTTTTTTTTTTTTTTCAAAGGAATAATAATAGAACAAATTTCAACCCTCATTCCAAAATCTTGAAATTTATAATAGAAAAAGAAAAGTCTTTCATCTCTATATATTTTATGAATGCACTCAACTTTAGAAGCTTTACATTTAGAGATATTAAGACATTGAAGTAGACATCATTTTAACAGTCGAAGTGAAAGTTAGCATTATCACTTAGCTTAAGAATTAAACTTTATCACAGAGAGAAATCAGCATGATACTAGCTGCATCTATATAGGTGAATTTATAAAATATTGACTATATAAATAAAAGCATACAATACTGGGTGCGATGGGTAAATTGTCGCCATTTTGTATTTTTTATTTTGCACATGTGCATTTTTTTTTTTTTTTATTTATAGTAGGGTCAGTTGAGCACCATCTGTGAGAAAAAGAGTTCCATGATGCAATTAACTCCACCAAAAATTTGGAAACAGCATGGTGTACTGCTTGGCATTTGTACCAGAAACTCCAGTACAACATTTCTGACTATTTGGGTTTCAATCTGAGTGCAGGGCAAAGGATTTGGAAAGTGCTGGATGTGTCTGATGGTGATTATGAAGATATGGCAGCTCAGAAGACTCGCTCTGATTGTTCTGATAAGAAAAGAATTCCTGAATTTGTTGGTGAGGACCTTAGACACAACATAGAGGCCTACATCAAGTACCTTGAAGAAGTAGTGCTACCCTGGGTCAAGAGAGTGGTTGCTGGAAGATACTGTTTGTCAACAGGACTCTGCATCATACCACACAAACAGGAGAACCCAGTCATGGCTGTCAGACAATTTCTCCAACCATATCACCCCCTTACATTTGGCCACCTAACTCCCCAGACTGCAATCCCCTTGATTATTATGTGTGGAGCACAGTGGAGCGAGAGACAAACAAAAGATGATTGTAACACCAAAGATGAACTAAAGGCAAGGATTATGGCAGCATTCACCAACTTAAACAAGGGGACCACCCAGAAGAGTTGCAGGAGATTCCAAAGTCGTCTGGAAGCCATGGTTGAAGTCAATGGCAATAAATTTACTCTTTAGTATTTCAAGATATTTTTGTGTAAATTTGGTAAATATTTTTGTTAGAATGGCATGTCAGTGTTATTTTCATTTTTGTATAAGTTAGATGACAATTTATCCATCGCACCCTGTACATATAAATTTAATGAGTTTACTTTTTTCACTAATGCTTCAATTAGGTTTTTGTTGTTTTAATCTATATCAGATTTGATAAAATCTGTGACAAAATGTAATTATGCAAATAGCTTTACGGTATGAGTTACATTGAATTAATATTAAATCAATATTACAATCAGGAGGCTAACAGCTGGGTAATATGCATCATTGATATAATAGTCAGCTGTGATATATTTTAGATTTAAAAATAAACTTTACCAGAAGTGAGTTTGATATTATGCCTTTGTTATTCAAAATTTGATTTCTGACCTCTCTCTGTTTATAGAGAAATATGAAGTATTTTTAATGCCACTGCATTTAATCAGCTAAATTGGTATTGTTTCCTTATTAATGACTCTGAAAATTCCATGGTCTTGTTATAATTAGTTTGTTATATGTTCTTTTTTCATGGGAACATATTATTTGTCAATCATAATTTTATAATATTTGTATTTATGAAGTTATGAAAAAAATGAAAAATTACTCAAGCCAAAATGTATTGATTACATATCCTAATGGCACCAGTGGCCAGTGTTTTTGATCCCAGGTAAGAATTAGCATTTCAACTAATGATTTTCAAGGTAAGCAGGCTTTCCCTCTTAGGAAAGATGTTGCAACACAATTTTTATATTAACTCATTTGGGATTGTACCTACATAAATCACATTGATCACAGAATTTTGATTTATTTTGAAAGTAGATATCAATTGTTTAGGTATCAACAATATTGTTTTTTGGGGTTTTTTTGCTTTTTTTAATAACTTTTAAAATATGGATTGTTTTTTTATACTTCTATCAGGTCATATTTCATTCAAGTTTCTTGCTCTTGAGTAGTGAGCATTGATTAATTTTTAAGATCTTTGCTTATTTTGGCTATTAACAGATAGCGACATCTATCAGAGAGATGAAATTTACATTTTTATTATTGCATTATTCCAAAATTTTAACACATCAGCAGATAGCTATTAATGTCAACAACTGAGCACAAATAGTTATTAATTAAAAACATTAGTAATTAATGTATACTATTATCCATAACTATGTGTACAAGAATGTCGTTTTTGATTAAAGTTAAAAAAAATAACCATAAATACGTAAAAAAATTTGTATATTGCCGAAAATTCCTTTTTCCACAATATAGCTATTTGTGCTATGTTATAATGCTTATTAACTAAATAATAATAATAATAATAATGGATAATTTTTTTTAAACATTAAAGTATATTTAATCACATCTCCCTAATAGCTGTTGCAATTTATAAATGTCAATATTGACACTAAAAATTAGAGAATAAAGTAATAACAATAGAAAATGACATAAAATAGGATTATCAAAAAATGTATAATCATTTGTGAGTTAATCATAATCTGAATTAAACTTGCTGCCAATATCTAATAAATAGATATTTCTGCACTCATTTGAACCAATTTTAGGACATCATCTTTATATTGTTTAAATTGAAAAATTTGTGGAGGTAAAAAAAAAAAAAAAAACTTCAATAAATATTATCAGCAATGTTTGAACTAAATAACCTTGAAAGGCAAACTTTGCATGACAAAAAAAAATGCTGACTCAAATCCATAAAAAACAATGATCAGATATCATAATCCACTCTTTTACGGTTTAGCTCAGTGGTAGAGTAATAGAGTAAAGGTTGTAAGGTATGTGTTTCAGTTTAAACTTCTATTTCTACATTTTCACTTTTAAACTTGTATAAAATAGAATACTAAGCTTTGATAGAAATTGCATTTGTGGATATAACATGAAAATTAAGTGCAAAAGACATGGAGTATTGGAGTAGAAGAAAATAGAAAACCTGCAGAATAGCTTTAATAAAATCAGGTAAATGTATTCCTTAATTTGAATCCAAAAAGAACTTTTATTCACAAGCTCTATGATTTCTGCAACTGATTATGTATTACAAAAAGAAAAGAAGCTTTTCCAAGAAGTTATGTTTAGGGGTTTCCCAAGATGTATAAAATATTTGCACTTGTAAAAATTAATAAAAAAACATAGCTTAACATTTTTTAAAGCTATAGTGACAGTTTGTTTGAAAAAGAAAGAGTTATTCATTATGAATTTCATACCAGGTACATTCTTTAGTTTTAACTATGTAATATGTACTGTTGTGGTGACTACTATTCCACTCTCACCTCCATTTCTGCTTACTGATACTACTCTTAATACAGCCTATAAAAGCAATAGTCTAATTGTAGAAAAGTTCCATTAACAATAGCAATGTTCTATGTTGAATAAAGCTAAACACTTTCTTCTAAGCTAACAATAATTTATTCAACATAAACTATGGAAAGATATCTGAAACCCTGTTGTTTTTAGGTGGACCCTGATGCAAGTTACACTGCAGACCAATGGCACCATTGGTTTAAAAATCTCAGTAACTTTATTGACGCTATGGACCCTGAAGACTACATGTATTTATTAACTTTCTGTCACTTGTGATTTATAAACATGTTAAAGAATCAAAGACAGCAGTGGCGACTCTCAGAAAGCTCTATGTTAATGTCAAACTTGAGGTAATTGCATGACATTTACTCTCCAACTGCAAATAAGATCCAAATGAAAGTCTGGATCAGTATCTTGTAAACCTAAGGCTTTTAACACAGGACTGCAATTTTTGGTTTCATACTGAGGAGTGCAAAAACGAACACCTTAGAGACACCTTTATTGATGATATATATTCCAGCTATATTGGGCACCTCAAGGCGGTGTAATGGTTAGCAAGCTTGTCTCGCTAGAACAATTACAACTGAATAGTGAGTTTGATCCTCGCTGGGTGCCCCCTACTTTCAGATTTGTGCCACATCTAAGCTACACTTGGAAAATCTATATTCCAGCTACATTTGCCAACGTCTATTGGCAAACAAAACCTTAGACTTGGAGATAGCATTTGAACAGACATTTTCCTTAGAGGTAGCTAAAAAGGAGTCTGACACTTATACAGAGATTGACTACATTGTTAATGCAGCTACCTCTGATACTATTACTAACAGTACTTCTTCTAACCAAACCATCACGGTCGCTTTAAGGTCTCAATGTTTGGAAAACACCCCCATACACAGTGTCCAGCCAGGAATGCTATATGCAAATCCTGCAGTAAGGTTGGACATTATGCAAACAAATTAGCATAGCAATTGGTTTGTTCTCCCATTACTCCAAGTGAGTATACCAATTTTCCCAGAAAATACATCCACTAGTAATAATTTGAAAAATTCCACTAGAACAATCTGCTGTTGATTGAGGCTTTTAAAAATATTAAGCAAGACCTTGTAAATGCTGTGGTCTTTACCATTGAAAATAACATACCTTTTGTTGTTGAAACTGATGCCTCAGAGCAAGCCATCACTGCAATGCTCAGTCAAAATGGCAGAGCCATAGTTAACCATCACCAAAAGTAAACATTCATCTATCGAAAGGCGTATGCTATTGTAAAGTCTTTGCATTAATCGTAGAAGAGTTCTGTTAACAATAGCAATATTCTATGTTGAATAAAGCTAAACACTTGCTTCTTAGCTCACAACATGTACATAAATTTGTCTGTAGTATCCCAGTATTGTAATATTTTCCTATTTTATCTGTCTGCTTATCCAGTTATTTTATACTTTTGGCCTTGTGCCACATCTATGCCATGCTCAGAAAATCACCTTATCCAGCTATTTTATTTGCATCACACTATTACAATATATCTTCAGATAAGTGGGATTTCATTCTTCAAAGCTATATCGACACTTTTCCTTTCACATCTTATCCTAGGCTATAATTTATCTATAATCTTACAAAGCAATTTCTCATAGTTAAGATTTCTTTTTTCGTTCTATCGACGACATTTTTTCAAATTGATTTATGTCATCTTTCTTTTTTGTTCGTAACCATGACAACAACATGCAACATTCCCAATGGCACAACCACAGTCCACTTGTGCCCAGAGCAAAATGATCTATGAGCTGTGATCAAATGAAGCCAGCATCCTGTAAATTTCCGTTGTGGCTTGGCTGATTTTGTTATTTCTACAAAACTGGCCAATGACAGTGGCAACTACTGCTTTCTTTTGTTGTGAGGACAGCCTGATTGCTGGAATTGTTAATACCTTTTAATCCCCAACTTACACTTCTTAAAAACACCCTTCTCCCTTTTAACTGCCACACACCATTTGTGGCCAGTGGCGTGATATTGTTGCAGCTTGGGTGCTGTAAGTAGCAAAAAGATTGTTATGGCTAGGTTTATATAGCTTGATTGAAGATGGCCTTCATTTTAAGGCAAAATCTAATATCACCTTTACCCTTGAGCAACTTTCTATATCCCCAACCTGACTCCAGTTCTGTCAGCTGTTCTTGATTGACCTCATCTTGGTAACTTTGTAATTTTGTCTCTGGATAGAAATGATTTTGACATGCACAGTTTAAATATCTTTCTTCATCTCTGATTTACCATTGAAAGAAATATTAAATGTCCCAAAATGGAGGCTTTCCTTTAAATCAGTACATTTCAGTCTACACATATTACCAGAAAGATTCGCAAACAACAATAAAGATTTGTTTTAAATTTATTTCTTATGATTAAGTTTTGATTTAGTATAGACAGTAACATTATTGATCCTTTTTTTTTTATCATTTTGTCTAAATCTTTATATTTCTTGTTCATTTTTAAGGGATTTTGAGTGGTATTGTTGAAACCTAGAATTTACTTTTCTACCTGTCGTCATAAGACTTATCAACATGATATAAGGAAAAGAACCTTAAAGTCTTCAGTCTTAATTTCTTTCTTTTGTCACCTACGCATTCAGTTCCACCTGATTGCACTTCTGCACATTTAGTAATAAAAGGAAGTAAAGAAACATTATCAAGTTATCACTTATTACTTGCAAGTAAGTTGATAGTTTTTAAAAGTGTATGTACCATTGGTAATATTTATCTCAGAAGGTTGGTGAGTTTCTATATAAATGAAAAGCTTTACTTGAAAGTCTATCATGCATACATGTTTTTAGTTTTTGAAAATACCATAATTACAAGAAGCACTTTTGATAGAGTAATTATATTTTATCTTTTTGCTTTAATAGTTGCTCATAAAAAACATTAAAGCTGTTTATCTTTTAATAGCATAAAAATCATTAATACAAGTTATGGTGGAAAACCCCTTTGTTTTAATACAAATTAAATCATACTTTCTTATTCTTTTAAAATTTGGTATAAATGGCAAATTGAGAAATGTCAAACAACAGAGTGAAAAAAAAAACACATGGGTGAAACTTTAACATGCGTAATATATTTGAACCTGACTTGAGAATGCATTATACTTGTGTTGATCTTTCATCTTTATTTTAGTTTTAAATTTTTTTTAAGGGATTCACTTGAATTTCCAAAGTACAAAAATAACAAAGATAAGGTATTTGAAAAATCATTAAATTTAATCTTTTTTTTTTTTTTTTTTTTTCTTAATAATGATCTTTGTTATTTAATTTTGATTTTGGATAAAAATGATCTCCATCTGCAAGTTTCAATTAGAAAAGTACACAATAATTGTCATGTGTCATGCTAGATAATTTTTTGCTTCAGAATCTATCTTACCTATTTATAATTCTACCATTCATCCCAGCTTTGGTTATTGCTACCACATATGGTCTGGTTCTCCTGCTATATATTTAGAGATCGTTGATAAAATCCAAAGAAGAATTGACAATGTTATTCGTCCTGACCTGGCATCTCGGCTTCAGTTTTTTTCCCACCACTGTAATGTAGTTTCCCTGTGCCTTTCCTATAAATAATTTCATGGTAATTGTTCTGATGAACTTTCCTCTATGATACCAAGAATTTAAGTGCAGTACTAAATTAGCAGCAAGGTCTCAATTTTACAGATGAAATGGCTAGATGTAATCGTAAATTCTTTGCTAACAGATTCTTTTCTCACCTGTGAAAAGGTCATTCAGCTTCTTGCTTTCCAGACAATGTTGATCTTCAAAAATTTAAATGCAATGTCAATTATCTATTGTCACCTTGATACCTCTTCTTTTATTGTTCTCACTCCTTAATCAAGTTTTCTTTTTCTTTTTCTTTCATAACCTCTTGTGTCTTAGTAACTTCAATTCCTTATTTGGGGTGAAATGATTGAAAAAAATAAAAATGTCAGATTGTTAAGCCTTTTATAATCTCTGCTGACTTATTTATATTTAATGCAGCTTAAAATAAATACATTAAAAAGTACTAAATATTTATGCCCAGTGTTAATTGTCAATATTACAAGTTTCTCTTTATTGTAATGAGCCACCATTGGGCCTGGTACCAGAAATTAAAGTTTAAAACTTATTTTCTGCAATCATTTTTTCATAATATCAACTGATATTAATTATTAAACTTTGATTTAAATTTTATTATTATGGCTTTATTGTTTATGAATGTAAAATGTTTGAAGGACATAGTTTTTAGTACCGAATATGATGCAGGTTAGGTGATGTTCATTACCTTATTTTAAAAAGAACATTTTAGCTTCAAGCTTGTGCAAACCAAGAGAAAAGCATTTTTATGGATCTCTATTTAACACTGTGAATAGGCAAAGTGCATGTAGGCAACGTATGATTTTATTCTGCCAGTAATGATTTCACAATCAAGTTGATATTAACCAATGTCAATTTTTCAGGATTTATTTATGTGAGCATAATATAGTGTGAGCTTCAGCCCATAATCTTAAAAAATATGAATAACTTGTTTGGGGTGAGCCTGTTTTATTATTCAAGCTAACTATAACATTTTTTTATTTTATTTATAAACAAGTTCAAAATGTATTGGCCTTAAAAACATTTGATTAACACAATATTGTATATCATCATCATCAGAGGTGTTTTCAACTTGTTGGTTTCCTATTTTTATGAAAGACTCAACATCTTGCCCAATCATCAGATTCATTCATTGCTTAAAACTACTGCTGAGAAATAAGTTTTCATGTACTACTTTGCTCAACTTACATGTTTCCTGTTCTTAATATTCTACATCTTTTCTTTCTGTTTATATTCATAACACCAGATGCTTTAAATGTTTTCTTGTTGGTCAATCCACTTTTCTTACTTATTAACCTTTTAATTTTTCTGAGATCTTTCTGTCATATTCTTAAACCCAGTTTTTTTTTTCTTGATTTTCCAATGTTATCAATTTCTGTTTTTATTGTTCTAATTTCTGTTCAGCTTTTTCCCTGTTTTCAATCTTGTGTTCTCATCACTAAAAAAATTTCTTCTCTTTTGAGATTATCTATCTCTTAACAACCCATCATAATACTTATATACTTATAAATTTTAAAAAAAATCAATAATATACTATTATATATATTTATTCCCTCTATGATGAAATCCTTGAGTTGCATGATAAATCCTTACACCACTAAATAAGTTATTATAAATATTTCTAATATGACCAGATATTATAAGCTGAAATTCACCAGGTATATTAATCATATAAATATTAGTACACCCTTCAAATTTTCCACCAATGGTTGGTTAATACCAATTTTACATGATAAAATCTGATATAATGAAATTGTCTATGGTTAAAGTAGTTTGGTCTTTTAAAGACACTGACTTAATTTTCCAACTCTGCTAAGATATTTTTCTATAAAAATAATTTGGTGAAAAATAAAAAGCCTTTACAATATAAAATGAAGGCTAACCCAGTTTTAGAGATGTCCACTGCAGGAGTGGACAGAAGTAAACATTAAAAAAAGAAATGTTGCATAAACAAAATAATGCTAAAAAAAAAGAAATAAATATAGTTAAATACAACATTTACCAATGTGTGTCATATTGTTTTGTATAGCACAATATGTAGAACACATTTGGCAAAATAAAAAAAATGAAAGTTTTTAAGACCAGTTCCAAAATTTTCTCTCAAACATGAAAATTGTAACAAATTTAAATAAAAATTTGTTTTTAAAAATTCAAAATGAGAGAAAAATCCACTTTGATAGAAATAAATTATTCTACATGGAATAAATTCAGCATAATCCATGAACTCAAGTTCAGTTTAAGTCAGATGTCTACATACATCTTAACCAAAATATTTCATTTCAATCTTTCCCAATTCCTAACATTTAATCCTATTCCCATCAATAAGAACCACTACTTAATTTTAAAAATGTAAAATCTCAGAATAATGGTATTGGCAATTTATTTCAGTATTTATTTTTTTTCATTACACTTCCAGTGGTTTAAAATTTTATATACACTTAGCATTTGGTAGTATGACCTTATCTTAGGTCAAACATTTCAAGTAGCCTTCTACAAAAAAAATTCCCACAATAAGCTGTTGAAATTTTGGCTCATTCATTCTAGCAGAACTGTTGTAACTGAATTGTTTGTAGCCCTCCTTGCTGAAAAATACTTATTCAGTTCTGTCCACATATTTTCTATTGGATTGAGATCAGGGATTTGTGATGGCCACTCCAGTATCTTGACTTTGATGTCCATAAGTCATTTTGTCACAACTTTGAAAGTATGCTTGAGATCATTGTCTATTTGAGCAACCCACTTGCAAACTTTGTGGGTGATGCCTTAAGATAAGATATAATTTTCCTTTCTCATGATGCCATCTATTTTGTGAAGTTCACCAGTCCCTCTTACAGTAAATTTCACTCATAAAAAGATGCTGCATTGTGATGGACTTCTTCAGCTTGCAAACATCTCCAATTTTACCTCCAAGTACAACAATGGTTATTAGAGCTATTATTATTCAATTTGTTTCATCAAACCAGAGGACATTTCTTAAAAAATTGAAATCTTTATCTTCCATATGCATTTACAAATGCATATGGAAGATTACATTCTGGTTTTTGTCTGGAAATTTTGGTGTGGTAACTTCTTCCATTCAGGTTATGTTAATATAATAGTCATTTCACTGTAGCTGTAAATATTTTGGTACCTTTTTTCTTTGGCATTTTTGACTAGGTCCTTTACTGTTGTTCTGGGATTGATTTGCAATTTTTGCACCAATGTCCATTTATCTCTGGGAGATAGAATGCATTTCCTTTCTGAAAAGTTTGACTGCTGCATGATTTCCATGGTGTTGCATACTATTGTTTGTCCAGAAGAAGATGCTTCATTCAGGTGTTTGGAAATTGCTACCAAGGATGAACCAACTTGTGGAGGTTCATAATTATTTTTTTTTTTTTTTGCACCAAAGTCCATTAATCTCTGGAAGATAGGATGCATTTCCTTTCTGACATCTGATTGCCATGTGATTTCTACTATTAGGTTGGTGCAAAAATAATATCGTTTTCTCACATAGTAACATATGTGAGAAAACGACATTATTTTTGCACCAACCTAATAGAAGCTTCTACAGCAATTACATCATTTTCTGGAATATTCCAATCTGTTTAAAGAGACAAGTATCTTTTAATTGTAGATAAACTTTGTTCTTTTATAACTTGGTTATTTTTCAATAATATCCTTGGATTTTTAAGAATATGAATTCATACTTCTTTTCCAGTCATGATTGAGAATTTTATCCCTGTAGTTCTGAGTTTCAAAGATCTACATACTTTAAGATGGCACAAGAATCTAAACTTGATTCTACAATCATCAGATTTAGTCTATATTCTTCAGATAAGTTACAGTTCATGAAGAAGAATTTATATTTTTTAAGTATTGTCCTAGTTTTTTGTAAAATTTACTAGGAATAAATTTAATGTTCTGTAGCTGTCATGTTTCTGTGATGAAACCTTTTTATTTGGTTAACACAGATTGTATCTGGAAAAAAGCCTTAGAACACTTTATTTGCAAATGTTAATGATTCTTTTTTCCTTCTTATTCATTAGTATTCCAGTTGACTTATGACCTGTATCTAAAGGCACTTGGAGAAGCGTACCCATTAAATTAGTAAGGGTCAATCCAAATAATTCAAGGCCAATATTTTTCATAAAAACAGATATAACAATGTTAAAAGGAAGTAGATTTTTGTACCTAATATTTATTGTGAGGATGTATAAATAGTATAATGGTTATCAAAAGTGGAAAATGGAATCAGTCAGCAGAGTTCAAATTCTGACCTAGTCTGTTGTATTCACTTTCATACTGATGCACTTGGAAAAGGCATTGATCCATCTCTTTCCCTCCAGCTATATGTTAAATAGTAGGGTAGACTGAGCTCTCCATCCTTGGGTGTTACAGCCAGTTTAAGAAAAGTGAAATTTTGAATTCTAAAAGCATAGAGAAAACAATGGGAAACCACTCCCCTATCTTTCCCAAGAAATTATGACAATTCACATATTATTACTACTACTACTACAGCAATAACAACAATAATAATATGATGTGAAAAGGAATCTGAGGAGCTATGATCACTTATGTCCTGAAGTGATATGAGATTTCAAAAGTGTTGTGAATTTTACAAGTACAGGAAAGTCTCTCTTTACTGATTGACGTAATGAGTTTTCAATGGGTCTAGTACTAATTTTCTGTTGACTTAAATATAAATTGCTTTCAACAATTATTCTAAAAATGCTTTATTATTTGTCAGTAGGAGACTTTCATTTCATTTATAATTATCCTTTCATGAGTGGTTCCTTTAGCTATTTTTAATATTTGTTTTTAAAAAGCAGGTAAAAATGAATTTTATTTTTATTTGACAAATTCAGGATCAGAACTGTTATATTTAGACTTTTTTTTGATTTAATAAAAAGATCTGACCAAGGATGAAATAATCTGTTCCAAGATGTTTAGTTTTGCTCCTGTCTGTACATAAATATCAGAAATATTCTCTACAATTGTTTTTATTTGGCACAGCATGCATCTGCATAGATATGAACATTTCAGATGTTTAGTATGCAATTATGCATCTACAAACTTTTTTTTTTTAATTTGAATTTCAGATGTTCTGTTAACTGACTTGCTGTAGTGTAATTGCACATGTGGAGAAGCTTATGGCCATTTTCTCTTTCTGTATATCTTACTTAAAATGTAATTATCAGCCATAAATTCACAATTTATTCATTTTATTGACAATTTAAAATGACATTTTTGTGCTTTTAATGTTTTGACGAGACCTCAATAATTTGCATTTATATAGGCTCTCACGATTTTTTTTTCTTCTGCGTCTCGATGTTTTTAAACTGAGCTTTTTATTTTATTTATTTTTAACTAGTAAAAAATATTTTCAAGATGTGAATTCTTAAGATTAAGAACAATTATTGAATTTATTATACTTTCTTTGGTGTTACTGTTGTTAACTTCCATTGTAGTTAAACAATCAACCATGTGTATGGTGGCTGGATGTGTCCGTGTGTAAAGACCCATCTCTTTTTAAAACAATATCTTTTCACCTATTGCCATCTACTCAGTATATTCCTTCCTGCTTTACTCAAGGAACAAGATGCTTACGTTGTTGTATTTCTAGATTATTGATTTTGGGTTAAGTTGCATATCTAGCTTGTCTAAATTCAACAAGCTCCTTCCTTTTGGCCAGCCAGATAGAAGAAAGACAGCAGTCGTTGCTAGAGACAGACAATAAATACAAACTATCAAGAGAAGAGAAAGAAGTAAAAGTAAAATGACAAGGGGAAGAAAAGGAAAACGATGAAAAGGAACAAGGAAAGGAACAGCAGCAGAATAAGAAAAGCTGTAAAGTGAAAACAGCAGCCATTGCGACCGCCAACCAATCAGAAGGGTCGTAACATAATTGCACACGGCGCACATCAACATGGCCGTGCCCAGCTTTCGCTGTTGGTAACGGATGTGGGTGACTTTTTATGACGATTTTTGATGCTCAGCCGTGCTGCCATCCTACATTCTGCACCCAAATACCTATCACCAGATTGGTGCCAAGTCAGTGTGACTGTACTTTAAAAACCATGAATACTAATTACAACCCCTTCGGCGACTTTTACCTCAAGTGAAAACAAAGAAAAACACTATCACCACAACCGACCAGCCACGTCCATTTTCCTCTGTATTATTATTTTACTGTTATGACTGATGTGCGACGACGACGACAAAGCATTTAAATCTTTTTACACCCACTGTACACATCACTGCATTTATTTGATGCCGATATACATATATTACAACAACTAATCAGTAGATATCTACTGTAACAGTCACAAACTACTGTATAAGAAAAACTATTTTCCTCGTATTAATTTTTCAATTATTATTGCTTTACTGCGGGATACATTGGAGATTGAAATATATTCAATATATATTGGTTATAGACGAACTGAGGAAGACTGAGTTGAAAGGAGAAAACGTAGTTTAAGAATCAGCTGCAAGTACTATCTTTTTGTACCTTCATTATGTGTCATCTTTGGCTGTGCGTATGTCGGTGAAGAAAAGTCACCAATTTTGATAACCAAACTATTTTGTATAATGTTGTTATTATCTATATTTGTGGTGAACCCTATCTTAAATAATTGCCCATCCTCAGATGGGCCTGCTACGTGGATTCTCTATGCTCATTAAACTGGTGAGTTACTTAGTATAATTTTTTCCCCTAATATTTCTTTTACATGGCAAAAGAAAGAAATCTTTAACACACATGGATTTATTTATACTTGTTCAAGAGAGGTATACACACGTTTCACAAAAGAAAATAATAGTTTCCTTCCATTTTTTTTCAGGATTTAATGACCTTGATGAACTTTTTTTTTTTTTTTTTTTTTCGTATTAATTTTAAATGCTTGTGTGAATTCTGTTAAACGTCTGTTCGTAGTTTTTTATTTATTTTTTTTTTTTTTTATCAATATTTATATGATAATCCCATTTTCTATATCAGAATACTGTATCTAAGTACGAAATGTGTACTTACTTACCGTAGCTACACTTATTAACGAGAGAGTCGCCTCCTCCTCCTTATGATCTATTTTGTGTAGCCTTTCGGTCCCTCTTTACTACTTTAACTTAGGGATCTTTTTTTCCCTACCCTTCATTATTTGACATGTCACATTTATTTACTTGATTCTCTCTTTCTCGTCTTCTTTTCTCTTGATCTTTTTTTTTTACTTTCTTTCTTTTTCTTTTTTTTTTTTTTACACTAGTCTTCAAAACTCTTCTGCCACTATTATTCATGTTTTTGATCTTACTGTCTACTTCACTTTTCTTAGTTGCTATTATTTCCTTTTCTTTTACTGACTTAACAGAATATATGAGTCAATGAGTGTGTCTTTGGAAAATCAGTCGTATTGTATTCTGGCTTCCATGCACCCTTATCATCCTGTCCTTGTTTTTAAAAAGTTCTAAGGAAAAAATTCTGGAAAAAAAATTGTTCTAATTTCCCATATTTTTTATTACATTTTTTTTTTATTATTATTAGTTTACAACTGAACAAAATTGTTGGGGTTGTTAAATTATTACTCGGTTTTTCGCATAAAAGATTGATACCGAAATTGATAAAAAATTTAAAAAAATAAAATAAAAAACATGTTCAGTTCACAAATGTTTTCCTCTACAAAAATAACTACGTACATTACTTGTACAATTGTTGACTTTCATGTTATTGTTAATTATTTGATTTCACCTTCATTTCAAAGACAGAAATTATCACATAATATTCAACATTTTTAATTTTAATTTTTATGATACTGAACTGACATTATTACTGAATAATATACCCAATTCTTGATTCATCAGTGACATCTTTTTCTCCAATCGGTTCTACGATAATTTCTCTCGAAGCATTCATTTAATAATTGATCTTTTTAATCTCTGAAAAAGTTCCCTTTTTAGAGTCTAGGGATTTTGCTTGTCTTTTTGTAAGTTATCTTGCTAGAACAGTAAGGAAAACCTCTGTGCCGGTTCTCTGGAATGTCTCTTGACCTGTCGACTACTACTACTACTTCGTTAAAATGAATCTAGTGTTTTTCTTTGTGTATATACACACACATATTTGTGGAGATACATATACGTACATGATTCTCCGGTTTGGGTGGTCCTTTACATATATCTCCAATCACTGCTTGTTTTATTTATTTTATTCCCCCTCATGATGGACAGCCATAGTTTTCCTGATCAATTATGAACGGTAAAATACCCTAGATTTCGATTTGTTTGTGTATGTTAAAAAAATATACACAGTTCTCCAAAGCTTTATTTTTTTCCATTCATCACCAACGTTTAAACTCTACTGCTTTTTAATATTTAATTAATGACTAAAGTCTAATTAAAAAGCTGAGCCCTCTCTTACTACAAACATTTAAACAGAAATTAACATATGATGCCATTATGCTTTAGGAAGAAAGAATAATCCTTAAAAATAAAATGGTGATAAAAGTAAACCAGTCCTAGTAAATAGACTAAATTTATGCTTCCGTTTTAATCAGTCCAAGTCATAGATTATTTCTGATACTGATTTCCTTTTAGAGAGTTATATCACTCTTCTTACTTAACACTCAGTTGGTTGTTAATAATGTTTTTACCCGACCTAAATGTCTCATCAAATTAAACAATTTGCCAACTTTTGATCCATGAATTTTTAGACAATCGTTGGTTGGTTGTTGTTAAATATATTCGCATTCCTGTCTGAGCATATGATTAATTATTTTTGTTTATAAATGAATGTTTTTCATTAATAAAATAACTGTTTTGTTTTCCAGCCTCACAAAAGCAACTTTATAACTCATTGTTTTGCTTTTTATTTATTTTTATGCACTATAATTTTTTTACATCATTTTTACATCCAATACAAGACTGAAGAGCCACTCAAGATAGAGGGTTACTAAATTATGTTGTTTAATGAACATGAGAGGTGCAGATTATGATGATATGTAGGATAATTAACTGTTGAGCCTGAACTTGAAGGGGTTAAGATTATAGTAATCAGGAAAACCTGCTCTTGGGAGTCTGTCCCACAAAGCAGTGGTACTTGGAAAGAAGCTGTCCTAATATAACATCATCTTACAATGGAATACCAAAAGAGTGGTTCTACCCTCTGTACAAGGCATGGCAGGGTTTAGCTGTACAGTAAAGGTCAGAACTGGTAGAACTGAGTAATGTAGCTTGTCAGAACATTTTCCATGGCAATAGCAAATAGTGTTTTGCTTAAATATAAATGTTTTTAAATATTTTACATAAACCTGATCTTTGATTGTATGAAATATTTAGCTTAATTGACAAATTTAAAGAAATGGATAAGTCAAAACAATTTTTATCTACCTCACTTGTATAATTGCATTAAGAAAATTAAGTCTTCAAATACTCGTACAATTTTACTGTTAAATTCTTTAAGTTTCAAAACAAGCTTATTGTTACTCTTTGCTTATTTATAGATTTTTTATTCTCATTCCACACACTTTTTTTATTCTTGAAAAATAAATCAAGTAAGCTGTAATTTGTAAACTTTACAGTAATACTATTATTGTTTTTGAAGAAGTTGTGATTATAATATTGAGGTTTAGTTTTTTAACCAAGGGGTCTCACTTCTAAGTAGCCTTAGTAATATGTATGTATATACAACACAAATTTTATTGAAAATCTATATATAGTAGAAGCAAATTTTAAAGAAATAAATCTCTTTTTCTATGATATCATCATCATTCAACCTCCCTATGGATATAAATATACTTGAACACTTACCTTCAGTTTATGATTGACTGTATAAATTAAATAAGAGTTTGCATGTCCTACTTCTATAACTGAAAGGTACTTATCTTTTATTGTCATTATAGAAAGTTGTTTCTGAAAAATCACATTGAACCCAAATTTTACTTCTCAGAATGAGGCAAAAAAGAATCCAAAGTGGTCAGTTATGTACTTGTAAAAGTCAAGTGACCTCCATTGCAAAACTTATGCCAGAATGGTGGAGATACTTGGCCTTCATTTAAGTTAGCAATTTCCTTTTGAGTTATTGCAAATGGTGCATTTGACAGCAATAGCATACACCATTTTCTGGCAGTTGTTGTTTGTTCCTGCAGGCTCTTCATAAAGTATTAAGGCTGCAACCACACCAAGTGTGGCTGTTGCTGGTTCAATAGTAAGTGAACTTTTACATGGTCAAGATGTACTATCTTACATGACTAAATGATTCTATATTTCCCCTGCTATTTACTCTTGGGTGGAGAAGTGGATCTTTGCCTTTTCTAAGGTCATTAATGCAAACTGGGTGTAAATTGTCCAGCTGGAGTTTGAACATTGTTCACAGATTCCTTTCTTTTTGTCATAACCATTGGGCCACTTGCACATTTAGCAGTTGACTACATCCTGTAAATCTGGGCAGTATTCCAAATATGTTTGCCATGAAGTATTAGAATTGTGTATTTATTTATTTCAGATTGTCAGAAGAGAATTTCAGAATGCACCTTTTCTTTGTATTTTGACATTGGCATTCTTTTTAAGGTGGAATTTAATGACAAAACAGTCAGCATATTAGCTGTGTAGATATAAGATCTGCTATCAAAGAGATTTGGTTAGTAGCTCTTTGATGATTTAGAATAAGGAGGATAAAGTAGAGCAGCAGAAGCATGCATTAAGCTTAATAGAAAATCCAGAACACCATCCTCTAGATGTTATTTCTTTACTTCATACCATTGTCATACCAAAGCTTTCCAATTGGTGGATAAGAATGACTAATGATAGCATGGGAGGATCAATAATTATTCAGTTCCAGAATCTTTTTTTTAAATCTCAATTGGTTCATATCCTGAACATTGATCATATGATTATTTTTTTTTTTTTTTTTTTTTTTTTTTAGATCTTATTTATTTGTTATTTATCTCAACATTGGTTATTTACTATAACTACTACCAAGCTGAATATATTTTGTTGATAAAATTTGGGTTTAATGTGATGCAGTGTTTTATTTTTTTTGTAATTCATATATAACAGGGTTTCATTTATTGACCCCCACCTTCAGTATTTTATACAAAAACTTGCTCTAACTCCTCACATTATCTTACTTTTCTCATGGAGTTTTACACTAAATGTGAAAGCAAATATCCTAATTAATATAAAATGTATATTATTAGATTTTAATTTTCTATAGAAAATATTCCTAAATTTAGAAAAGAGTTTAAAGGAGATTAATATGTATATTATCCTGTTTTAACAACTATAAATAGGAAATGTTTTGCTGATATTTGATATTTTTTAAAAATTTGCATTCATCTTAGTGTTCCTGAAAATTGACCTCTGTAGATAAGTTTTTAACTATTTTTATTTTGTAAAAATTATATATGTGTGTATTTATAATGCTTAAAAATGTAAGTTAAAATTATTTAAAAAAAATGTAAATGTTAATCTGAATAAGATAATTTCTGACTTATTTTTTGTAATCTCATGATTGTCTCTTGAATTTTTTAAAAATATTGAAATAATTTGGATGATAGAATTGACCATGTTATAAGGAACCCCTTTTGTGTATTTTGAGCCTTTTAATATTTTCATTTATGATTGCTAAGAGAAATTCCTATTCCTGGACCCAAAGTAATTAACAATTGAAATTTGTTACTATTGGAACCTCTTGCCTCTTTATATTCCTGAATTGTCATAACTGATTGGGATTCATTTTAGATTTGAATTCATTTTCTCTCTTATTGGTTGTGTTGGTTGATTGACATGCTTGGGTGTTTTGGTATTAACCTTATCAATTTGCCCCTAGTCTATGCCAAATGCCAGTGATCAGTGGCTGTGTTGAACGAGGTTTAAAACAGAAGAAAAATTGTCAAAAAATGACCACATGGAGTTAGCCACTGCCAGGCAGGACTGTGTTTAGTTCAACAATGTCAGATCCAATTAGCAGAGTACCACAGTGCATCTAATAGAATCAATTGTTCAGAATTGCATGGTGCCACCCAACAAGGAAATGTATTTATCAAAATTGCAGCTGTCTTCAGCAATAGTGTCATTGCTTTAAGCTACCAGAGCTTTGGATTTAAAAAAAAAAAAAAAAAATAATGGTAAAAGAAAATTACTTTGAAAGATTTTTTTTCTTCCTCTTCATTGATGTGATTTATTCACTTAACTATCTTGTCTACATTCTCACTTGTCAAAGATTCCTAAATGTGAAGTAATTGCCATTTACAGTGTTTGTTCCTTTGAATCCAGATTCCTTTTTTGATTTGAGACTGTTTTCTGGATAATGTCAGCCATTGAAATTCTCTAAGAGAACTGAAGTTGGGCTATTCCTAAGGGGAATTGTTTAACACATACCCACCTCCCCGCACACACATCTCATGAAAAGAATCAGATTTCACAGTGGCAGTGACATCAATTAAAGAAGTTAGTTCAGTCTGAGGTAAGGAAAGAATAGATAGTTATATAGTTTTTGTTGTTGTTATATCTCTCTCTCTCTCTCTCATATATATATATATATATATATATATATATATATATATATATAAAAAATATGATACTATACTACTTATTGTTTCAAATAATGAAAATCAGTTTTGAAATAAGTAGGTTTTTCTTTTAGGTTTTAATTAGTAGAGTCATAAAATCACTGTATAAATTAACTGATCAGATAAACAGAGTCTCTTTAGGAAAAGATCTATCTGCCTAACCTTATTCGAGTTGTAATGTGATAAGTCTGGCTAGCCTTATCACATTATAACTCCAGCATTGTTAACAAAATTTGGATCTTCCTGTGAACTATTTGCTGAAATTTTCATTGTTAAGAGATCCTTTAGTTTCATTCATTAACAGGAATCCTAAAAATCAGTTATCGTTATTTTTCTCAATTAACCTCTGCACAAAATATGCAAAATCATATCCTAGAGGATATTGAAATGTTGTTGACCCTAACCAAAAAAGATTTTCAAAAGAAATTTCTAATGCTTGATCTGATTTAGTGAATGATTTAGGTCAAGAAGTTTTCAGTATTCCCTCATAGAACTTGCTTTTTACATGCAAAAAATCTAATTTTATTTGTTTAACATTATTAGCAACTACTTTAGAATTTAGTACATTATACTTGTTTTCTCAGATATTAGTTGTTGATTTTAAATTAGACATTATTAAAAAGTCTTTTTTTTTTTTTTTTTTTTTTAATGTTTTCTGAAAATTTGAATTTCACTTATACAGTAAGAACTACCACATAGTTCTTAACCAATTTTTTAAAATATTGCAATAATTTAGATGTTCCTTGGAATACAGAATGCCAAAAAATGGCACACACACACACACCAAAAAAATAAAGAATTGATATATGAACTAATGTTGGTAAAATTCTCATTTGTTTACATGATAAATATATCACACACATTTCACATTTCAACTGATGATGTGTTTTTATTAAAAAATATTTACAATAGCTTATTTTCTGGCATGATCTTTTATTAATGCAATCCAAAGGATATTCATTTTATTTATATGCAATATAGTTTGATATTTATTGGGCAATGTCAAAATTGCCATAGGTCATTAAAAGTATCTCAAAATGAAACATGACATGGTAGTTATTGATGGAAATACAACATTGGAAATTGCATAAAAGCTGAACAGAGATCACAAAGTTAAAAAAAAAAATAATAAATTGAAAATTTAGGCAAGATAAACATAAAACAACTGATTTTAAGAATATCACAAAAGATTTGAGAAAAGTTAAGAGTAATGAAGAAAGTGGATTGACAGCAAAATAAAAAAAGAAATGCGTTTGAAAAAGCTGAATGCAAAAGGAGAAAAGATGACAAATATTGAGAACATTAGCTAAAGTCCTAAAAGCAACCAAAGTACCACCTTTAAGTAAATATCACAAAGAGAAATGTGTAAGCTGAGCAAATTAGTATAAAATGATTTCTTAATGGAAATTTTTTGTTGAATGTAGAGCTGATGGCTAGGCTTAGGTTGGGTCCTTCATGGAACTAGTTGGTCAACACTATTTAGAAGACAATAGTAGGGAAGTAGAGTAATGTTTTGGGTTAATATTGTAAGGAGTAAATTTATAGGTCTCATCAAAATTCTTGGGCAAAACATTTTCTGTGTGGGTTACATCTGAAAAGATTTCAACTAAAAAGTATTACAAACATAGACCTTCAAACATTGTTTCAATAGGATGGTTTTTCCATTGTTTGTAGAATTATTTACCTTTTTATAAAGAAGTAAATGTGAAAAGATTTTTTTATTCAAAAATGAGAAAATTGGTTCATATTTTAAGAATTATAAATTTATTTTTGTAAATAAACAGTCTAATAAATAGCGTTTTATATTTTTGTTGTAAATTCTCAAGGAACAAAGAAAATGTATAAATTCAGTTTCATATGTTTGGGTTTTATTAAAAATCTAATCATCACTTTTTAAAACAGTAAGCATTACTGTGGTAGGTAAAATTGTCAATTAGTCAATGTTTAAAACACTGCATTGTTACATATTTTGATAATTTTTGAATAAAAAGATTTTTCACATTTATCTCTTTATAAATTGGTAAATAATAAATCTTCAGTAAAGGTAAATAATTTTTTTACAATCTTAAAAGCATTTGCCAAAGGAGAGAACATAGTTAAAATAATAGTGATGTCAATGGAAAAAAAGCAACTTTTTTCTTTTTTGAGCACAAAGGTCCATGTTTACCAAAAGTATATTCATTCAAGAATTAACATTTAGTAAAGCTAGCTAGTGCCCACATTGCTATCAAAGATACCAAATTAATAGAATAGCCTTCCAATCTGATAAATTAATCCAATAGAAAACATGTCATCTAGATGTATATGAGAAAGGAAAACAATATTCAACTAAAGAATAGTAAATAAATAATAGTAAATAAAGCTCTTCCAAGTAATGTTAAATTTGAAACAATAGAAAAGCTAACAAAATTAATGAAAAAAAGGCTGATGGATATTTTTGAATATCAAGTAGCCTATATTAGTGTGTTAAATAATTTGTTCTGCTATATGGGATATCATTTTAATGTTTTATGACCTATTTATCTTTTTGAATTTATTTATAAATAAGTGTTTGTTGCATTGGGTTTGTTTTTATAAAACAAAAACCAAACCCCCTAAAAACATGTTATGATCACTATTTGTTAATTATTAACATGTCACAAGCTGAAACCCACATTATAATGGTCATATAAATATATCCTGGAAATATTACCAATATCAGTTGGTTAATACCAATTTTATTGTAAAAAAACACTAACTTGTAAAAATAAGATCTGACACCTAATAAAATATTTCTTATTGTTCCTTCCTTCCTTACTAATTGTAAATTATCAATCCATAAAAAAAATTGTCTTATACATTTCTCAATTATAAAATCACTAATATTATTATTATTTCAGAAGTGTTTACATTGCATAATAATAAATTTTAAAAAGTTAAAACATTTTTTTAAATTATTAATTGAAATATTAAAAAAAAATTTTCACTAAAAGTGTATATTATTAAAAAAAAAAAATAACTAAAAACCTTTAAAATAAAATACTTTCATTTTATTGCTGCTTTTATTTTCTATATATGACATTTTGAATAAAATTTCAACTGATGTTATTTCTCTGGGGACCTATCTGTTTATAAATGAAAATAATTTTAAGTGTCCAAATAATTTCAGATTTCATAGAATGAAATAAAATGGGGTTATAATTGTCTTGAAAAAGATTTCCTGAAATAATCTATAAATAATCTCTCTTCATTAATTTTCATCAGTGAAAATTTAATTGAAATCTATGACTTAGCTGTTTTTTTTTGGTTTTTTTTTTTTTGGTTTTTTTCTATTTTATCAAGATGTATTTAAACCCTCAACTTTGTTTTTAAAGTGTAAACAACTCTTCACTCTTCAAAGGCAAAAATGTTCAGTTCTGCACATTGAACAAAAATATTTTTTAGATAAAAGTTTTCTCCAAACACTCTATTTTTGAAAGATACAATGGTTATTAAGATAAAATCAACATTACAAATTTGGGATATGTTACCTTGTTATCAAAAGTACATGGTGGTATCTACAAGTTTATTATAATTACCAAAAAATAAAAGTTATTATTGGCTAATCCTTTTCCCTTTATTCATAGCATTTTTTCCACCATCTTGAAGGAGGTTACTTTTTTTTTTCTTTTTTCCTGTTTGCAAAATTGATAAGCTTTCTTAGAAAATGTTTGTTTTTTATTAAATACAAAAAATAATGGGATTCAATTTGATGATTATTTCTTGTGATATTTACAATTTTATACAAAAAAGAAAATTAACACTAATTTACCATAAGTATAGAATGTTTTCTGCAAATAAATGTTGCAAAGAAGCAAAACAGTAATTTTAGATCAGGACAAAAGACCTACCAATGACTTTTAATATATATATATATATATATATATATATATATATATATATATATAATGAAATTGCACACAGTTTGTCACCATTTATTACAGGGAGAAAAAAAGAAAAAGAAACAGAAATTATATGATTATCAATAATCTATAGATTTCTCATATTGACTAGCTTTGATAAATATTCCTGACTATAGATTTTATAATTTATTTTTGCAAAAATACAAAAGAAAAAAAAATCGTTTCTCTTGCTTAATTCATTTAATATTGTTAAAACTTTCAGTATATTTTATTATGTAAATTTCTCTAACTTGCTTTCTATAATTTTGTAGTGATTCTTTTTTTTTTTTTTTTTTTTTTTTTTTTTTTTTTTTTAATAGAAAATCAAAATTATGTCCCTTTTTAAAAGTATCATTTCAGTGTTGACATTCATATCACATGTCACTTTTCCTTCTCTACTTAGTTGTTGGTAGATTCGATTATTGAGCTTTCCTTAACAACACTCTATACCAGAGTCAGAATAAGCCATTCAAGACACTGTTCATCAGTCTGCTCCTATTTTCTTTTCTCTAGAGTAGAATAAAAATTATAGATCACAAGTTTGTCTGCTTGTTTGGGTTTCTTATTCTTAGGCCAGATTATTTCATGCCTTATCTGCTTTATAGACTTGGGCAATCTGAAAGAAAATAAAGAAACCATGATTAATTTTAGGCATGTATATATGTGGCAATATAGGATAAGTGTGACTATTGAGGTATATAAGTTTTTCTGTATTTGTAGGTACAATAAAATATATATGTACATACACACTATCTGCTATTCATCCAATACTAAGCTTGACTTAACACATCAAAGTCTAAATTGGATGCCTGCCTCTTGGCACAAATGGTGTATAAATGGCTGTGATTTACTTCAGCATCGGTCTACAGGATTCTTTAGCTTTTAATGGCCAACTTGATGCCTAGTTTGCCCGCATCAGACTATTCTAAATTGGTAGCTAATGTTCATTGATAACCTTGGAGGTTTCCGACATATTGATTGTTGTTATTATTCCTCTCACTATTCAATTCATTTTTATTCTCTTTTTAATATGCTGCTTTGTGTTCATTTCTAATCAGTGTCACAGCATTCTATATTTAGTCAGCCTCTGCTGCTGATATCACTTTGTAATCTTACCAGTTTCATTATTTCTATTATACTTTTACATATCTTCATTTTTTTTTCATCTCTAACATCCATTTGTTCTTTAGATTCCAACATGAACAATTATTTCAAATTCTTTTCTAAACTCGCACTGTTCTGAAATTAGTTTTTTTTGTTGTTTTTAAAATTTACTAGTTTTAACAAATGAAAATTTCAGTTTTCCTATTTAAAATTTCTAATGAATCTTAATTCTTCAGTTAATGATTGAAGAAGCTTATGGCAAGTTCTATGGCAATAAAATAATTTTGAGATCTGCAACTAACAGAAATAGTTTTGATTTTTGGCCAGCGCCCCTTTACGTCCAATGGTTACCTGTAAAATCCTTTTGGTAGCCTTTTCTATTTTTAAAAAGAAATTATTTTGCATGAAGGATCTGCCTTTTCAAGTTACAACATTAAAATAATCTCAACTCTTATAATCTTAGGGACTGATTAAAGTTTGAAGGCATCTTGAATCAAACTCGAGTAATCTCAGTTTTTAATTATAGCATCTGACATTCTAGAACTATCCCTCATTTGTGACATTTTACAACTTTAATGATAAACTGTGAATTATTGTTTCAATTGTGTTATTATAAACAGAGGTTTTAAATTCTGTATTAGTATATTATTCAATACTGCATTCTGTAATTTGTTTTCTTTTTCAAGACTTTTATTTGTATACTGGCTACATTGCATCCAAATTACTTCAAGAACTTTTTTTCCCCTTAACAAGCAAACATTTTTTTGTTAGATTTTTATCTCTACACAACTGACTGATAGGTTTTATAGATTTTAAATTTTCATCTCTTGGGCATGAAATGCAAATGTGGATTTTCTTGAGGCTTGAGTAACACATGTCAAGTGAAATTGATATTGTATCTCATTTATTGACTTCAGGTATCATTGATATATATATATATATATATATATATATTATACTCTGTAGTATATATTTAGAACTTGCTTTTAAGATTAGATTAGCACAGCGACAATCTCAGCTTATTGGAATTTTTACAGAAAGGAAAGAAATTGGAATTTCATCAAGCTTAATAAAAATGTGTATCTCTTTGTGTAATCAAATTTTGTTTCTAATGAGGGTTTTTATCGACTTGAGTTATTTCTACATGTGGATGAGGCATTAATGTTGTTATCATTTAGAATATTAAAGCAGAAGCGCAATTCTTTTTTTAAAATCCACTTGAAGAAACTATTTTGTTCATTGTTATCGTTGTAAGCATTGATAATGGTAATATTAGCCATTTCCTTATGAGGAATCATTTGGCATTAATTCACTGAGCAGCCAGTGTTACTGTTGGTTGAAATTCATAAAATTTTTATTAAAACAATTTTTCAGAAAAATTAGTCCACTAAATGTTATTGCTCTTTCTATTATTGATAGGAACTTCCTTCTATTCTTTTGTTTTTGATGTAGTGTGGAATGTCATTATTTTCTCTTCAAGTTATATCTGCTATCTATTTTAGTTGTTTGCTGTTGTTGAAAGTCCTCAAGTGATATGATTTCTGTTATCTCGTACCATTCTTTGTAATCCTGTTGTCATTTTTAATCATTAATCTGAAAAAGTGGTTATATATAGCTGGCAGTTTAGATATCTTTAACAAGTTTGACAGCATATATGGCATCCATATGAAATTCTTGAACTGACTATGCTATTTAAGAATATAATTCAAGTTTTTAGGTTAATGTTTTGGTTCTGTAGCAACTTGGAGTGTTGGATGAAACTACTCCTAGCAAAGTGTATTCTGTATTTAATTTGCTTAGCTCCAATACTAAATTTGTTACAACTGATCCATACAGTGAGATATTTGAAATGTTTAGTATTTACTAATTTCACATCCACACAAATTTTTTCTGATGGATTCTAGCTTGGTACTATTACAGCTTTCATTCGAATTTCCAGATCATTGTTTCTGTTTTAGAAACATTTATCTTGATTTCTGTTTAATGTGGTTTATAAACACATTCAAAATTCAAGATATTTATATACAGCCAGTAGTTTTCCTCCTTCAGTGTTTGATTAAATTTTTGTATTGAAATTTTTTTAATTATAAATGCCAAGCATCTCTGACTGTACATAGTGACTCAAATATCTGATCTTTGCAAAATATAATTTACCAATTATTACTTGCAAGGAAAATATTTGATAATTATATAGTGTATCAATTTTTATAACCTTTAGGATTCGTCCTTCTATTTTATTAGATGTGTTGTTTTTGTATCAATATTCCTATATTGTAAATATCTTAAAATTGATAAAAAAAATCATGTCAATTAAACTTTTTAAAAAGAACTAATTAGAGTTTTCTATGGAATAGAAATTTGAAACTCCTTTAAATAATTACTCTGAAATTTTATTTTGTTCATTTTTGAATTGGTTATGCAGAAAATGTATTGTTTAACGTGTATGCTGGAGTTTTGTTTTTTGTGGCTTTATTTTAATTATTTACTCCTCTTCTCTTTTTAATCTCTATTCCTTCAGTAGAGTTGCATATAAACACCTGAAAATCATACAATGCACAATGGGGGTAGGGCTCCACAATTCTTAGTCTGGAAGAGCAAAATTTATTTTGGTGCATCAGGCCTTTCTTAAACTTATATTCTCCTTAGGTTATCCCCAGCTACCCATTCTGTTAATCAAAAAACATTAGTCTGTTCTTATATTCTGGGTTTACTTAACACTTTTTTCTTTAACTCTTTCTTAATTCTTTGATTTTAATAGTTTTGATCAGTAGAATCTTTACTTTTTATTAACGTTTTTTTTTGTCAATGCAAATTAATAAATGTAATACTTCTTTTAATCCATATATAAAATAGCAGACAGTTGCATTCAACAGTAAGGAACAAATGCATATTTATTCTTGTTATATGAGGGTTGGCTGAAAGGTTTATTGGCTGAACATGATGCTCTCATGGAATGTGACCAAATGAGATTTATTTTTCAATATTTTCCCTCTTGTGGTTCACACACTTCTTCCATTGGTGTTGTAGTGCATGGATGTCATTGGTGAAGACGTTTTCATCCTGTTAGTCAAAAAAAGTCATCAACTGTAGCCATGACATCATCATTGTGATACTGGTTCCCAGCTAAGTGTTGTTGTTTTTTTTTTCCATGTTTGGAAACAGATGATAGCCAAGAGAATAGGGAGAGTGATTAACCAGTTCAAAGCTGCAGTCACGTACAGCAGCTAATGAAACCAAGGACTTGTGTGCTGGAGCATTGTCTTGATGAAACAAAACCACTTCCATCAGTTTTCCTGGACATTTGGTCTTGATAGCCCTTTCTAACTGCTTAAGCAAGATGGCATAGTACTCTCCGTTGATGGTGTGGCTATTTGAAAACAGTCAATAAACAATGCTTTTTGCATCCCAAAAAAACTGAGGCTATCACCTTCCCTGCAGATCAAACAACCTTGGCCTTCTTTGGAGCAGGTTTGGAGGGGTATTTCTACTGCATGTAATATCTCCTTGTCTATGTCTCAAAGTGATGAACACTTATCTTTGGTTAGGAAACATTAAAAAAAAAAACTAGCTAGATCTGCCTCAAACATGTCAGATTTTCCCACGATGTGATCAGCCTGATGCACTTTTGATCAAATATCAGAAGACATGGCACACACCAAACAGAAACCGTTTTCATTCCAAGTTCATTGTGCAGAATATTCTCAACTCCCTCATGAGGTATGCTAATACCACTGGCTATTTGATTTATAGTCAATTGCCTGTCATCCATTACCATGTGGGGAACACAATGTTTTCTTTGGAAATTTCAGCTGGTGGATGTTCAGACCTTGGTCAACTTCTTCCTTCCCCTCCTAGATTCAGCTACCCACTTTTGCACATGATAAAACTGGAGCATCATCTCCTAATTTATCAACCATGTCAGCATGAATGTCCTTTTCCTGAAGGTACTTGATAATACCACAATGTCAAATTTTGTCCATTTTCAAGAGAAGTTGTTACTAGTTACTTTTGAAGTCTTTGAACAGTGAGATATCAGTTTACCTGGAAAGAAATAATGCAGTTATTATAAGAGTAATTGAAGTTAATGCATACAAAATTTCACAGTACTAGCATCACTCCTTCATAGTCAGCCTATGAAATTCTCAGTCAATACTATATATATATATATATATATATATATATATATATATATATATATATATATGTATATTGACAGTGCTGTCAAACTGACTGGTATAGAACTCAAGACAGTTTTGGTTAGTATTTACCACAGCTCACTGAAATATTATTTTCACTTAAATTTTTCATGTGTTCTCTTGTTTGAGGTTACTTGATGTGTTATTTTAATGTCTGTGAGTAGGAATATTTGCTTATAGTGTGGATATGTTAAAAATAGCCTTTCAAAATCATCTATATAAACCATACAAAATAACTTATGCACTTTTGGTTCTTTAAAGCAGCAGTGAATTTTGATAAATTGAAAATAAATACCTTATTTACATTTTTTAGCATTTGTTTAGGTTTTTAAGATGACAAGATTAATGTTTGTCATACCAACCATAATAGTTGTAAAGTTAGATATATATTTGTCTATATATAATAAACAATAATTACTTATTTTAAAATCTCATAATACTTGGGTATAGAACTCTCTCTCCATAGAATCTTTGTAGAAGCCTGTGACCTACACTAGTATAAAATTGATCCATTGAATATTTTAAATTGATGGGAAAAATAATGTTCACTGATTGTCAACAAAGAACATGAATTTGTTTCATTTTTTTTCCTTTTCATATTTCTTTAAATAACATAATTGCTATGATAACCATTTTAATCAGGTAATCCATGCCCAGTTTAGATAACAGTATTTCCTTATTTGAAATTTTTTTCAAGTAGATCACAAAAATTGAAATAAGGCAGATTTTGAAGGGATTTTCTCTCAAACTTTGTATCAAACTAGAGAAAAATAGAAAAGTTTAAAAACCATAGCCATATTTTTATTGTTTTATATTTGTGCACCAGATTATGTTAATCACATAAGTGCAAAAACAAAAATCCATTGACCTGTATTTAAACATGTTTTCTTCAAACAAATTGTGATGTAAAGTATATATTTTATAATGTGAAATGCAAGATATCAAGGGAGAAGTGAAATAAACCATGAGTAAATGTACAAAAAAACAAAATGCAGTAGTACTCTGGATTGGAAAATAATTTTCAAGGAGCTCTTTCCAAAGAAACAAACAAATGATTTCAAAAGGTACTGCTTCCTGTCAGATGAATTAAAAACAGTAATTGATGAAAAGCATGGATTCAAAATTGAGAAAAATAGCATAATATTCCATCAGGATAACAGAACATAAAGTTTTAAAAAAATTAAAATAATCTCCTTCCACTCTTACAACATTAGGGACTGATTAATAGTGTTTGAAGTCATCTTAACTTGGATCAGACTCTCAATTAATATCAACTTTTAATTATAGTTGGTGACCAGACAAAAATCATTATAGGTTGGCAAGAAGATTTTAACTTATCTGCCATATTCACTAATAATTGTACCCATGATTACTATTCTGCCAGTCTTCATAAAATTCTTTTAAGGAAAAAAAAAAGTTAAAATTCTCTGAGTGTGGGGGGGGGTCAGTTATTTGATTACAAAAAATGTTAAAATGTTCTTGGAGGATGGAATTATGAAATTTTCTGAAAGGAGCACGAGATAGTTGAACAAAACAGTAAATACATTGTTTAATAAAGTTAATCACAAAAATAGAATTCTTTTATTTACCAAACAAAAACATTTTAATTACTAAATAGAATGCAGATGAACCTGAACTGAATGCAATCTCAACAAAAATTGAATATAGACTCTATTTCTATATCCTCACATACTTTCCCCCCCCCCTTACTATCAGAAACTGCTCTCTTTTTTGGAGATGAATCTAAAAATTATGGGAAGATTAGGGATATTTAATGTCACAGTGAATGAAGCGCAGTTTAAAGTAAACAGGCTATCTAAAATCAACAACGTTTATCTATAGTATATTCCCTTTTTTTGTTTTTTTTGTTTTTTGTGAATGGTCAACACTTTCTGTTTCTTGCAAATTTCCTTCTTGTTTACGTTCATTTCTTATCAGAAGAATCACTGTAATAATTTATCATGACTATTTGCTAATTTCATTTAACTAAAGAAACTTTTTGACTATCAAATTATTTCTGAAAATCTGGATGCTTGACATTCAAATCTATAAACACAATCACCAAGAAAAATAAGTAAGCAACTGCTCTCTCTCTCTCTCTCTCTCAAAAAGTATTTAACCCCTCGTAACTGTCATGTGACCTCAAATGACTCTTAAGCTTACACTCCTCCTCCCTTTGTGATATCCATACAGGGCATTAAATTCTGAGCATACCATCATGACCAATGATAATAAGTCCCTTTTTATAATGTTTACATGAAGACTGACTAATATTATGAAATTGTTGCAGCTTTTGTTTGATGTTTATTCTTTGTCAGAGACTGACAAAGATTAAATAATGAAGGAGCAGTATTATTTATACTTTTGTCATGTGAACTGTCCTTTCAGAAAAAATTCAAAAGACTTTCTTATCAGCATTAAGCAGTAGGTGGGTATTGTAAAGGATAAAAAAATAGTCTGTTTTAAGATCTCTTGATTTCTCTCTCTCTCTCTTCCTGATATGACCTTTCAGGTTGTTGGTGATCATAGTTCTCTACAGCTTGCTACTTTTTGTTTCTTTTAGTAATAATTTCTCTGTTATGATCTGTATTTCTCTTTGAGAAACACCTAATTTCTGTGTCTATAAAATATACATGCACTACATATACAGATTTCTTGACTTTGTTAAATATTGTTAAGATCATCATTAATATTTTGTCTACTACAAATTTTACCTAATTTATTAAGGTTGAATTACAATATCCTCTGCAAAAGTTATCAAGAAATTATATCTGCACATAAATAAAATTAAAGTGTTGGATAAATTCTCTTGTAACTCACTTGGGGAGATCATACTTCATTGTAGAACTGCTTTCACTCCAATTTCAAAATCTTTAGATTTTCAGTAAAACTAGTGATTTATATTAGATAACCCAAAAATGATTTATTTTTTCTTCAACATTACTGGACTTTCAAATAAAAATAAAAAAAATAGTCCACAAGCTTTTTTTTCTTTTTCTCTTTTTTTTTTTAAGCAGTTTGAAACCTGCACACATTATTGACTATCAGATAACTTTCAAGATAATATACCAAAAGTATTGATAGGTGAAATCAATATGGCAGCTCCAAAGGTTTTTACTGTACAATTTTAAGCTTGAAACAAAAGCAGAAGCAGCAGCTCATAGAATGTGTATATTTAATGATGGCAAGGTTAGTGGTCATATGGTTCAAAAGAGATTCAGGAGGTTTTCAATTGGAAATTAGTTACTCACAAATGCACCTTACAAAAGATGTCTTGTAAACCTTGATGATAACAATGAAGACTCCTCTGCCTCAAACATGTTAGATTTTTGCACTAAGATTCAACACAAATGATGAAACTATATGGCTGCTTAGCATTAGAAAGAAAAAAGATATTATGGGAATGATTACCCAATGAACTCTGAACAAAACAAACAGCAAGGAATCTTGTCACTTTTTTTATCATGCTAAAAGAATGAACTGTTAAAGAAGTGACTATTGACCTGTGATGAGAAATAGATCCTGAATGACAATTGAAAGCCCTCACATGCCTGTCTACAAGTGAAGCTCCTCTGCCTCCTATATTGTTTTTGTTCTTGTTCATAGTAATTCATGTATGTATGTATGTATGTATGTGTGTGTGTATATATATATATATATATATATATATATATAAAGCTTTCGGATTACTTTATATATTCATGAATATATAAAGTACTTGTATTTGACAAGACAGATCATTGGTTTGATTTATAAATGAAAATATTTTAAAGTTTATTTTAGTCATAAGACCATGACAGTTTCAACAGATACCGCTGTTGTTTGCTTACTATTAACAATAAAGTTGTAATATGATTCAATTCAAAAGATGAGCAGTATAAGCAAATTTGAAATAAATACACTTTCACTTGCAAAACTCAAATATTTTTTTTCTGCTCTATTAGATATTTTGAAGAAATAAAAACTAGTTTTATTTGTAATTAACTAAGTTGCTAACAAAAGTATAGACACCCATATGTTGCTCCTCCACACACACACTCTTGTAGAAATAGGCTCGGATGGATGACCTGTGTGATGTAATAGGTAAAGAAATAATGTTGTTGATATCATGCAACACATACACAGGATTTAACCTTGTTTGACCATAAAATGATTGTTGGGGGGGGCTAGAAAGATAGGATGCCCCAAGGTGGCAACTTCTGTATCTTTTTCTTGGTAAGCGTTTACAAGAAATATTTTATTTCCAGATAGACATCAGCAGCACGTGACATTTGAGTACCTACAATTGATGCAAGAAAAGAACCACTGGTAGCTGCTAAGGCTGGTAACCATCCAACAGACGAATATTGCATCAAATCATATCCTGCTTCAATACTGGTGTTTCTCCACCCATAAGTCAATACACTGTATGGCATACACTGCATTCCACAAGGTTCTATAGTTGTCAATTAATAAGGGTACCATCATTGAACTCCTCAGTTACTATATCACATCTGACCCAGGGAACATTGCTGTTGGAATGTGGAAGACTGATACCATATTGTCTGTTTAGTTGAATCAAATTTTAGCACTTTTAGACAGATGCTTGATTTGGAATGTGGAGGAGGAAACTGCATAAGGCTATGGTCTTAAACAATCTACAGGATGTTGTGCATGATAGTATTGAGTGTATTGTGTTGGAGTTCACAAGAACCACTAGTGAAATTGGAGTCAGACATATGCACATCTTGCTATAGGCCATTTGCTCCTTTTTATGCTTGCCATGTTTCCCAGTGATTGTTTGTTCTATTAAGATAGCACCCATCCCCATTATGCATTGGTGAAATGAGATTGGTTCCAGAAACACCCTGGTTCACACTTACCATATTGAAAGTCCATGGAGCATACATGGGACATGATGCAGAAGACCTTTGTAAATTCTCTGCAATCACGCCCACTAAACACAAGTCAGTTATAGACAGACTGGAAACATTCCTGAATAGATATACATATGCAACATTACTAGTACCCCATAAACACCATGCTACTTTTATTTAGGCAAAAGTAGCTACGTTCTTAGGTAGTTGTCTATAATTTTTGGCACTATATTTGTTGACTGTGCAGTTTAGTTATATTTCAATAATTCTTGAAAAAGAAAAAAAATTTATTTATCAAAAGAATTCGTCCAGTTCACTTTTTTATGTATTAATATATCTGAGGATTGAAAGAACTGCATGTATAGGAAATTAAACATGTTATCAAATGTATATTTCGGTTACTTCTTTTATATAAAACAAGGACAGCAAACAAATCCTTTCTATAAGTTATGAAATATAGAAAATGAAGTAAGTTTTCTATAACACTTTAATCTTTTGAAAGTCAAATAAGTTAACATAAAGCGAGCAAACTTGTTGAAATATCTACTTTGCACCTCTCCTCTCTTATACCTCCATAAAAGGTTATAAATTTTACATTCTTATATATAATTCTGATATAAAGCATTATTTGTATGAAAAGTACTTAAAAGGAAGAAAAAAAAGCTAAACAGATAAGGCCTGTAGTGTTTTGTTTCCAAAGTAGCTAAGTAGCAAGATAAGCTCACTTAGGCTTTTAATTGGTTCAATAAATCAACATTACAATCTTGTCTTTTTCTTTTAAGGCTGCAGATTTTTTTTAACCAGGTGGGTTTATTTTAGCTTTAGTTCCTTTTTATATTTAGTTTTCCTTTTGGCAGTCTTTTATATCACTATGCAAGGTCAAGTACTATTGTTTACTATCCTCAAATGCTTAACAATAAAAAATCTAATGCAAATAGCAAGATGAGAACTTTTTTTCATAGGGATTTGGAAAAAATATTGATGTCATTGCTATAAAAATTATAAAATCAATATATGCCAGTTTTCCATGTACAATTTTCTGGTCGCTTTCATAAAAGTAAATTGAGTGCACACAATGCATGTTCCAAAATGATTATTGAATGTCCTTTATTGTGATATGTACCATATAGCAATGGAGCAAAATGTGTTAATCTTACAGTTGAATTAATGTACAATTAGAATAAGTTATTTTATTACATCTGAAAATCAAGAAAAATCTATTGTCAACCATTTTTAGAAATTTTCATTATCATTTTTCTCACTTGTATACAATGATCTTCTTGGACATACATACATGCTTCTTGGGTGTGGCAATTTTTCTCTTTCATCATTCCACTTCAGTGATTTGATTGCAGTTATATGTACACTGTTTTGCCTATTGTTACCTAATATGTTTGTTTCAGCTTTTCCTTTTCAATTGTTGTTTTTAAGTGCATTTTGAATGATTGTAATCTTTTCCCCTTATATCTGTTCCTACTGGTCTCTACTAAAATGTTGCTGCTTTCAACTTTTTCATAAATATTTATCAACCTGCTCATCAGAAGAAAAAAAAAGAAACAAGCTTTAATAACTGTCATTGAAACCATTACTGATTTTGTGAACATGCTCATTTCTGATCAGCTCCATTGCTTGTAGTTCTTGTTTTCTCTTATTATAAGTAGTGTTTTTTTAAGGTCGTACTCTTTAATAGAATTAAGAATTTGTTTTCACATCTGTTTTTGTCATAAGGTTTCATGTACATTTCATTGTTGACCATAACAAATAGTAAAGTGAAAAGGATTTGTATAGTTAGCTTTTATAATGTACTGTAACTGTTTATTAAAGATTTTTATTACTACACAAATATACTTCAGAGAATAAATTCACTGTTAGATTCCAGCCCAAATTTAATCATAACATGATCTTAAAAACAAGTAACAATTTCCCTTATCATTTTGGGTCATATTTAGTCAATGTAAAAAAAAAAAAAATCATTTTTTTTTTAATAAGGTGTAGATTTTACATATAAATGAATATAGTGTATCTGATTAGGTATTATTAAAGCTTTTTTAAGGATGGGATATTGGCTCAGTGATAAACAAATAAAGTTGCCAATTAAAACAAGGATAAATTAAAATTAAATATTTTAACCTGGTTTCAATTGTCATCTATGTGTTTGTTATTCAATGTGTCATATTCTCTTCATGATGAGCTTCACTTTAAGACATTCAATAAAACTATAAATTTCAAGTCGTATGTAATGTAAGATTATTGTCTTGGAAAATTCTTTTCTTTTTATACAGTATCTCTTTTCCATTCTTTTATTTGTACCTTTTCCTCACTGTATTTGTAATTGACATAATTTCTGTATCACTTCAAGTTACTTTTTGTTTTTGTTTTTCTCCATACTGAGGATTTTACCAAATCAAAGCATTCATCATCAGCAATAGAAAAATTAAGACCATTCTTTACTCAGAAAATTTAACAAATTTTATTTAATTTTACATCCACTTACATTTTCAAAAAGATTTGCATTTTGAATAAGGAATGTCTGCAAGTTATATCATCACATTCATGGAAATATTTGTCTGGTTTAAAATTGTGAAATCCTTTACTCTTATCTTTTCCAGTTCCACTGAACTTATTTATTTTGCAATTCTTTGCAGTTAGTTCCAGTGGAGAGAATATTTCTAAAGTTCATTTCAGTAGGAAGAAGTATCATCCATACTTCACTTTTGATGAATCAGACTTCTCTCTCTCTCTCTCTCTGCTATGTCCCTTGATGATATGTGCAATCTCCACTGTTTCTTAAAAAGAAAAAACATCAGATTTTTCAAAAAGCAAATAGTTATTTCTCAAAGAATATATTAATTTTTTTATATTGAAATTAAACAGTATATGCAAGAAGGTACATTTTCACAAATTTTGATTTTTCAGTAGGTGTTCTGTTAAAGATTTACATTATTAACATATCTTTTGAATTCAAAATAAATGAAAAATAAGTATAAAATATCTTTGCACAAATAGATTTGGTTCATATTTTCTTTTAATAAAATATCACAAATTTAGCTTTAATCTTATTGCCTGCTTAACTCCAAAACAACCAATGAGCTTTTTAAAATGAATTAAGGCTAGACTCGAATAATATCAATTTTATCACCTCTAGACAGTCTTAAGCTGTATTCTATTAATCTACATAAATCTATCATACATAATTTTTTGTGACCTGCTCATACACCTGTGTTCAAATTTTTATACACTGCATAATGTCTGTATTTAAAAGGCACATATGAATTTTCATTTGAGTTGTATTATACCATTTTTGCCATTATTTTTAGAAGACAACTGTAGTTCAGTAATATTACTCATATCTTAGAAAATCTAAACTGAAAATGTTAAAAGTAAAGTTTACCTGTTTTGTGCTATTAATATCTAAAGATTTTTTTTGTTTATAAACTAAACTAAATCTTTTATGATAATGATTCTCATCTTGTACTCTTTGTCAATTTTATTATCATTAATGGGGAAATTTTTTAAGGTATATTAAATGTTTGCTTTTATTATAATCTTTTTTGAATGTCCAGACCAAAATATAGCAGAATTAAGCCAAGTGAAAAAAAAAAACCCTAAGCACAAATCATATTTTCTTATTTAAAACATTACAAAAATTACACTAAATCTTGTAAGAATACTTCTTTTTGAAAGAATAAAATCTTGAAAATATTTATACATTACTGATTAATCTAAATCTAAAAAAAGAATTACATATGAAAGTATATTTTCAAAGAAAATATTTGGCTATAACTAACTGGATATGATGATGACAAAGTTAGTTGATAAATCTATTCTTGAATTAGATCTTTCTAGAACAGCCATCCTGGAAATCTTGTGATTATTTATTTTACTTAAGTCCTGCTTCTGTGAATGTTTCTTCAGCTGTATTTTGGATGTCACTGATCCTTGTCTGACTAATGCTGACTGCTTGAAACAAAAATGCTACTGTGCAACTGTATGCCTCTTGTCAACCTACTGTTAAATACACACATTCAAATAAGTTTAAATGCTTAAGAAAACCCCTTAATCAGAGCATAATTGACTTTTCTCATTGTTTGTTCAAGCCTGATTCATAAAAATCTACAAAGTGTAATAGGAGGAGAGGTGGCTAAATTTGCTTTGTGTTCTTTTTTCTTTTCCTTGTGTCTTTTTTAACAAAGTAAATATATTGTCACAAACTTCATTAAAGAATTTTCAAGTTCCTAAAATTTCCAGCTTCTTGATTACATTAGTGTCAAGTTTGGTATACCAAATGACTGTTTTGTTGGTTACACTTTAAAATGTATACATTTCAAGTAACTATTTTAAAACTTGTTTGTCTGGTAAATATTTACATCAAAACCTGGTAGAAGAGAAGGAGAGAAAGAAATCCGTGTTCTGATTCTTTTAATAATGACCTAATTCAACCTTTCAGATAATTATTTTGATTTTCTTTGCATTCCAAATTCAGATATTGTCAAGAAAGTATTTCCTTTACATATTTATAGACGCCAACAACATAATGTTATGTTTCTCTTTAACAAAGTCTAAATTTATGAATGAAATAAAATATTTGATATTCATCTTTCTTAATATAAGATGAGTTTTGTTTCCATTTTATTATTTGTAATATAATAACTTCAGAATTGTAAGAAAAAAGAATTTTTTGTACATTTGTCAGTATATTTATTTAACCTTACCCATGAACCAAATTCTCTGTTGATTGCAACTTTGTTATACTTGTTTTATTCAGATAATAGATTGTATGTGTGCATTTGTATGAACAAATTGTGCATATGAGTATGAAAAAGATTCTTTTATTTTTTTATTTTATTTTTTTTTAAATGTTTTACTATTCTGATAAAAATATAAATCTATCTAGATTGTGTAACAATTGAAATACAGCATCAGGGAAGGATTATGTATTAAAATGCCATAATACTTATTCCTATTTATTTTAATTATTTTAAATGAATTATGCTTAATTTTCCATAGGAAAAAAAAATGAATCTTAGACAATGTCAGTTCTTGAACAAAACCATTCAAATGCATTCATCTTTAACTGTTCTCTTTAATGTAACTCTACATGCACACATTCTATAAAACAATATCTGTTACATTTTGTATTTCAGAGAATTTAAATGTTATTAGTATCATCAGCAATCTCTTTATTTGATGTTTGTTAACCAGCAAAAAGCTGAAACTATAGACTTGTTATGGTCACATTTTTTCACTAAATTTTCTGTTTAATAGGCATACAAAATTACTTCAATCTTTTTTTTATTTTAGCATATATAAACAGCAGAATTGTGATGCTGACTTATATAAGATTATTTTGTTTGGTAAAACTTTTAATCTTCAATAATGTAGATGCACATTAATTTTTGGTGGACATTTTTCTACTTATTATAATTTAAATCTAGAAAATTATATATGCATGTATGTTTTTAGAGGTATGAATTTAAAATTAGTGAGTTTAAAGAAATTGAGCTTAAAGAGAAAAAAAAAAATTTTTTTTGTTTGTTTGTTTTCTTTTTCAAAATCAAGTCAGTTCATCACTCTCTGTTAAGTTTGAAATCAGAGCTCTGAGAAAGAAAACTGGTACTTAGATGAACACATGCAATTACATTCGTAAATTGTTTGCAAATTTTCCAGGCATAGAGCAAAAAAAAAATCTTCATTTTGCTGGAGCAGATTTTTCTTTATCTTACATGAACAAAAAGTAAAGTACAATTGTGATTGGATGGCAGGCCATCCAAAAATTGTACAAGAAAAAATAAGAGCATCGAAATGTCTATCGGTTTGTATTTTTTCTTATTCCATATAGCTTAAAATATTTATTTCTTAAGCTATTTTTTCATTTGTAGAAAATAATTTTTATAATAGGATAAAAATATAATAGTTCTGATTGCACTCAGGCAAAGTACTTGCCTTTTGTTGTCCTTTTTTTTTTTTCTAGGCATATATGCATTTAATTTTTAAAACAGGGTACCTAGATAATTAAGAAAAACCTATAGTATAAATGTACACATGTCCAACTTGGGGGTGGGGAAGCAACAAAAAGGTTATTTAATAAAACTTGCCTCAGCCTTAATGCAGCTTCTGAATAAGGCACTTCTTCATGTTGCTCACCATGTCTGACAAATCCTTGATATTGTAGGGTCACTAATTGGTTTCTCTCTCAGTGACATATCACATTTAGTCCAAGGGATTCAAATCCAGAGAATTAGGAGCTCATATGTTTGGATCATCTTATTCATGTAAGATGTATCTAGAATGGCCACCTCCTCAGTCCAGGGCTTGACAATAATTTCCAACACCTTGATGTATGCAATGCTATTGACTGTGAAGTTCTGCAGGAAGAAGTAAGATATGGCCTTCATTGCTCAGGACCATCATAATGTGAACTTGATGTGCATCACCATGTGCTCTATGCAAAGCCACCTCTCATTACTCCTGTTCACGTGGTCACTTTCAAAAAGCTGGCTATCTCCAGGTTACTGTGGTTGATGACTAGTACCACAAGCATGATGTGCCTTTTCATTTCCTTTGTCAGATTGGAAGCAGCCATGTTAATGCTCTTAATATGCCTGAAAGAGAAATAAGAATGTTAAATTTTAGAGCATGCCACATAACATTACATAAATTTGTCCTACTTATGGCCTACCATGTGTCCTCAAATATCACACATTATGCACTGTGGTAGCACTATATTGTCATTAATGCTTGCTTTAATTCCTGAATACTGATGTTCTTTCTCTGTTTTTAAACCACATTGATTGTTAAAGCCTGCCCATAAAAATTTTAGAGATATAAAAAACACTGCAAAATGGTTTCCCACTTCTATTGCCAAACAAATATACAAGGTGTTTCAAAAGACTTATCACATTCTAAGAAATCTTGTATCATGAACTACAAATGGTAGCATGATTTAACTGGTACCATTTGAAAGCTAAAAGTGTCAAGTTTTTTTCTGTTAATTTTAATTTAATTAATCCTCGCCATGAATTTTGCACAGAAATGCTAGAGAGGTTGGAAGAAAATGAATTTGGTTATTAGCTTGTTTTTAGCAATGAGGTGACTTTCCACTAAGTGGCAAAGTTAACAAGCATAACGCGCACACACATGGGAAACTGAGAACCCTCATGCAATTCTTGATATGTATGTGCAAGATTCCCCTAAGATAAACATGTTCTGTACTATAGAAACGTGTGTAGATCCTTCTTCTTTGAAGAAGGAACAGACAATGGTGATGTGTACCTTGCCATGCTGCAAAACTGGTTGATAAAAAAATTGAACGAGGAGGCGGCTGCAGACTTCATTCTCCAACAGGATGAGGCTGCATACTTCATTCTCCAACAGGATGAGGCACCACCTCACCGAAGTCTTCAAGTTAAACAGTATGTGAACACCACGCTGCCTGACAGATGGGTTGGACTTTCTGGACAAACTGATCATGTATTCCTGCAATGGCCACCTAGGTCTCTAGACATCACGCCATGTGACTTCTTCCTCTGTGGGTATGTGAAAGGCCCTGTGTATGTACCTCCCCTTCCCAGAAATGTGGATGATCTGAAAATGTGCATAACTGAAGCCTTAGCAACCATCAACAATGCTGAAGCTTACTTTTCAAGGTCATCCCCCCCCCCCTGACTAAAAATGTAGTTTAATTGTCCACAGGATTTTATAATCAATCTCTATCATTTCCTGTTGACATCTTTCTTTGTAGGCAAGAGTGTTGATTTTTCTTCTCAACATCCAGAAAAAAGAATACCTAAACATGGTATGGGAAACTGACAGTCATATTGGTATAATTTGTCATCTGCTTTTTTTTGCCTTCCTTGCAACTTTGATTGTCTTTCAAGGTGCTGCCAAAACAGTGCCCTGTATCCGGAGTTGTCAGATACAAGAGAGGTGGAAAGCATAACCTTTTTCTAACACTAAATGATCACTAAAATAAGGTCAGCTAACCAGAAAGTTGTTTGATAGTGATGGAATTGTTCAGTTCTACATAACATGTCCTTGGACACACAAGGCTGGCTTAGCATTAAAGAAAACAGGTTTTATTCAAGAGTTTTTTGTCTTTTTTATTTTTTATCTCTGGTCAAGTGATCTGAGTTGTTAACCATCATCCATTTACTGTCTCACCTTCTAATGTATTAGAAACTCCAGGCTGTTATCATGATGGAAGATGGCTTCTATTGCTAGAGAGAGCCAGTTGTGTGTGCCCCCACTGTATCTCTCTCTCTCTCTCTCTCTCTCTCACTCTCACACATAAGATGCTTCATTGTAATATGGATACACCTTCACCTAACGATTGCCTTCAGAGGAAGGCTTTCTTCTATTCTTCTGTATTTTGGCTTTTCATCATCACAACACTCACTCACAAGAAGCAAATTTTGTAAATCAATATATAAGTCAATTGATTTGCTTTTCTAGCCAGTGAATCTATTAAATTTATGTAATAACAGTACCAGAGTGACCATCAGTTTGTTTGTCATTTCAATATGGAGAAAAATGAGAAAATTGATAACATTATGAAAACCACACACACAAACACTTTGTTTTTTATTTCTCTTTGCCTTCATCCTCCTCCTTTCATTTGTTCCATGTTGTTTTCTATTACAGTAGACTCTGGTTGATATTAATACATTTTCTTGAAAGAAATTCTAATAGGCCATTCTGTTACTCTTCTTTATCCCTAATGCTGTTTTAACTGCAACTTACCCTTTAACTTGTCCCATTCATCTAATGGTAACTTTATCATTTTCAGCCATTATCTTTTCATGCTTTTTTTTTGTGTGTGTGTGAATTTTTAATTCTTGTTTTTCTCTTGATTTTGTTCTTGCTTGACCTTAGCAAATCATTGGGGTCAGATCCTAAATGGGATTTCTACATTTTTTTTTTATTTTATTTCTGCAGCATTGGAATTAGAGCGTGTTATAGTTTTTGCTTTTTCTCTTTCCTAAATAACAAAAATATTTTTCAGTTTTTTTGTTATGGCTAAAATTTATCACCGAGTGCTATAATATTGCTGGTGTTTTCCAAATGTTTTTTTTACTCTTGATGTGTAAGTAGTGAGAATTAGTTATGATGATGGTTGTGTTGCTGGTTACTGCTTTGTCAATAAATTGATTTTATGACAAATTCATTTAATACTTGGATTTTTTTTTTTTTTTTTTTTAATTTCAATATACATCTTGAACAGTGATATCGAAGCACAAAATAGAATTTTTTTCCTTTTTTGTTCAAGAAGATTTGAATAACTAAGTTTTACTTTTTCTTTTTTTTTTTTTTTAAATACAGCATAGATTTTGCAATCGATTGTCTGACACAATTTAATCCTGACTAAATTACAAAATGGCACTTGGAATTCCAGCAATTGTCAAATTACACATATTTAATTATTCACTTTTCTATTGTTGGTTTTGTTCTCTCAATTTAGTGGGATTTGAGGTTTGTTTTGTTTTTTGGGTTTTTTTTTTTTTTATTTTTTCATCTTGTCAGTAGCTTCCAAAAAAAAAAATTAATTCTAGCGGTTTGATAATGATTAACTTGCAACAGTTGTTAATCATTAAGTTTCTTTGCCGTAAAATCAGTGTCATATTACTATTTTTAAAGAAAAAGATCAGTAGAACCCTTTGAAATGAGAAAATGATAATTTGAAAAGCAGAGAGAAAATGAAGTTTCCTCAACAATTGACCCCTGAACAGATGTATGAGGGACAGATTTAGAATTTTAATAAGCAATTGGGAACTTAATTCATGAAATGTCAAATTATCCACACTGGATTATTAATTTTAATATCTAAATTTATTAATGTTCAAATCATTTTAAAAACTTAAAATTTTCATCTATGTTCCATGTCCCTTTGGGACATTGGCAACTGGATTCAAATTGTTCACCATATGGAATCATCTTAAAAGATTGCACTCATTTCTTGTACAATAACATTTCAGAAGGTATTTCTGAGCAAAATAAACTATTAATAGAAATTGAATATTTTCATATGCAAATATTATAGTGAATAACTCCTTTTAGCTTTGAGTTATTTGCGGCTAACTACAGATTTACTTTTTATGACAATTTAAATTATCTAAATATACATATTTAAAATAGTTGTATTAATAAATTGCGAATGTAGAGATTATAAAACTTATTTAAATACTACAAACATGAATTTTACTTTTGCTGTTAGATAATAAGTTTATCACTCTCACATAAAAGTTGCATTTAGTATATGAAATATAATGGTTATTAAAAGAGGAAAGGATAAATATATTTTTCTATTTTTATGACCTGTGGTTGAGTTTGGGAAAATCTAGAAATCAATTTCTTTCAACTACAAACTGATATGAAAAACAATAAATGCTTTGCATGATAATTTTTCAATAATGTAGACTAGTATTTCAAATATGAATTTAGGAAAGTTAGAAAAGGGGTAACTTGGTTATGTTTATATTTCAAATTTGATTATCAATAACTCTAAAATGTTTTGTGGCTGTTTTTAATCCAAGTTTTCATCATTGAAAATCTTTGTATTATAGGATGACTTAAATATTGACAGTTTTTGTTTCAAGAGAATACAAAAGTGTTACTAATAATTTGTCGATTACCTTTTTTTAAATTGAATCAAACTAATGAAAAATTCATATGTAAAAGATAGATGACTTTATTTGATTCTTTCACTTTTTCATCACTTCTGTAATTGACATTCAGGCTACTTACTGTCTTCTAATCAGTTTTCTAAATTGAAGGTCACACTTCTATTTGTTTCAGCAAAGTTTCCAGAGGAGTGTTTCATATTGCCTATATCATCATTCTTTAACAAAGAAAAAAACACTTAATTGAAGGAACATGACAAGTTGTTAGATCAAATAAATGCTACTTGTCAAGTAATTAAATATCTAGTGTATTTCTTACTTCTGATTGTTTGCATTGATTTTTAACATTCTGAATTGCTTTGACTCCTATGATTTAGAAAAATTTATTTTTAGCATCAAGAACAGTTATTCTCAATCCAATCTAACTTTTTATTACAATCTCTTAATTTTGCATTTTTACTTTTCTGTGAATAAGTTTAGCCTCTTGGTTGAATATCTTGGAGATACATAGAAAAATGTTAAATTTCACAAATAATGAATAACATATGTTACTATAAAACTGCTTTAATTTTAGCATAGAACTTATGGTTACATCTAGCCATTTTAATTGTAAAATGATGACTTTGCTGTAAATCTAGTACTGTGCATAAATTCATAAAGTCTATGCACCATTGAGGAAAGTTCACCAGGACAATTACCATGAAAGTAGTTATAGAAAAAGCACAGGGAAGATATGTTATACCAGTGAGAAAATGACTGAAACTGAGATGTCACGTCAGGATTGATAATATTGCAGATTCTTCTTTGGATTTTAACAAGGATCTCTAAATATATAGAAGGCACACCAGACGATAGGTGGCAGCAATATTCAATAAGATAGATTCGGGCACAGAAAATTGTCTAACCCGACACAGTGAAACAACTTCCCTAGTAGCAGATCTAACATATATTGATTCAATATAATCTTTCCACTTCATGTCAGCAGAAAAGACTAGCCCAAGAAGTTGCAATGAGTAGCTCTCCTTGAGGTTAGCATCAGACATTCTGATTGATGGCAGATTGGATTCTCTCAGATGCTTAATAGATAGCAGTTTCATTTTGGAGGCATTAAAATTAACAAACAATTCCTTGCCCCAGTTAACAGCAGAATATAGGTCTCATCTTTTCTTTTTTTTCTTTTTTTTTTTTCACGTCAATCAAGACTTACTATCAAAACAGGCGTAAATAGTTGTGATCAGCATAGATGCCAAGTTGAGAACAATAGATCTAAGGATAGAGCCTTGAGGGATGCAAAAAGATCTAGAATAGTGGCTGTTTCATTTTGTGATTTAAAAATAAAGACTGAATCAGTTCAAAAACTCATCTAGAAATACCTTAACTAAAAATTTTGTATTGTCCTATAAAATCCAATCAATCATCCCAAACTAATGTCTCCTCTAGCCCCGGGTTGACAGAATGGTGTTAATTTTGAACCCTAGTATCATTGAATTGCTGCATAGTTCATTTATACTTTTCAAATATTGCTTGATGAAAAGTGAATTATGAATTATTTATAAAATAGGAGAAAAACAATTTACATTGTAAAGCTGGATTTCTATAACTGGCTAATGAAATAATTCAACTCAGAGATTATTATTTCCTTATCCAGTAATCTATATTTCCTTATCCTAATTCTCAAGGGAGAAGAAATTCATGACAATGATTTTTCTTCTTGATTACTTTCTGAAGTAAATACATTTTACACTTTATGATGCATTAATGAAAATCACTTAAACAAAAACTAGTTGTTTAATATTACTGGTAGGATTAATAAGTATACCACATGTTCATTTAAATAATTATATAGTGATACAATATATTGTAGTGACAAGAAAAAAATAAAATGATTATAATTGTATTGTAGTCTTGTGAATTTGAACCTGGTATCTCTACAAACTTTACTGCTATTCTCCTTCTCTCCTAACTGCACTTTAATCATTTTCTGTCAGAACAGAGTCAATATTTTGAGCCTATTTGAAGGTAGTGTTTGATTAAGCATTTAAACATAGAACCTTTCAAATTTTGACCTAAAGTTTTATTTATCAAGTTTTGATAGTCAATCTGTATTGAAAATTAAATATATAAAATATCCAATGCTGATAGCACAACTTGGAGTTTCATGCAGTTTCTTCAATTTTGATAATTAAATGTATATAATTGTCTGGGATCAGATTATTAAAGCAAATGTTACTAATAAAATTGGTCAATCCTATTATTTGCATACTAATTTCTACTTAATTCCCTTTTTATTAAACAAATATATGGTTGAATGACCCCTTTCTTTTAGATCTCGAATATTTTGAATCATTTTTGTATATGTAACATAGATAATTCTAATTAGATGTTGTTACTTGAATTTACTTTTTGAAAATATTTTTTCTTTTTTTAATAAGTAATATTTCAAAGCCAGTAATGTTAATTTGTTACATGATAATGGCACAGTCATTAACAACTACAACCAGACAGAATGAAATATAGAGCAACGTTATATTACAACAGATCTGTGACATGGAAACTGATGTTCATATACAATATCTGACTGAAATCTTTTCTTTGATCTCTGTTTTAAGCATTTTTCACTTTAGTTGCAATCTCATCTTGTTTAAAAAAGTTAGTGTTGACCAGACTTCAAAACATTTTATGCATGTCAACTAAATTAAACAAAGAAAAAAATCTTTGAAAGTGAATTCTTATGCTTTTCAAATTTCTTTTTTGAACACTAGAAAAACTCAATTTCTTTAATGTTTATTTCTGTTGGTACGTGATATGTTTTTATTAGAATAGTAACCAAGTCAAGTTTCAATTGGGGAGTTGTTGCCAGTTGTAGAAAGAAGATTTATCATTAAATATTGCTGAAAAGTTGATGCTACTCTGCTGATCCCAGCTTTAAGTGTTATACAATTCACTTGATTTCTAATTTGTAATAGAGATTTTTATTCATTTAGTGAACAGGAGAGATTTCTCAATTGGAACAAGTGTTTTTGATGGCAAACTCTGCTCGGGTCTCCTCCATCTATGGAGATAGAAAATACACTCAAAATAAAAACTTACAGCTGTATTCTAATAATCTGAATTTTTTTTTTGGGGGGGGGGGGATACCATTAAAATACTTTAACTTGAAAATTAAAAGAAATCTCATGCCCAATTTCCAATTTAATTATAATTTGGGATCATGATTTGCACTGCCCTTAATTTTTTGATTTGTGTGTGTTTGTTACAAACGATGAAAAGAAAATATCAACATTGAACAGGGAAACAAATGAAAAGATTACTAATTGTTACATAAAATAATTGCTTTTTTTTTTTTTTTTTTTTTTTAATTATATGTAAATGTATTCCAATGTCTGTATGCAGCAAAAATGGTACGTTATAGCAAGATTTTTGTTAGCACAAGACTGAAAATTCTTTTAACTTGCCAAATAAAGCTGTTGTTAGTCAAACAGAATATGGAGTCTGCTTTCTTGTTAGCCTCAATGAACTAATTATAATGAGCCAATTTTTCAAGGGAGATAACTTTAGGCATATTAAATGTTAATTATAGAATAATTTCCTTTCATTTAGAAATAATTGTCTGCATTATGATGTATCAAATTCTGTACTTTTATCATAAAACAGCAAAAATAGCATATCATACAAATATTTTTGTTAGCACAATATGATTAAAATGGTCTTACTTGGAGAATAAAGTAGATTTCAGTCCAATTTACAACTTAACCAAGGATTAAGTTTGCATTTTCCCTCACCTTGAATGATCTAATTTCTCACTTGAAATAATTTCAGATATATTAAATACTGTTTATTCAGTGGCTTTCCCTATTTATTTACAAATAATTATAAATAAATTCACTGAGTTTAATAGTTGCCTCTGTGAGTTTTGATAAAGCTTGTTTCTGCTTATTTTTTTTCTCCATGAAAAGCAATCTATTTACTATATTTTTGTTTTCTCCACTTATATATTGCATCATTTATTTAAAAATGGGATTATTTTCTTTCAGTCCTCCTCACTTTTAAGAAGCTCTAACATTATCTTTGTTAATGTAATTGCTGTATTTTTTCCTTTGGTTTTTCTTTTTTTCTTCTCCTTGATTACTACATGTGCTATTGTTTCCTTCATTGCATATCTCAGAATCCTTTCTGGGACCCATTGCTATTTGTTAAGTTAATGGGTAGTCTATCTCCTTCCATTATGGTGGACATAGGTAACCTTTTGTTATAGCTCTTGATAATTTCTCTCTAGTTATGTGTGCCCACAACCTCTGATCTGTATGTGACTAGCCTGACTCATGACACTTCATCTCTACACTGCAAACTGCTGGCATATTTAGCATCCTGCCCTCCTTTTGGTTGAAATAGTAATAGGTTTCCTTTCGAAATGTCACTTATGTAATGGCAGCCAATATGGAATGGGACCAGGGCCACCTGCTAGGCTGTTGATGGGATCCCTGGCAAGAATAATACCCTGTCCCAGTGCTAATAAGGTCAGTCATATGTGAATGAGGAGGTACACTTTGTCTTGTTTCCACCCTCTTTTAAACATGATGGCCTTCTTTATGCCTAATCTGACCTCCTTTCATTTGCCTTTTTGTTTTCTCATCTTTTAAACAGTTATCTTCATGGAATACCAGTTATGAACACATTACATTATTGTTGTAGTCTGAAAAATAACTGCAAAAGCTTAGTAACACAGAATTCAAAATAGCAACAAGCAATTAAGAAATTATTATGGAATGAATCCAAAGTGATTTGTCATTATCACTTTTTTTCACAAGATCTCTTTAAAAAGTTCTTTATTCTTTGAGAGTTCTGTATTAATAGTATTGCACCAATTTGTCTTTAAGATTGCATTCATCATAAACATAATTTAATTTCCTATTAGTCATTATAAGAATCTTTCTCAGTTTTTTTAAACAATATTAAAAACTGTTACCTCAAAGGTTTCTAATAATCTTTAAAGAAATTTCCATATGAAAACTTTATGTAACATAAAGTTGTTATATAATTTTTAAATAGTATTTTTATTTTATACTGTCATAAGTCAAATAGAAATATCTTTTTTGTTGTTTAAAAACCTATTTTTTATTGATTTCTTACAACTTTTTCTAATTCTCCTTTATATAATTCTTCCTGTTTTAATTGTGTGATTTTTATTCTAATTCTATCACTCTTCTTTCCTTTTGATATTATGAATGAACTGTTGATTCTGAATGGGGAAAATGTGAAAATCTACAATGAAAATATCTGTACAATTATTTCTATTTTCTGAAGGTCAGCTTAATTGATTGACATTTTTAATACATGATACAACATCATTAATAAAAAAAAAACTATAAATTACAGGAGTCAATAAGAAATAAACCATAGTTCCTCTACTGGGATACAATTGAAGCTTACATTGATTATTCAGGTTATTTGCCTATTGATACAATGTTGCTCCTTACTTAGTTTGCCACTATTAACTGGTTTATTTTGACAAGCAAGTTTGAGTAACATTTCCTTCTTTGCTTCTTTCTGGCTCAGTGCCAGTCTGCCTTGACAACAAATGGAGATTACAAACAGTTCAAAATGTCATCATGGCCATCAAGATGTTTCAGACTCCACTGCCTCTGTTATCTCTTTCAATATCATTTTTTCCTTTTGTAAGCTGAGCATTTACAATTATTATGGCTGGTGGGAATACATTCCACTTCCTTCCTGAATCCTTTCAGCAATATTCATTATTTTCCTAGTAAAATCTTCATTATGGACAGCTGTATTTTTCCCCTTGGTGTTCACTTCAGACATTAAATTTTGGACTACTTTATTAAAACAAATAAAATCTGATCATTGCTTTTGTATTTATACAATATTAAGTTTTACAATAATTCCATCAAAATCATTTTTTGTTTTTCTATTGAAATTATTTGCGAATATCTATTGTAAATATAATTTGGACTGAGTATTTGGAATCTCTTTAATATACATATATAATCCATTTATTAATGTGAAAAGTATACAATAATACAGATCTACTTTGTTTTGTTTTTTTGTTTTTTGTTTTTTAAGCTATTACTCACTTGTGTTGTATCACAAGAATTATTAAAATTCTTAAAAGTATATATACCAGAATAAAGAATCAGATACACTGGTAAACTATTCAACAAACCTTCAACTCAATTACTAAAGAAATTTCTCCTATTTAATCTACATCTGTTTACTTCAACAATATGTTAATGACCTCTGAAGTTACTGTACCTTCAAGTAAATAACATGTTACAGTTGACTGATTGAAAACCACACATAATTTTAAACATTTTTATTAAGTTATTGCAGACTCGCCTACTTGCTGATGTCATTAAATTTAATTCGTTCAGCCTGTTCTTATAACTCATTTTCTGAAATTCAGGTTGCATTTCTCTAATCATTTTCAATCATCAGATTTCTATTACTTTCTAAATATGTTGACTATGCCTGTATAAATTACTCAAAATATATACACCAATTTATATGATACTAGAAAAGAATCCTTGTCAATATCCAGAAATACATTGTTGACCATAGTGATAGCGATGACACTATGCTGAAAAAATAACAATTTCTCAATAATTAATATGAAGGTACTTTTCATTATTTACAATATTTAATATCATTATATTTTATACTGTAGTCATATTATGGATTTCTATTTGCTGCATATTATACTTTATATTTATTTTCATTAAAACCTAAGAAAGCTGAGTTCCAATTACCATTGGGTTCATTGTATTCATTTACACACAAATACCCTTTGGGAAAGGTATGACTCCACCTCTTCTCCCCCTCAGCTATGAGTTAATTAGAAAGACTTGTATCTCTAAACTGTTATTTACAACAACAAAAAAATCCTTACAATCTAAAAATATTTTCTAGCTTTAAATAATTTGCAAAGGGTTGATAGAAAATGACTCAATCTATCACTAAAACGTAATAACCATTCATTTGATAAAGTTATCCTGTATTTCTATATGGTCCACATGTGACGCTGTGATGCCATTTATTGTCATCTGCAAACATTAGTTGTTTTCAAATAAAACTCTCTTCTTTTTTTTTCTTTTTTTTTTTTTAAATAAAATAAAATAACTGTCATATATATTATTTGTAAATTTCAATTGATATTTGCATTAAATATTTCCTTACAAACCATTTAGATTTTTTACAAAATATCAGTAAATCTTAAATCCAGTTTTTTTGTTTTTTTGTATCTAATATCATCAGTAATCCATTTTGCTTTTTTGATCAACAATTTTGTTATTTCAAATATGAGTGTAGTCATTATAAGATTTTTTTTTTTAATTTGTATTTGAGGAACTTGTACAAGTTGTTTCACTTTTTATGTGTTTTTTTATATACAAGTCAAGATATATAGGCTGTTAAATCAGTCTTTAAATGATTATCTTCTACATTTGTGGTGGGATATTGAAGAGGAATTCCTTACTTTTCTTAAATTTCACATTTTTTTTCCATTCTTTTTTATTAACCTTTTCATCTTTAGTGAAGACATTTTTTTCTTTTCATAAATGAGATTTAAAATAAAATGAAAGGTTTTGGCGTTATGGTGTCTTGGCAGACAATAAACACGTTTTGTACATTAAGACTATTTCAGAGGGTTCATATATTAGGTTTGGTGCAAAAATAATGACGGTTTTTGACGTAATTTTTAACCTCAAAAACCGACATTATTTTTGCACCAACCTAATATTTAAAAAAAAAAAAAAAAATGTATCTTTTACTCTTCATCATCAACAACTGTACACCTGGCTGCTTCCCATGTCATTCTCAGCACTGCCCCTGGCACCTATTGATCTTTATTGGGAATTGTTCTTCATAGAGATCAGAGATGTTGCCTGTTAACGCATTCACTTTTGTTTCCATTTCTTACTTTCCTTTTAAACTACTCTGCATTTAGCAGAATCACTTTGCACTGTCTCTATACTCTAACCTTGGCTTAACTCTACTATTGTTTGTTTTTTCTTTTCAGTTTATCTGTTAGCAATTCAATATTACTTCTTGTTTTATACCGTGTGTGTGTGTGCGTGTGAAAGTCACCTGAAACATTTGGTTTCTGACCATTAAATTTGACCTCATACTCCAATCTCACTACAACAAAGAGGAGCAATTATATTTTTCACTTTTAAACTATTTTCATATTGTGCAATATGAAAAAATAAATAAATCATTTGCTACCAATAATTATGATAATATTGATAGTATCAATGTTTTTTTGTTTTGTTTTTTTTTTTTTCATATAAATTTTGTTTGTTAAAGAGGGAGAAAGCTATCTGTTGTTTGACTCTGTTGTTCAATGACTTAAATGTTTAATCCTCTCATCCAATCATTCTGACTCCTATCCAAATCTCTTATGTACTCTTTTTCTCAAAATAGTTTGCTACAAAATTATAGATTTAAGAAGTTCCATCTCAAGAATTAATGTTTATAATGTCATAGATTCTTGTCTTTTCTTTAGAGGAGCATCATTTGCATGCAATGGGCTTGAGTTTATAATATGAAAAAGTTATGAGAATTTAGACATTTTTCTTTTAACTGAAAATGTTTGCATGCTTGCAGATATTAGGTGTGTGCTAAAAAAATTTTTTCTTTTCTGAATAATTATTTTTAAAAAATTTTCAGAATTCATCAATAAAGAAAGATGAGTTATATTTCCAAACAGTACTAAAGTATAATATTTGATTTTAATTTACTCATCCCTTATCTTCTTTCAGAATCTGATCTAGCAATAAAAGATCCTTTGATCAGTTCACGTGAATTATTCATCTCTGATGTATGTGACACATATCAAGTTGCAACATTAAGGTAAGACAATCTATCACTTATTTATAGTCCTCTTTACTTGTTTTAAATTTTGTTTTTTTTTTTTTTTTTTTTTTTTTTTGGTGTTCTCTTTTCGATCAGGCCCATGATTGTTTGATCAGAATATTTCTTGTGTGAAGACTTGCAAAACATAAAAATGAACTTGTGTACTAAATATTATTCATTTGCTTAACATTTCATTAGTATTGTAGTTCCTGTTTTTGATCGTGAGATATATGGTCCCAAAAATGTTTTCTCTTAGCAAGTTCAGAAACAGCAGACAAAGTTGTATTAAAAAGAAAATACAAAGGGAAATTATTCTGTATAATACATGACCCATATAGCAGTCATTTGCTAATTTTTAATCATTCAGAATTTAAATAAATTTAAATCTATATCTACAGAGGAGTGCTAAAAAGCCTGATACCATTCCCAAAATCTGACCAGAATTTTGTTTGTGTGTGATATAAGAGGTGGTGTGGAAATAGAGAAATTGGAAAATACTTTCTTCTTTTAAATTAGCTAAGCCATTTGAAAAATATCTTTACATCTATTAGGTTACTTATTATATGCAATTTTTGTTTACTTGTGTATCCTCCATAACTAACTATTGGCTTGTTTTAAGTGCATATGTAAAAAAAATTATGTTTGAAGTCACTTTGGAATAATTTTATATATAGGCAAATTTTTTTTAATCAATTCACCCCCAACCATAGTAATATTGCCACTGAGGTGGAAGGGACTACTGGAAGTGAAAGAGAATGAGGAAGACATTAGAAGGAACTGAAGACTCAATCTTAAACAGGAAACAAGGGATAAACTGCTACTCCTGTTCAAAAGACCAGGAAGCAGTATGAACCAGATGATAGTCAAAGCTATCTACTCCTATTGGAGGGAGGGGTCTGTAGTAAATAAAGTTTATTTAGTACAGCATAGTGTTGTTTCCAGCTTGTGCACTGAAAGTGCTTGCAGGGCCATATATCCATGCTCATCATGGCACTGCAAGAACCCAGCTATTATGTGACTGGTGATTAGAGAGAGTTCAGGTTACTGACTACCGGCTGGGATGTATATAAAAATAAAGATAAAAGCAAAAATAAAATAAGAAAAAAATAAGATAAATGAAAGAGCAGTGGGGGTTCCAGATATGGAATTAACTTCAGATATATGTATTTTGGTGTGGTGTGACAGGAATCTGTCAGTGCATTATTATCTATTGAGTTTTAACATTGGGATAGCTTCTATAAATTAAAAACCAAGTATAAAATTAATTTACTCTTCTTACAACAGATTTTCTGGCACTTACTTTAAGGTAGATATGTAAAAGAAACTCTTTAACAGTTTCATCGGTAACTGAAATACCAGTACAGTTGCAACAAGTAGACTTGAACAGTGATGATGATGATAGAATTAGAAAATTCAGAAAGAGGTGTGGATACATTTAGAGAACAATCATTTATATATGGACCATATATATAAAACAAGCACTAATTATGTTTCTGGTTTAAGATGCAACCAATATTAGTAACCTGATATGAAATGAATGTAGTCATTACTTTAGGCAATTAAATTTATCATTATTGGTTTTTGCATCTGGTTTTAGTCTTTATAAGCTTTTGTACTGTATGTACTGGTAATCCCCACCTCATGAGGTGAATTTTATTTTGTTGGTCTGACTGTTGCACTTATTGCCTATACAGAGTGCGATGAATAAATTGTTGTCCAAATTACGCAAAAATGAAAATAAATTTACCAAAATTACACAAAAATATCTTGAAATACTAAAGAGTGAATTTATTCAATAAAATCACCATTGGCTTCAACCATGGCCTCCAGACAATTTCAGAATCTCCTGCAACACTTCTGGACGGTCTCTTTGTTTAAGTTGGTGAATACTGCCATAATCCTTGCCTTCAGTTGCCAACAGTTGCTCTGTGTGTTCACTATCCTATAGTGGCAGAAATTTTTCTCATTTCAGAAAAACCAAAGCATATTCAGTTGGAGGTGATGCTTGAGTTTGTTCAAAAGCTTCATAGCCTCATGGCTTGGGATAAAAATTGGCCCTTTTTCATCTTATATGAGAAATACTGATGGTCTTCATGCACTGTCTGATAAGAAACTCAGACACTGCTGTGTCACTGGATATGGACCTGATTGACTTGGAGGGATCATTGTCAATCATAGCCTGAATATCACCAACAAATTCAAGAGTTCTTTTCTTATCAGAATGAATTTTGCAAGCTGCCATACCTTCATAATTACCATTAGACTCATCCAATGCTTTCCAAATCCTCTGCACTGTCCTTAGACACCCTGAAGTGAATTGTGTCATGGTGCTCCTTTTCTCACAGTACCCAACTAACCTTACTATACTATGCAGTTAACAAAACTAAACAACAGTCATGCACAAAATTAAAAATATAAAATGACGACAATTTACTCATAAATTAATTTCAAATATACAAGAACATACAGAAACATACCAGCATTAAATAAACACTATTAAATCATTTTTTATTCTTCTCAATGTTTTTATGAATTTTAGCATCTTATTTCAAATAATATGAAATAAGAAATAACTTATATATATATATATATATATAAGTTCTCAACACCCACATTTGTGGTATAATAGATAATTTTGATTATTGATGTCAAGCTAAATAAGAATTGATCTGCATATGCTAATTGTTTCTGCTTTCATTGTTCTTTCATATGTTTCATGTTACTGAAATTTCTAAAAATTAGAAATTTATATGGGTGAAATTGTCATGGAAGAGAGATTTTGTTTGGGTTATAAGTATTTTAAAAAAAATATATCAGAATTAAGCAATTTGAAATGTTGCTTTTCAATGTTTTTTTTTTTTTTTTTATATATATATATATATATATATACTTTTGAAAAATTTCTTTGGATATTGTTAAAAAGTTTCTTTAATGTTTTTCAACTTTCACATTCAAATATATTGTGTAAATTTCAGACATTTATATTCTCAGATTATACTATTTTCAGATGTCTGAAGACCTAGAAAAAATAAATTTTTATCAAATGTTATTATAAAAGTTATCAGTTATTAAACAGTCACACATAATGTGATATCTTTCTTTATGCAAACTTAAAATACTGATAACTATCTTGAGTTTATTATTATAAAAGTTGAACACATAAAGGTTATTTTTCTGTAAATTTGATATTTTGAAAAAAATTCTGTAAAGTTTTAAACACTTTTTCATAGTTTCACCCATTTTATATATATATATATATATATATATATATATATCTCATTTGGGTTGCTTTTTAGATTTTTGGCATGTTTTGTTAAAACCTGGAATTCTATTGTTTGATTCTATTCATTCTAATGTCAGTGTTTATTTGAAGGATTTTATTGGTCACTTGAGTGATTTGTGGCTTTTTAGCTTCTCAGGAAAATTGCTATTTTATCTGCATCCTGGTACAGCAGAAATGTTAAAATCTGGAGGATGTGCTTATCTCTAGCTCAGGATGTTGATTGTTTGAGACAAGTACATTGGTCACACTCAGCTATTTGTGATTGTTGTAGTTTGTCCTTGTTGAGGAGGATTAGTTTAAAGTAGAAATGCATTTTGTTATGACTGCAAATAGTTGAAAGGATATACTCAAAGTATTGTTTTGACTTTGCAAAGGTTGGTTGATTATTTTAAATTTCTTTTTAATGATTTTAGACAGCAATATTAATTTTTATGATGCATCTGTAGCAAGCTCTTAAAATTAGTTTTAGACTTTAATATTAAATAAGAAATTTATTGATAGAGCACAATGTTATTTGAATAGTTTTTTGACTTTTAATGATTTGTAATTTGCTGTGACATGAAGTTTTTCAGTTGGACATGTTTGCTTATTTCAATCCATTATTCCCATTGTTATACATTTTATATTGTTTTTTTGTTTGTTTGTTGTTTTTTTTTAATTTTATCTGTATTGTAATTTTTCCTCTTCAACTTTAATATAAAATGATTTTAAGGAACAAACATTCATAGTGTAACTGAGAAAATAAACACTTTAAGAAGATAGAATGTAAAATAATGGCTTCCTACAAAAATCATGAAACATCCCAATAAGCAGTTATTTCCTATCATGTATTGTTCACTTGCCTGGTAACTTGTACAGTGAGAAACAACTGGAATAATATATATATATATATATATATATATATATATATATATATATATATATATATATATATATATATATATATATATATATAATTAATACAAATAAAATTTATTATTTTGCTCATTTATGTTATATTCAGCACCTTGACTCTAAAGTTTTGTAGGATAACTTTTTTTGTAATTGTGCAATTCACTCTTCAGGAGGTTTCAGCAATAATCTGATGTTTTTGTTTTTTGTTTTTTTTGTTTTTTTTTTTTGTCATTTTTAATGTATGTGCATTATAAGTATAGATAACTTTATTTTATATTGAGTATCTATAATATCAGTCATGTAATGTCAACAGTAGTTTTGCTTGTGAAAACAGAAAATTATAGATTATATGCAGTTAGCAAATAAATTACTTGTCATTACAAAGTTGTTTTTGGTTTTATTAATTTAGTTGGTATCTATTTATCTTGAAAATCTAATTTTGCTTTGAAAAAGTTAAAAGCAGCAATACAGTAATTACAGAACCATAGCTAATTTTAATGATTTTGTTGATTCTACATACTGAAAAACAAATTATGGCATGTTTTTGCAATAGGTTTTCACATGAGCCTTATATATTACACAATTTTTCTCTCCAGAATCTATCTTACATATAAGATATAATTACTTTCATGGTAATTGTTTTGCTGAACTTTTCACTATAGTACCTAGACTTTATGAATTTAAGTGCCGTACTAGATCGGCAAAAAGGTCACATCATTTTACAGTTGAATTGGCTAGATACAACCATAAGTTCTGTGCTAAGAGTTTTTTTCTTCTCACACTTCTTGCTTGTGAAACTCTCTAGCTAACTTTGATCTTCAAAAATTTAAATACAATGTCAATCATTATCTTCTGTCTTAATTCCTCTTCTTTTATTGTTCTTACTTCTTAATAATGTTTCTCTTTCTCTTATTCTTTCACACTCAGTAACCTCTTGTATCATAGTGGCTTTACTGCCTTGCTTGGAGCAAAATTTATTTTATATATATATATATATATATATATATATATATTCAATTATCATTGTTGTGCTCTACTTGTTCATGGAATTCAATGCCCAATTTCATGAATATATTAGAAGTGTCCACCATCGTCATAACAAAGACATTGCCATCAGGTATAACCAGTGCAAAGGATTTCTCTCTAGTACATCAAAAAGATACCAGCATTACAAAGAATATCTACAAATACACTCTGTATATTAGAATGATAAAAGGAATATTAAAAAAAACAATTTATAACAAAAAAAAAAAAAATGTGGTTGAGGGTAACAAGAAAATATATTACCATAAAATGGTAACACTCAAGTAGAATAGCAATTAAAAAAACAAAAAAAACAGTGAAAACAGTTTATTGGTCCTTTCTCATCAGAGAAAAAAATCAAAGACAAGAACTGTGCAAAGTGACTAAAATATATATATATATATATATATATATATATATATATATATATATATAACCTCTGTATATTTTATATAACATTTATAGCTAACATGTTCTCTGGACTTTTTGTTACTTCCGGTGTCATCAATAAAGCTAAATTTTTAATTATTTATTTTTCCTAGATTTTTTTCAGTTATTGTTACATTGTGTTTACATATCTTCAACTGTTTTAATGTTTTATATTTTTCTCAAACTGATTTTGCCTTTTTCTTTATAGGGGCAGATGTAAAGTACAACATTTCAAAGATATTGTATCTGCAAGAGAGTTCAAACCTGCCCAGGATTCTTTCTTTTACATCTTGGGGTATAACCCTGAAAGCAAGAGGCTGGCGACAACTCAGGGAGAAATTCGGGTTGGCACGAGCCACCAGGTGAGAGAATTTAGTTTTTCTTTTACATGAACATTTTTCTTTTAAAAAGAAAAAAAAAAAAGTTGGATTTTATTTATGTTATTTTATTCCCATCAATTCTAACGTAATCAGTTCCTTTTAGTATTTTTTTTCAATTAGCCATTATTGTCATCTAACACCCTCAGAATGCACCTGATAAAAGACATTTTTGCGGTTTTGTTTTCTCTTGAAGAGGATGCCCTTAGAACCCCTAGAAGGATTTTGCTACCTCCTATACCAAGTAAGTTTGTTGCTGTTCCCAATCTTATTAGGAACCCTGTTGTAAGTCGGCAAACCTCCTTTACATTTCCAGGGGATGACAGACCCTATTTCTCCAATCCTGTCTTCTCTCAGTTTATCATCCACCTCCAATTTCCTTACTCTCCACTTTGCAAGGAGCTCACATGCATTCCTTGCTTCATTTTCTCTTGCTTTTCTTTGTCTTTCCCAGTTTTTGCTCTTCTTTTCAACCAATTTTCTTTACCAATTTTGTCATTTTCACCTGACACCTTGGACATCTTCACATGAACTGCTTTATTTCATCAAAAGTAAAAAGAAAAAAACAAACAAATGTATTCTGGGTTTTTGTTGTTATTGTATTCATGTAATGACTTATTATTGCAGATCCATTGTTTCTCCAGGTGTGAACCTTTTATCTTTATTTCATTTGAATCTTTTTTTTCTCTGACTCAGTCTATGAAATGAAGGAAAAAAAATTAGTGTTAAGGATAACAGCAAATTCCTGCTTTTGTAACTAAAACCTTTTCTTTTTTCTAAATTAGAACTTTATTAAATTTTTTTATTATATCTTGAAAATTTTGGTAGGTTGCTTGTTTTTAATTTTTGCCATCTTTTCATTAATTTATGTTCACATGAAGCTCAATTGTTCATTATCCAAGAGGAAATGACTTTTTTCCCCATAAAGTGTGTAAATAGGATTTTATTTTCTTTATATGAATCTATCTAATGATCTTAACGGTGATAATCTGCATTTTAATTATTGGGTAGGTTATTCTTTTCATTTATTTTTTCTTTACTAGATAAATGTCTCAAGCCTCACATGTTTAAAGAGACAATTTTAGATCTAGTGATAGTTTGTCGAATGCCCTTCTTTTCTTTTAGTTTGTCATGTGTATTAACAATGTGGGGTTCATTTAAAATTTTAACAGTTTATGTAGATTTGTTTGAAGTCATAAATCAGAGATCAAGGTAAATTTTCATCTTCAATGAAGATTTGTTGATAAAAACCTAAGCTTCATTTTCAACTGGTTAGCTTTGTATCTGAATAAACAGACTTTCTCTGTGTTCATGGCTTGGAAACTACTTATTTTAATGTGAACTGTCATGTTGAGATTTACTGTACCAGTTCAGACTTTTAAAATCATTTGTTCTGCTTTTAACAAAGCATTGTGACTGCATTTCATCCATTTGTGCCAGATTAGTCTTTGATGTTTTCTGTCAAGAAACTTAAATGTATAGCGTTTATTATTAATGCATCATCAACACTGGCAAGTCAGATGCAACAATACTTGTTTTGTTAATGTCTTCTTTTGTTAAGAATAAGCTTAGGCATCAATAAACAGTTTCTATTAGATAAACATGTATTGACCAATTATTTATATTTCTGTTTACTGCCATACTGTCTTTTTTTTTTTTTTTTTTTTTTTTTTTTTAAGAGAATTTTGCTGCAAATCTGTTATATATTGTTTGAATCCTTGCATTATTATTAGACAATGTTGTCATTATGGTTATGACTTTTATTATTATTATTGTATTGCCAGTCATCTGTCTGATACTCTGAAAGTGTTTGAATTTACACCTACTTAAGTTGTAGAAAAACATAGGGTAATATGAATGTTTGCCCCTATAGAATTAACTGAAAATTGATGCTAACAACTTTTTTTCTGTTGTGATTTTTATTGTCTTCCTCATATTTTGTGATACTGAAAATGGTTAATATCAGCACCTAGTTTGATTATACTAGAGATCACTTTGTTTTGTTCATAATCTGAGACTGTCATAATTCAATCTAAAGTACAATAAAAATTGTTTGAAGATATTTTAATGTGATAAGTTTAAGAATTTGAAAGATTTTGAAGTTTATAATCAATGTGTTAAAGAATTGAAATTGAACAATAAACCACTTATATTCTTCCTCTTAAAATTATTTTTATGGTCTTTCAAGTATCAGTTAATGAATCAACTACAGAAAGTATTTGAGATTTATGTTGTATGTCAATATCCTATTTGCCAATTTCCTTTTTCAATTGGCCACTGGGCTGGACATTTTTTTTTTTTTTTTTTTTTTTTATGTCTACTGTATTCATTGCTACTTCTTTGCTTGTGTTCTTTTAAAAATTAACTTTTTTTTTAACTCTTTCATATTATCAGGTTTCTTTATCAAACTTTCATTTAGCTATTTATTTTATTTTTACTGGTTTAAATGCTTTGTTGAGTTTCTTCATTTTCTAATGGAGTTTTCTTTTTCCTTTTTGTCTAGGCTCGGCTTCCTGAATGTAAGTGTGATGTGTCTCCCTCAGACATGCCGGAGAAAAGCGAGCACATGGAAGAGCTGCGTTGGCGACCACAGTGTGTCATCGACGGGGAACTCATGATGTATCTGAGAGCTGCCAGGTAAGCAAAAAAAATATTTTCATGCTCTGTTCTTGTCTCATATCATTGGATTCTCTCCACTTATCTAATTGAAGTTGAAAAAGTTCATCAAGATAAAGTGGTCTATTGTCATATTTCCAAACTTCCACTTGTTAGAATGTATGCTTCAAAAAGGTCATAATTTTTAACATGCGTATCCATATGCTTGCGTGTAACACTTATGTCACCAAAATAATCCACTATAGATGGGCAAATTGCCTACCTGTATGTAGTGGACTCTTTTGGCGACATATTAGAAATGTTACATGCTTATACTATAAATATTGCTATATATATATAGTATTTGTTATGAACTAGTGCTTAGCGCTATTGCCAATCCAGTTTATACATATAGTAGCATACAACTGATTTTGTCGAATTTTAAACAATCAATTTAGATGTCAAAAGAAATCCTGAGTTAACATTTTAGGTACTATCAATGTTTTATTGAAGTTATTTGAGGTATTCAAAAAAACTGCCAACTGAAGTTATGAAGCAAAACCAAATAAACACTAAATAAATACTTCAATAAAAAGCTAATAATATCATCAAAAATTGATCAACACCTTTAATAGAACAAATAACAAACACATGATAAGTCTTTGAATCCTTTACATTTTCATATAGTAACCCTTCTTCTGAATAACAACAAGTAATCTATTATTCATTGATTTTGTTAATATTTTTTTTACTTCAGCAGTTTCAATTTCTGACATGGTAGTTTTAATTGCTTCCCATTTGTCTGCTTTGCTTTTATATTGTTTGCCACCTTCATATAATTTCATCTTCACATCTGACCATAGATCTTAGATTGGATTCAGATCAAGATTTGATGGTGGCAATTCTATTATATTCTCATTTGTAAATCTTTTATGCTCAAAGAATTCATGGTTATGCTTAGATATATGAGAAGGAGCATTGTTATGCATAAATACACACTTCGCTTTGAAATTGCGAGACTGGGACTTGTACCATGCAAAAAAAAGTCTTGTTCATAAAATCACAAAAGTCTTTTCCTTTGCTTTGAATTCTCAACTTATATTTTCAACAACCTTCTTTATCATTCGATGATCTCAGCAAAGCACCTTTGATATCACCAATGTCGACATTCCCTCACTCAATAACTTTATTTTCAACAACTGTTAGATCCTTCTCTTTACCCATGTTTCAACATATATTATGGACAGAAAGAAAAAACAGTTTTTATTAGATTTCAAAGGTCTTAAGCTAATATAAGTTTAATCTGCATAATAACTTCAGTCAATCCATTTTCATAAATTCCAATTATCTCAACTAACCATTAAAAATGGCAGAAAATTTAATTAAATATATTACTAAGGGTCGAAATTGACATGTTTAAATTTGCCAAATATTGGTTCAGAACTTTTTGAGTTATTGAGATTTATTTGATTTGCATAATAATTTCAGCAGACTGTAGATGGATGACCACTTTGGGAATATCAGGTGCTTTAAGTTAGGATGGGCGGGTGGTGTGATGGATAATAGCTCAGAATTGGAAATCCACTTCTTCTCCCCACAGCTATGGGTTAATTAGAACTTCTATCAATATATTGTTATTATCTCAAAAAAAATTCTTACAATCTAAAAATATTTTTCAGCTTTAAAAAAACCTGCAAATGTTAAAAAAAATCAATGCAGATTTGATTGAAATAGTAGCACTCATGCAAACTTGCTATCAACATCTTTTTATAATCATCTTTATATCCAGTAAATGGGAATTTTCTATTTTCTTCCAAAATGGGCCAGTCCAGTCAGGCAACATTGTTATAACAATGCTACAGTGAAAGTATTAATAAACTATTCAACTGTTTTATGTCTGAATTTGTTTCATACCTATGTAATGAATTTTATTTTTTTTTTATTTTTCTTTCCATGAGTCAATTTGCCACACATTCTTAGAGTTGTTAATTTGAAATAATTATTTTGAAAACAGCTTCTTTAATGTAATTTTGTGAGAAAAAAACTCCTAAAATATTGTGATTACCATTTATTTGCACTTTACATTCAATACTTTGGAACACCTTTGTGCAGATTCCTAGATGTCCTTAGATGCCTAAAATTGTTTTTAAAATTTATTTTTACTTTTTCATATACAATTGCTATATTAATTATCAGTATATTCAAGTATTCTTGAATACACTGATAGTTAATATAGCAATTATAAAGAGGATTTTAAATTTATCTTTTATGAAAGGAAATGGTCCATATTTTTCCAGATTATTTAAAAAAAAGAATGTGGTTAAGAATCAAAGCTCAACTGATATCAGAATTTTTCTTGTTCAAATTGTCTAAAGTTCTTGGTACTTTGAAATTTTGCTTCTTCTCTTTTTCACCTCTTTCTTTCCTGTAATAATGATTCTGTGTAGCAAATTCTTCTTAAAGGTTTTCCTTCTATATTATTTTATTATTTCTTAGTTACTGGCCAACAAAAGAGAAATGATCCCAGAACTGAGTGTTTGTTCAAGATAATTGAATAGATCTTTTAAATCTGATTAACAGACTCACTAGTTTTTGTCTTGTATACCCAACTGTATTCAGTTATCTTTACCTTCTCATCTTCACTCTTACCTGCCATTTGATTCTTAACTCTTGATATTTTTCCCCCCTTGTTTATCTTTTGTATGTTTACTGCCCTATTCCATTCCCCTATACACTTCTTTTTTTTTTTTTTTTGCTTTTGTAGTCTAGTAAATTTATTTCTACTCAGATTGTTTTAATTTGATTTTATTTTCTTATGCATTTTTAATGTTTTTGGGAATAAGTTCTGTAAATAAAATTGGAGATCATACAGTCTACAATGGAATAAATGACAGCAAATAATCTATGTGCCTTTTGCATTGAACAGCAATCTTATCTCTGTTAATTTTTATTATTTATTAATATTTCTTAATTTATTACTTTACAACATGTTGCTTTGGCAGGGTGGGTTAGGGTACTGATTTTAAATAAGTTTTCAAATTACTTGCTGTTCATTGACTTATTGTAGTATTCTTTTGATTCTTGGTTTCTTTCCTCCTACCACTACTATTATTTCTATTCCACTTTCCTTGCTCTTAGAATGAATATCTATGATTTGAATAAACATGTCAGAATCTTACAATTAATCAACCCTCTTTAATTCTAAAGATTTTGATGATAAATAAATGTGCTCCATTGAAGGCACTTTCATATTTTTTCTCCAAAATTGACTGATGAAAATATTTTTCGAGAATTCATTAATATGTATATTTTATAGCATCAATAGTTTTCAGATATTTTCCTCCATTTTTCTATCCAGTTTTATAAACTCTGTTCCAATGTAATATTTTAATTTTTTTTAATTCATGAAGGTGATCTTTTCTGCCAATTCCCTTGTCTTGTTTCTTCTCTTCAAAATCTTTTTAAACATCTTGTATTTCTTCAATGCAATTTATCAGCTATCTCAAGAGTTTTTTCTTCTCTCTCGTATATATTAAATCTTAAAACCTGTTATTTAAAAATAAGTCATTTGCATTTACTCAGATTTTTTTTTTTTTTTGAGTGCTTTTGTTTAATGAAATCATTTCTTTATGTAGATTTTCTGTTAAAAATTTGAATTTTCACTTGCAAGAAATGAAGAATGACATTTTATTTATATAATATTCTGTTGTAGATGTGTTAAATTTTCAAAGATTACTTGTTCATCCCTATATGCATGATGCTTTTTTATTTTTAATTAAAAATATAATTACAGTTTAATGGTCTGTTAACTTACCTAATTTTACTCTTGAAGAACAAAATTTTTAAAAAAATATATGAAAATGTGTTTTTTTTCTTAGGAATATAAAGTAATGTTTGTTTGTTTTTTGTTTTTTTTTTTCTAGATATTTTCCGTTTTCTGAGTACAAGGCAGAGAATTTCAATGTCTTATTTTTTAAGTTGTCTTTTTATTACAAAGTTTTTTCACTGTTTAAAAGGGAAAATATTTGATCTCAAAGTTAAATTTTATTGATTTATTTCTAATATAACATTTTTTGTATTCTCTTAATTATATCAGAATTCTATTTGTATCATTCACTCATTAGTTTTTGTTTGCTACCTCATGCTTACAGTGAAATATGAACTCTAGACATTAGTTTCTCTTATTTATAGAATATTTAAATGAGATTTTTTTTTCTATAAAAAAAAAAAAAAAAAAACTAGTGAGATAGTACGATGTAAGTTGCTAGTAATTTAAATTCATTATGAGGAGCAAAGAAAATGAATTGCTATTAGGATTCAACATGTTTAAATTCTTATGGTCTGCTTTATTTGGTCAACTCATATTGAATGTTTTTTATGTCTACTCTCTGAATGCATATAAAGCAATAAAATTACTCTATTCAAATCAACAGAAAAAATAAGCTGGCAGTAATAAATTGTGAATAATGGCTGACAATGATCTAGTGAATGATTCTCTATTTGAAATATTTAAACTTTTTAATGTTTGATTAAATCACAATATTTTCTGATTTTTTGCATGGAAATACTTGGCTCTCGAGATTAGAATGGTTAAGGAATTGAATATATACCAAAGTGGAGCTTTTTTTTTCTCTTTTTCTAGTAGTAACTAAAAATAATCTTCCAAATACAATAATAGACCTGACAATGGTTTTGTGATCCAATAAGAAGGAAACAGCCAACATGGGTTTTATGTGCTGTATTTGTTTAACAGTTGATTTTAATGGTTCAGAGGCAGTTAACTTTTTTCTATTTATTAAATTTAGTTCATTTATAGAGTAAATACTTTTTCTATATATAGCATTTTTTTATGCTTACAGAATGGCTAACATTTAAAGAGTCCAGATTGAAAAATTTATTTTCTTATTCTGATTGCAAAAATGAAAAACTGCAAATAATTGAATTTTTTTTTCCTTTTCTTGTCTCCTGATGGAATAACCTATACTCTACTCTGGTTAAATGATCTAGAATATTATTTGTATGCTCACATACTCAAAATTATTGGAGCTAATGCATTATCAATAAACTCTTTCGATTTATAAATGAGATTAAAACTGCTTGACTATAAATTCAATTTTTTTTTTTTTTTTTTTTTTTTTGTCATTAGTCAACTCCCCCATATGTGTATATAATTTTTATGGGAGGTCTAAATCTGAGTCTTTGTGCGTGTGTGTGTGTGTGGAAAGGTGTTTGTTTTCAGATATATGTGTACAAACACTGTGACATGTTTTGCTTGAGTGGGAGTGAAAGCTTGTGGGGAAGGGGAAATCTAAAAACCATTTTGATGGCTGCAAAGACGTTGATAATGAGAAAACTCCATTCTTTCCATTATTGTGCATTCAGGGTGGAACATTTCGAAGCTTTTCTCTTTTAGTTCTGATCGAAAGGTTTTTTTTTCCTTGTCTCTCTCTTCCAATTCTTGTCTTTCTTTGCTTTTAATTCTTTTGCTAATACTGTCCATCTTTTTTTCCCTTCCCTTTCTTTAGGAGTGTGGCAGCTTTCGCTGGAATGTGCGATGCTGGCTCTACAGATGACGGCTGTCAGGCTGCATCAATGGATGAGACAACCATAAATGCCATGGACACGGTGAGTGCTCTCTACATACCTCGATTCCACTCTCTGCATGCTTTGTTTTCATGTGAATACTCAACATGCTTATGTCTCCTTTTTATTGGCATTGAGGCTGATTAGGTCCAGCTCTAAGAACCAGAAAGCTGGTAGTGCATAACACCTAAGCAATAGCATTCTAAAAAAAAAATACTGATGAGAAAATAGTGTCTTTAATGGAAGATTATGAAATATAATTTTACTTTTTTAATTTAATCTTTTTTTTTTCTTTTTCTTTTCTTTCTGTTTCTTTTTGTTTCTTTTCTTTTTGTTTCTTTTCTTTTTGTTTCGTTTCTTTTTGTTTCGTTTCTTTTTGTTTCGTTTCTTTTTGTTTCTTTTCTTTTTGTTTCTTTTCTTTTTGTTTCTTTTCTTTTTGTTTCTTTTCTTTTTGTTTCTTTTCTTTTTGTTTCTTTTCTTTTTGTTTCTTTTCTTTTTGTTTCTTTTCTTTTTGTTTCTTTTCTTTTTGTTTCTTACCTAATAAAAACGTTTTTGCATTGTATATTATTTCTTTGTCACTCTTGTTCTATCTATTCTTTCCTTTCTTTCATTCCCAAAAGAAATAAGATTGCTTTGACCAGTTAAGTGATACTTTGTCTTTTAGTTCTTCATTTAACCCTTTGGATCCTAATGGAACATATCTGTTAATAATAACAGTTAATAATTTCTCTAAATATTCTTAGTTGTTACATTATAATACTGTGAAAAACTTTGTGTTCAATAAATCAGTTTTTTTTTTTTTTTTTTTTTGTTGTATTTTTTTGTTTTGTTTTTTTTTTGTTTTTAATCATTTGATCTCAAGTATTGGAATAAAGTCACTTTATTCTTTATAAAGAATAGAGATGCAAGTGATTATTGAGTGTTAGAGAATATGAGAAAAGAAAACACTAAGGAAAGAGAACAATAAAAGAACAGGACTTAAGAAGACAGAAGATAACAATTGACATTGCATTTGAAAGACATTGGATATAAATATTCTATCTAAAATGATGAAGTAGTGCTTATTAAAGGTCTCATTTAATACATTAAAAAAAAATTCTTTTGTGCAGAAGTCAAGATCACAAAGGGTTAATATCAAATTACTATTAATCATCTTACTGAATCTGCATTTATAATAATTATACTGAATGCCAAGATTATCATAGTCAAACTTTGTACCTCAATGTTATTTAAAAGAGCCCATTCGTTTTTTTTTTTTTATGACGAAGAGTAACTTTATTTCATTAACATGGCATGTTGTTGAAGTTACGAAAAGTTTCATTGTCTTCTAAAAATTTATAAGAATGTTTTAACATTCTAATTGAAATTTGCATTTCAAATACCATCATCATTTTAATTATTTCAGGAAACATTTACATTTTAATTCACAAAAGGTCTTAACAGCTTCATCAAAAACAGTTGCTAAATGAAGAAGCCATTGTGCAAATGAGTAACAGGTTAAGCATCTAAAATTTGTATAAGTTATTTATCATTTACTATTTCAACATTCTCTTTTAGCCTGTTCTAGTGCCATAAATGAGATAGCGTAAAAATATTTTGCAGGAAACTGGTTAAACAAAGAACTTCTTTAAAAAAAAAAAAAAAAAAAATTATCTTAATGCCTTTTAGGTACTTTGTATTTACTTTATACAAGTTGCTCAGATTATTTTAAATGGGTTTAATGTCTGTCTGTATTTCTGAGATGAGGTATTATGTACACTGTTTACATTATTTGGACTATTGTCCTCATCTTTGTCGCCATATTTATCACAACGTTTTGGCCGTTGTACGCTCCAGCCTTCTTCAGGTGGTTGGAATGTTGAACTGAACCCTTTATTTCGCTCACTGGGGTAGACTGTTCTAGTTCCACATGCCATGTCTAATGGATGTCAGTTATCTCCTGTTAATTCTCCTCTCCAAGTTCTCCACTGCCTTAAACAGGTATTGAACTCACACTCTTTGGGTCCTGTCACTGGATCTAACTAACGCCTTTATCCACTGTGCCATGTGTTCCTGATAACTGATACCCATTAGACATGGCACATGGAACTAGAACAGTCTACTCCAGTGAGCGAAATAAAGGGTTCAGTTCAACATTCCAACTACCTGAAGAAGGCTGGAGTGTACAATGGCTGAAACATTGTGATAAATATGGCAACAAAGATGAGGACAATAGTCTGAATAATGTAAATAGGTTTTAATGTCTTAATGATGATCATCATCATCTTGACAATTCCAGGCATCTTTACTATAGATAAAGATATCTTCTACATTTAAGTTGCTCTCATAAGGTGACAGTTTGGATGCAGAGGCACAAAAGGGGCAAAAATGAGCTTATCTTAGTTGTAAAATAGAACGGGATGACTTCAAGATGAAACATCAAGCAAGAAATGGAAAAGCATACAAAAAAATTTTTTTTTTTTTCATGGCTTTAAGTTACAAAACTAAAAGTTCAAATTTTGTAGATATCAGGATTACACAAACTTCAACTTCTGCTTCTACTCAACCAAATAATTATTACAAATAAGATCTGATATAAAACACTGCTAATAAACAAAGAGAAATAAAAATTTCCTTCTGTTTTTTGAATATCAAAGAAAAACCCTTTTCTGTCTATTTGTTTTAAAAATTAATTGATTTATTTCAACATTTGAATGTTTTGTATTTGTTCTTTTTTTCTTTTTCTCTCCCCCCCCCCCCACAAAAAAAAGATTCTTTCCAATAGATTGGCTGTAAAAAAAAAAATAATTTTTGGAATGCAGCTACTTTTATTTTATTTCTTTTTCAATGTTATTTTGTTTGTATATTGGGAATTTAACTTTAATAAAGTAATAATGGTTTTGGTTTGAATGGTGATACTTGGTAGTTATCTGTGGAAATAGATCGATGCTGATGGTTAATAATGGATGTCTTGATTCAAATTAGCCTGGGAATGTCTATAATGGAGTATTTTCTTTATTTACTTTTTTTCTTTGACAATTATTGCTGCTAATGCCATAAATTGTGTAAAATTTGGCCTTGCTACACTTGCATTTTATTCCTCTTTTTATTATTGTTTTCATCCAATTGTTTATATTAATTGGTGTTTTATCTTGTCATCTATTTGTTACATATTTTCACAACATCTATCTTCCTTCTTTCTCCATTCTGTATGTGATTTTGCTTTCATCTCACTTCCACCCTGCACAAAAATGAATTACTCTACTTCTCTCGACATTTATCAGCATTTGCTATTCAACCAGTACTGAAATTTGTCATTTTCCTACTGGGGTCAACTAGCAAGAATTATTTCCTTCTATCTCTTTCCCTCTCTCCAAAATATAAGAAATAATAATTGTTCTGTGTGTGTGTGTGTGTGTGTGTGTGTATATATATATATATATATATATATATATATATATATATATATATAAAACAAAACAGTTCCAGTGGTAACAGTAGTATAATGGTTGTTTTTTTTTGTTTTGTTTTGTTTTTTTTTTTTTTTTTACCATTTCAGTTTCTACTTTTGTTTGCAAAATTAACCAATTTTTCTAAACAAATATTGCATTGATTTTTTTTTTCTAATATACTTATATTACATTTTATTCTTACAAAAAAAAAATTAAGTTCAGATTTTAATGCAAAAATGTTTTTTTGCATTAAAATCTGTATTCACTTTGCTAAAAAGAAACTGATAACAGCTCTTCAATTTGATTGAAAATGCAATTAGAATTACATCCCTTTACAAATTATTTTGGTAAAAATAGTTTTTTTTTTTTTTTTTTTTATTTTATTCATTATTTTTTACAGTTGATTATTTTTTTTTATTTATTTTTTTTTTTAAATATTTTACATTATTGTAAATCTATTTCCTATGTTCGATCATTAAAAAAATGAATCCTAACTTTGGATTTGAACAAATCATTATTTTCTTTCTGGCAGCCAAAATGTATACCCCCCTCCCTTTCCCCGCCACTTCCTAATCACTCATCATATAATCAATCAACCCTTGACTCTCTTCCCCCCCACCTTTTTCTGATAGAAGGGAGAAAACTCTCAATGTTTATGGTTCATCAATTTCCATGTCCACTGGCTCCAATACAGTGGGAAGCAGTCTTTCTTTCCAGATATCTACTTTTAAGGAATATACTGATTGCTTGTATTTATATTTTTCACTGCAAATAAATGTTTGCTGTGTCCCATCCGTTAGTGCTATAAGATGATTATGAAATAATGAAGTGGTATTCAAATTTATTTGTTGAATATCATTTTACTTGTTTGAAATTTTCATGTAGCTAGTCTGTTTTCATTACGTTTTTTTTTTTTTTTTTTTTTCATTTCTTTTATCCAGAATTTGTTTTTTTTTTTTGTTTTTTTTTTGTTTTTTTTTTTTTTTTTGTTTTTTTATCGGTTTCAGCTTATGTAACAACTTACATTATTCTTTCCTATGATTACTTGCTGTTAGTGGTCTGCTTTTTGAGTGACAAAAATTATAGAAAATTTGGCCATTGACTTAATGTACTTTTGTATATTCTATGTTTTCAGAAAAATAAAATTTTTATTTAAAGGGTTGATCTAAGTAATTTATACCAGAATTTGATATTTTTTAATATCTTGTAGTTTTTTTACCTTCACTTGAAATTAGTTTTTATCACATTGTTGTGGAGTGGTGATAAATTTTGATATTGATATTATCTTCATCATCATTATTATTATGATTACAACAACAAGTAATAATAGTAGAATTTAATTTTTTAAATTAAATGAATTAACTTGCTATAATGAGGAGAAAACCAAAACATTTATGGCTCCCCATTTATTCCTACTCCAGTTATTATTGATTTTGTAAAAATCAGTTATTCTCTACTCTTCTAGTAATTTATATAAAAATGGATTTTAATATTTTTCTTTATAACTGTGTTTCTAATTGATTAATTTGATATTATATTTTAGCTTCATTTCTACCATTATGACACTGGGAAAGCACTGCAAGCTCTTGTCAAGTGCCCAGTACCTCGTGGAATTGAGAAGAAATGGACAGATGATGAAACGGTAAAAGTTTTCTACTTTTTACTTCTATTAAATGTCAGTAATTACCAAAAAAAAAAAAAAAAAATTCTTTATTTTTTAAATCAAATGAAATTCTTTTATAAATACTATTATTAATTCTGAAAAATTTTAGAGACAGACTTACAAGGGATACTAAGAAGTGAATCAGGCTGAGAACTTTTCAGCAGCTCTCCATACTGTTCTTGATGTATTTATTGTAAATATATTCTAATATACAGATTGATATTTTTATTTTTATTCATAAAAATAAAGATTTTGATGTTAAACTGACTTCTGTAGATATTAATATGCAAAAAATAAATAAATAAATTTAATATTTGTCAGTATTGTCTTAATATTTACTGATACAAGAGTCTTGGATTTAATTCTGTATCTTTACCTAAAATTGTACATTTTTTACAATGAAAATGTACCTTACTTTCTGATGTTTTATATAAAATATAGATTTAGAAGTGATTTATTGATTATAATGAATTATTCTGAAACATTTACATTTTTTATTCATTTTGTATAGTTTATATTAGCAAAGAAAAGTTTTATCTGCTTCATTATTTATAAATTTTATTATACCAGTTGCAAATGAGTTGTTTCCCTTGATGGATATTATATACTGATTGATTAATTGTATTATCAACTGAAACAGTTATAATTGAACAAAAAAATACTTCCCAATATAAAACTTGTTTGCTTTTTAATGTACTTGTGTTTTTGTTTGTTTTTTTTTTTTTTAGTTGCCAACACTTGCTATTAGTTATTTACTTTGGTAAAATTTATTTATGTAGGTATTATTTTTGAAGATCTAAGCATTATTTTTGTTGTTTAGTATATTATAGAATCTGGGAACTGTTATGCAATAATGTAATGTTGGTTTGAATGGTTGATACTGCATTAGTAAAATCTGTATAGAATGAAGTCCATAAGTTTTAAAAAACAATTGCTAATCCAGTTGATTTTGATAAGAATGTCTCTGCAAATATAATTTCGTTATATAAAATTCTTATAATTTCAATATTTAATCATTATTTATGAAACTAAATATGTTAAATCAGCTTAAAAGAAAGTCATAATTAAGAATTTTAAATAAGGATTAAAAATTTCTTTTTCGTAAGTTTTTTTTTCATATTTTATATATATATATATATATATATATAGAGAGAGAGAGAGAGAGGGATTTAATTACATTGAAAAAGAAAAAAAAAATTTTGCCTTTACAGGTGATAATTTTTTTTTATAATTTTTCATTGTCGCAGTAATTTTGACAATAAAATTTTAAATATTGGTGTTAATATTTTTTTGTTTTCATCATCATCATTCTAGTCATCATATAAACTTTTTCCTATGTATTTTGTCAAGATACTTTTGATTAGTCTTCAATATTTACTGGAACCATATTATTCTGTTAAATTTTTAGCTTCAATAGTGTTCTCAAAATATGGTAATTCATTAAATAGCTAACATTGTTCAAAATTGGTCCAGTACTGTTTTGACTAGGCTCCAGTTTGATCAATGAATGGAATTTATTTTTATTTCAATATTAAATCTTTTGCAGTTTTCGTCTACTGTACTAAAACAAGTGCTTTGAAGAAATTTATTGAAGTTCTTCGTTTCTCTTTTACTTAACCATCTAAATATCTCTTCTTTTTTTTCTTTTTTTTTTTTTTTCCTTTTTTACTTTAATATTTTTTTCTGGTAACAACCTTCACATTTATGAAAGTTTTTCTAAATTTACATGATTTAAATGTATTTTTTTCAGCAGATGTCCAAAATTAACAAAAGCCATTTTTATTTTTTCCATAATTTTTATAGTCCATTTCTTGACTGGAAGTAAAAAGTAACTGGATAACAAAATTAAAAATGGTGGTTTATATTGATTTCTATTTTCTTGGCACTAGCTTCTGAAATTTTCATATAAATGTTTAAAATGTATTATTAATCATAATCGCACAATTATTTAAATTTGTCTAATGGGTTACTGTTGCAAATTTTTGCATATCTTATGATATTTCAGCCAATGTCCTTTTAATCATTCTGTCTTGTCTGACATTACATAACTTGAGGAGGTACAACGACCAATTTTCTATGGTTATTAATGAAACTTGGGAGCATGGTTTTTATGTATATATTAGCTTTTGAAAAATTTGACAAAGTGGTTCAATTTACAATGTAAGTATAATGCTAAATTTTGTGTTCACCAGGTTAGCTAAATCAAATCTCTTTTGTTTACCTATATAAAGTAGACATCAGGCAGAAAATTTACTAACATAAAACAAATGTTTTTTTTTATCCATAAAATCAAGACTTAAAAATTAACCTCTCAATGACAATTATTAACTTATATGTCCTTACACATAATGTAGTGTTTATTGATAAAATATGAGTTGAAATGAATAAATTTACAGTAAGAATATGGTTAATTAAAATCTTATGGAAAAATATGAGATCCAATCAAAAAGTATTGGGATTGTTGCTATGGTAACAACTAAAATACGCCGAGTGACATCATTTGGCATGCTGACCTTGAACTCTGTCACGTATACACACTGTTAAAACATTCTTACTCACAACCGTTGTTTATAGCAGTACTTGGAAGGAAAGTGTGTAGAGTGTGATCATCTCACCACACCACAGAGGTTCTATCAGTGACCAGCAGTTTTTGGCTAAGCAAAACATTCTGACAATCACCATATTCCCCCAGATCTCTCCTATTGCGATATTTTTTTTTTTTTTTTTTTTTACCTCTTCAAAAATCAAATCCCACTTGAAAGAAACAAGATTTCAAGATGTCTGGGCAATCCAAGAGAATGCGATGAGGTAGCTGCACACTATCCTAAAAAAGAAGTACCAGAAATGTTCCCGTCAATGGAAACTATACTGGATAAAGTGTCTGTCAAAAAAGATTAAATGCGAATTCATGTATTGTATATTTTATTTTTATAACACCAATCCTGATACTTTTTGATCAGACCTCATATTTAAATTAAATGTGATCCATGATAGGTTCATAATAGTTATAATTTTCAAATAAAGTGATTCAATAAATAGTTTAAACCCTCTATTATTTTTTTTTTTTTTTTTTTTTTTGGTTCCAAAAATCCCATTTAGGCTATCAGTAAAAACTAGCTTAAAATCTTTCCCTACAGGTGGCACTTCAACTAGGAATAAAGAAAGCGGGGTGGGGACTCCATAGCAAAATTGAATGTGTAACCTGAACTGTTGCATAACATTTAAAAAAGTAAAATAATTCATTTAAAAAGATGTGTCCTTGTTAAAAAAAAAAAAAAAAATTTCTATTGTGTAAACTCTACTGACAAAAACTCAGAAATAATGAAAAAAAAATTTTATTTAATTTTTTTCTTTTTTATATCGTCTTTAATTGTTTATTGCTGACCTTTTATCTTTCTTTTTTTTATTAATAATCAGAATGGAAATTAAACTTTTACCAGTGCAAAAACTGCATAATCTTGTATATTGCTTTTGTGGCAAAAGCAGCATCTTCTGTTATTTTAAGGTGTAAGAAAAGATTTTGTTTTCACTTTGTATGTACAAATACAAAGACTAGTAAGGAGTAACTATCACTACATTTTTCTGAAAGAAACTTTTTGTCGGGGTCTATAAACTTGAAAAACTAAAGAATTTTGAAAAAATGTCTTTCTAATAATTTGGATTAGATTACAAAGGAAATAAAATTGAAGATCTCATCTTGTCTGCTTCAATCACTTATCTCACTTCAACATCTCTACTTTCTCTTCTGTTCTATTTCTTTTTGGTTTTCCACATTTGCAAGTTTATTCTGATTACAAATGCAATAGATTTATATTTAATTTTCATTCCTTGTAGATGTCAACACTGTTTTGATTGTTCTTGTCATTTTCACAGAAACTTTAAAACAATTTCTTGCTTTTACTTTCATAATAATGGCACTTTTAATGCATTAAGTGTGCTCATGAAATGACTATTCTACATTTTCACTTATCTGGTAACATTTTAAAATCTAATGTTACTGTTGGTATTAATTCATACAATTCAAAAGAAAAAGATTATCAACCTCTTTTTTTTCCTTTAATCTGATTTTGTTGTATATATTTTTAAATTTCTACAAGCTTGTGTCTTCATCTTTAAAGTGGAGTAGTATAATACATTCAGTTGCTTTTCACTTGATATTCACTGAAGTATTCCACTATGAGTTTTGCATATTTCAAAACATATCTGTGTGCCTCTCTTCACTTTGTTGGCTAAATACTTGTACAGTATGACCTCGTCAACCAGGTTAGATAGGTTACAGGATGGTGAAGCACATTTGTTGACAAGGGAATTCAATTACCCCTATCACTATTAGAAATATAGTGGACTATAAAATAGTTTAGTAGTAGTCAAAAACATTTCTCTAGTCAATGATTTTATTAATTTCCTTTCATGCATGATCTGATGACTTGGATTTTGATTGCATTGAGAACGTTTAAATTGATTCATTTTCTTAATATTTTCTAAATATTATTAAAAACTTGCCTTTTTTTTTTTTTTTTTTGTCCTTTGGAATATATTTTGTAAAGTAGTTAGTTTTTAAAAGTTTTGAATGTGAAAGCTTTGCTAATTGGGCCAACACCAATAAGTGAAATTATGGTTGGTGAGTTCATGTAAGGTGAGATCCTAATGTAATTAATTTGTGTGCATGTACAAATTCAACTGATTTTGATAGTGGTAAGAAAAATTACTGCTAACTTGTTACCTTTTGTTTTTCTCTGTAATGTTTTCCAAATGCAAAACTTCCCTATTACCTGAAATAACCAATTATTCAGTTGAAATATGCCCTTACCAAGGGCAGCATATTAGAGAGTACTGATCTTGTACCAACCAGTGCCTACTATCATAGATAATTAATTCATGCAATACTACTTATATTACTTTTTCATGAATCAGCTAAGACGACAGTCTTGTCCATTTTTTTTTTCTATTTCTTTGCTCATGCTTCTAATTGCCACATCTTCTTGTTTTCCCTTGTAAATCTTTTTCCCTCCTGATCTCTTAAATAGGCTAAGTCAATTAGAATTCCATTTATCAGCCTTTTTACTACAATTGTTATGCCACTGGTTATAATAGTTTTTTTGTTTTTTTTTTGTTTTTTTTCCAGTCCTTTTGGTCATTGCACTCCTTATACTGGTTTAGAAAATAGTTGTCAGTATAGAAATTTTATTGGCCTCTACCACTGAAATTCTTCCTTTAACTGCACTGGCATTTAGAATGAAGCTGGATTGCTTCAAGGAACAAAGGCTAGTCCAGCTCATTACATTCTTTCTCAAAGTCAACCAACAGTGATTTTGCCACATCTACAATTTTATAACAATGACACAAATTGCAAAGTTCTATTTTATATATATATATATATATATAGTGTGTGTGTGTGTATATATTTAGGCAGCATTTTTTCATTGATGCCAGATTCATTAATACATTTTCATTAAACATTAGATTGAATAAAAAATGTTTTCATAGTTATAAAATTGAATAAAACAAAAAAAAAATTTTTTTCAAAATGTATTTCTTTATAAAATGGTAAATAATGAATCTTTATGAAAGATAAATAAGTATTGCATTTTACTTGGTTCACATATTGTTATAATATTGTAAATAAGCAATAAATGGAAGAGTTAGTGTGTATATAGTAATAGTGGTGTCAAGGGAATAACCATTGTTTAAAACAGTTTTTTTTTGCAGGCATGAAGATTAAACATTGCTGGAAATTTATTATAAATAAACTTATTACTTAAAAACAATACATGTTATCTTTATAATAATTGGATATTGTCTTTAATGGTTCAAATGTATGAGCTAATGGCTGCATTTCTCTCACTTTGTCTAAAAGATGCTATAAAACTAATTGTTGGAATTTTAAAATTAATGTCTCTCCTGAATTCAACATGTGGTTGGTACACATGATCTCAAAGCAGTTTATTTATTGCTGTGTTATTTTACATTGGTGCAGAGCATAAGGTAAAAAATAAAAATAAAAAAACTCTATTTTTGTCAATGATATTTCATTTTAAATTTAATCCAAATAATGAAAATTTCATGATTTTTATCTTTTTCTTCCAGAAACGTTTTATCAAAGGTTTACGCCAGTATGGTAAAAATTTCTTCAAGATCCGAAAAGAACTGCTTCCACATAGAGAAACGGTAAGTTTTCATATGATACCAATTTAAATGAATCAATCTTAATACAGCATTTGGTTGAATCTCTGTGAATTTCATTTTTAAATTTTGTCATTTCTTGCTCTGAGTATGAAATGCTAGTCTCTGTTAGTTTTTCTTTTTTGAGTAATTCTAAAGTTGATAGAATGAAATTGTGAGGGGAGATGTCAGATTTTTCTTGTATTTGACAGCATTCTTGTTCTATTTCTTTTTACTCCTTTATATAAAAAGATAAATAACATTTAATGACTGGTATCCAGACAACTGTTTGACGGCCAAGTGCCCAATGGACAACTGCCCGGCAAATCACTGCCTAATAAGGACAGTTACCCAATGGAAAAATGCCCAACATTTTTATATTTATTTATATATATATATATATAGACTATTTAGATATTTTTGCTGTCATTCAAAAGGGAAAGTATCATAGTATAATTTCAGTGCAAGTTTTCCTTGTATTACACATTGAAAGATACAACCAATTTTTTGAAATGAGAGAAAAATTTTGATTCTTCACTTCTGATCTTCACTGGCAATTGTTTATCATACTAAAAAGTAAGTTTCAATAGCTTTAAACTTTTGATATATTCTTTGATTTTGCTGTTTTTTGGGGTTTTTTTTACAATAATAATAATGTTCCTGTCATAATAATAATATTAACAATAATATAAATAATGCAAATAGTAATAATAATCTTAAATATTGATTAAGAAAGCAATAATGAAACTAATAAGAATTATTTTATATTAAACAAACCAACTCTTGCAGACTCATGATATAATTTTTCATTCTCAAAAATATTTTGTATCCCACAAATAGTAAGCTTCAGTTTGGTGCAAGATCTTTATCTCCATGAGGTGGGGGTGGAATGGTTAGCTATAAATTTCCTTTTGAGTAACAGCAAAAATATCTAAATATTCTACATATAAATAAACATTAGGCATTTTTCCATCGGGTAAATGTCTTTATCAATCAGCTATCCGTTGGGCAGTTAACCTAGAGCCATAACAACCATATATATGTTTATAAATCACATTGTTTAATCACAATCATATTCCTTTGTTTGGGTTTTTTTTTATTTATTAAAATATGGTGACCATTAAAATCATTTCTAATTCACATTTAATGAATTTGCTAAAAAGTAACAAATATTGACATTATTTATGCTGTTTTTTTTTTTAATGTATCTAATTTTGATAAAACTTATAATTTAACTTATTTGTCAAACATTAATCTTTAAACTTTTTAAGATATTACCCTATATTTAACTTTTGATAGTGATATATTTTTCAAATTTGAACTGTTCACATCTTATACCCCTGCTGATGTGATATCAAAAGGATATTTTAAGTGACATTACTGTCTTGGAACAAATACCATTTATTTAATAAATGATGATTAATGTATGTTTTTATGTTCAAAAAGTGTGATTACGTTTATAGAAATGGTTTGCCAATGAAAATAATTCTTTCTCTAACAGTTTACTCAACTCAACAATTGCTTGTTACTTTTTCTTGAAGCTGATGAAAAAGACACCAAACTTGACGAAAACAAAATTTTCACCTTTACGTTTATGATGCTTTATGAAAAATATATTATAAAGAAATTGAAATAAGATTATTAAGTGTGACATTAAATTTCATATTTCCTAAGAAATGTATCTAATTAATTTATAGGTACCTTTCTTATGAAACTTTATCAGAACTGTACATAAAATACTATAATTGTATGTACATTTATTACATTTTACTGTTATTTGTATTTGCATTCATTTTATTATTAATTTTGATATTTCATTTATGGAAAAGTGTCATAACTGAGATTAATATAAAAATAAGATCATATAAATTTCATAAGATGATACTGATACTTGTAGGTACCCTTTTCAGTTGAAATTGAAAAATCAAATTAACTTCTCCACACGTGTTTCACAAAAGTAAAGGCCTTAACAGCGGAAAACAATGTTTAACTCAAATAATGCAACTTAGTTATATTCTGGTTGGTCTTCCGTACTTTATAATTACAGCCTGGTTATAAGCACAAAATTACATTTCTTAATTACTGTGGATCTTCTGATTAGTCAAAATGATACAATTTACAACGCGCTAAAAAAAGATCTATCTTATAAGGACACTTAGGAAAGCTGATGAGGCTTTTAACTAATTTTATATTTTAACAACTTAAATGTAAAATCTATTATAATTAAAGAAATAACAAATAATTGTATTAAAAATTCATTTTTCATCGAAAAAAATTTTTTGCTTTCAGAAAATATTGTCCATATTCATAAAAACAACTAAAAGCAAATAAAAGCATTTGAAATTAAATATCTTTGTTTTATTGAGTTTTGTATGTTACAACTCCGATCTGATTTTCAGGTACGTTGGCTCCAATTAAAAACAAAAAAAAACATGATTGGCATTCCTCAAAGCCCTGTGCTTTTAATTATTGTAATCACTAAACCCGATGCGATTGAATTTCTAGCGTTTTCATAAAATTAGTTATGGGGTAGGGTAATAAATATTTAAAAAAAAATATTTCTACCATGACTTTAATAAAAAAAAAAAAAAAAAACATATTTATAATAATTTTCGATCATCTGTGAATAGTTCCTGAAAGTTTCATTAACATCCGACAATTATTTTTATTTTTGCACGATTTTTCAATTTAATGTGTGTCATACCAAAAAAACGTACTAAAAATTGTCTGTTATTTACTAGTTCCGCTGATACAAATAGAAACAAGTTTTTTTTAATCAAAATTTAGAATGTTCTAAAAAGAAGGAAAAAATTTTTTTAAATAATTAAAAAAAACTTTGGTCTTTCCTCTTAATAATAACATAAGCATTTAGACAATAAAATTTTGTTTTCGGCAAGGTTGGCGTCTTTTTCATCAAGCTATGCTCTTTTTTTAGCGATTTCGTGGAGGTACCTATTATAGTGTATATTTATGAATGACAACCCCTAAAATTTGCATAGCATATATTCTTCAAATCTAACCTAGTTATATTTCCATCTCTTTTACTAAATGTAAATAATGACATTAAATTTAACCAAAAACTCTTCCCTATTTTAAAAATCATATTCTATTAAAGAATGCATTAAATGTATTCTTTAATATATTCAAAAGGCATGGTAATATTTTGTAATGGAATTGTTTTATTGGCAGATAATTTGTCAACTTTTTGTTTTCAACTTTCAGATCTCTATTCTATATACACATAATATAGTTTTTTTGTTTTTTTTTATCTATCCCCAGCCATTAAAAGTAATTATGAAAATATTACTTTCTGATAGAAAATTCATATTTTTTTAACAAAACATTTGGTTCATTTTACAATACAACTGTGAACTGAAAGATTGTTCAATGTGTTAAAATCAAACTTAAAGCTATCTTTGCTTTGAATTACTTTGAATTTTATTTTTTGTAAATAATTTAAGATTCTGTAGAATGGATATATCCACTGAGGATTTTACATCTCAGTATTTTCTAAGATATTTTTCTTGCAATTGTAAGGCTAATCGTACTGAAAATCATACTTATGTTTGCTGCTGCTTAATTTTTGTTACCTGTAACCCGCAGCCAAATTTCATATAAAAATGGATCTCTTTAAGTGACCAGTAATTGCTTGCTAACTTAAGTGTTTATTTAATCACTTAATCTTGTCATGCATGGAGGCAAATTACTTAAATATATGAAAAAAATTTATAATTAATGGAAATTTGATATACACGTTTTTATTCTCAACACAATAGATTTCCTTTTCTTATTTAAGTTAATGCCTAAAACAATAGTAAAAATGCAAATTGTTCTTTTAATTGTAAATAGTTTTAAATGTTTTATAATTATTCTCATTAAAGCAGTTTAGACTTTTATTGAGCTCCTTAAATTATTTTCAATAAAAAAAGACAGGCTTTCAATGAATTCATTCAAAAGGGAAATATATATTCCTAGTTTGTTTTTTTTTCCGTGGCAGATTTCTATGTCCATATATAGTAAAACACCTAAATATGAAGAGGAACATAACACAAACTAGAATCTAACAAGTTTGCAAAAGAACACTATTATGTAAAGAATAGCCTTAATGTATCACTTATTCACATGAAAGATCTTTTTAATCTGTCAGGTGTTTTGTTTGAATTCAACATCTTATGGTACATAATTTGCTTCACTGGTCAAGTATGACTGTTAAAACAGGCTGGGACAATTGAAAGTGTGTAACATGATTATGTAGGTTTGTGTTTATACAGCCGTGTATCTGATATTGAAGCCATTTTAGTGTATAGGGCATATTGACTATTTAAAAAAGAAAAAAATCTTTGCCTTTTACTATGGAAAACATTATCTAACAGTAACTTGCAATTTTCAGCCAATTTGTTAGGACTTATTATTGCTTACATATAGCTGTCTACACAAGTTTTATATATCCTTATCTTTCCATTACACAACTTCTTGCTTTTGTTTATTTGTTGTCTGAAGGTTGTCATCTCTTTCTTATTTGCCTTTTACCTGACACCTTGTGAGGCTTAATGATTTATAACTCTGTCATTGTTATAGGAAGGTTGTCAACTTATTTCTGAGGATGATCACATTTAACAATATCTTCTATTCACATAGACTTAGCATCAAATTCTGATCCTTGAAACATGAATCTTTCACAGTAGCATTTTATTCTGAATTTTGCAGCTGTTTGTTGATATAGGTTGGAAATTTAATTTCTAATACTTGAACTCTGTAGTTGCCAGCTTTGTTTTATTGGTTTGATAAATGATCAGTGTCTAATTTTCCCTTTTTTATGAGTTCATTGAAAATTTAAAAAAAAAATAATAATTATTAAAAAAAAAAGAAGAAAAAAAAATGCAAATCAGTCCATGTTGGTGTTTTTTTTTTCCTTAATGTTTGCATTCACTGGTATTTCGTGAATGTTACTTTCTTAAAAAAAATATTCTATCAATCCTGTCAAAGCAATTCAATGTTTGTTGTATCACAAATTTAACTTATTTGAATGATATTATAAAAGTTGTTACATTTTGAAACTTCTATAACAATAATCAATTATTTAGTTACTACAAAAAAATGAATTTGGTCATTTTAATGCAAATTGTTTTGTTTGTTTTAAAGTAGTTCTTTGTCACATTTCAAATATGCATTTAGCTTTTCAAATTACTGAATTGCTTCTTAACAGATTCTGTACACCTTGTGAAAGATTTGAAATTCAGTTTTCCTAGTTATAAAACATTGAGCAACTAGAAAGTGGTTAAAGGATTTTCCCTTTTGTTTCAAAGCTGAATTTACAAATCTTGATACCTTATTCAATTATAACTTACACAGCATTAATAATCATAGCACATTCTATTGAACAAGAGAGAAGGGAGGAAACTCTGAATCTCTCATATATATGTAAATAGAAGTATTTAATTATTTATTGTGTAAAATTTGGAAGTAGTTTTCTCACAAAGAAGAATCTAATTTCCAAATCTATTCAATTATTCATCTTATTGATGCACTATAATTGTTTTGTATTAAATGACACTTGGAGATGTGAAGCAAAAAGAATCAGAAGATCTCCATAATTGGTTTATTTCTGCTTTCATAATAAAAGTAGTAATACAAGTTACCTATCAATTACTGATTGTGCTGAATAACTTTTGGGAGTGCAACAGGAAAGAATAGATTTCATTCTTGTTATTTCAATCATGACATTCCTTTATAACAATTTCAGCATTTCTAACATTTGTTATATGTGCTGTATTTTCTAGGTTTCCATGAAAGTTTATTACAGATATATTGGACATTGCCAGAACACAGAATTTAACATATTGTACATTTTAGATATATAAAATACTTTCTAGAATATAATAGAAATAATTCAATATACAACACCCAAATGATAAACATTGGTTTTGCAAGCATTGCATGTTTACTGAAACCATTACTATAAAAATACACAAAAAATTGGCTTAAAAATAATTATGAACATGGTCCTTATTCAAACATTACAGAGATTTTTTTTTAAGGTTTCTCTAGAAGAGCCAGCTGTAAATTAGAAAAGAGACCAGAATTTGCTATGGAATAATGCTTTTGTCTAAGAAACAAATGACCATAAAAACTCACTTGATCATCTTGTGCTTACATCAGCAAATTAGATCAAGTTGTTCAATATGTTGTTACAAAAACTGCAGGGAGGAAATCCCAAAATCTTTATTTACTCAATCAAAATATTCCCTGTTGGATTCTGATTCATTCTATATTGACAGCAAATCAAAAGAATTCTTTCTCAGTTAATCAATTTAGTCAATGTTTCATCATTATGATGGCAATCAGAAGATTTTTTTCTGTAAAAAAAATTGTCTACATGGTTTAATCTGTAGAAGAGAGGTTGGATGATAGGAATGGTGCAATAAAGTTTCTATTTTCACTTGAATCCACTTTAATAGCATCATTTTACATGATGGCAATGATTACCATGCAATGAAATAGCACAAAATTGTGTTTTGAACATAATATTTCAAGCCAAGTTACAAACATATCTGTGTGCATGAACTGATTACTTTGAAGAAAGCTTTGATATACTAAACCACTCTTATTCCACTAAACAGTCACTATAATCTTTACAGAATAACTCTGGTTTCTGTTGATATTTCAATCTACATTCATTTTGAAAATATCTGATTTATACAAAATATATTTTTCATCACAAGTGTTGATATGAAGCAAAAGGGATCAATATATCATTGAACTTGCCTGTTTCCATAAATGTTTGGATCTTCAAATAGAACAAAGTTCTTTTTTTTTCCTTGTATATTGACTTTAAATGATCTGGTAGTGATAATTAATACAGAAGTTTGCAAGTTTCTTGGCTGAGGTTTTTGGATCATTTGCTGTGACAGCCTTCAAATTTTCATTGATTAATTGTTTTGACTGACTTTCTTAATTGTGTTTACCACCCGAGTATTTTCCCAACCAGAATCTTACTAACTTAACTGTCTGTAAATATCAAATTCTTTTGGTCCAGATTGAACTTGTACAAGTATATAAACTAAAATACCAAAACAATTGGCTTCTCCCTTTGCCCAAATAACAGTAGCTATATAGTGTAACATGGTGACTATGATGTGCTGGAGTCATTGCATAAGTATATCTCTACTGGCATGTCCATAACTTTGTTTTTTGGAGTGACTGCAGGTAAATTTAGTGAAGACTACATATACCTCGGGGGTTTACATCTGCTAAGTGCCAAGGCCAATGGAGTGTCAGGAAGTCAGCAGTGTGTCATCCGTGCACAATGTGGGGATTGTAATGTCTTGCTGGAACAAGTGATCATCACCAGGACACATGACAAATGGTCTGGAACAACGTATGTCACACTTGTCAAGACACTTATCATTTTACTAGTTGTCCTTGTAAATTCCAATAGAATGCACCCCAGGCTGTTACAGAGCCACCATCCTGCTGACAGGCTGGATCCATAACTACATGCAGCCTCCACCATACATGAACTCCTTTCTCTATCCTAAAGTAATAGGAAATATGGCCCATTTGACTGAGCAAAATGATTTCAATGTTCTATGGCCAAGTTAAGGCATAGTAACCAATACCATGGTATCAATAATTGTACTCTTGTTGACCAATGACTATGAAACTCCATGCAATGCAATAGATGCTGTACAGTGAATTGGTTGATGAATGGCTCTAGTGTTGAATTGGGATGTGATTTGATGCAATGTTTCCCTTTGTTGAGTGCTTACCATTCTTGTTAGCTGCCAGCAGCCCTATTATTGCATTACCTGTACCAATTACCAATTTTCACATGCTGCTGATGTCTGAAATGCACCATATTCTTGGCATCTGCTTGCTGCAATTGCTACTTTAGCTTTATCTCCCTATCTGAACCAATAATCTTTCTTTAGTTAAATGGTGTTCAATCTTGTGTCACATAACTACAACAGTTATACTACCTCTGTATCTATGAAGTCATACAGTTGTTACTTGAATTCATTTTTAGTAGTTGAAGAAAGAGAAATCATCAATTGATACTTCAGTTTAATGTAAAAGTTATGAGTTGAAAGATTTTCCATAATTGTTTTTAAAATTATAGTAGTAATATTAATGAAAAATAGTTTTTACTGTATAATTAAATAGTTTTTTAAAATATTGAATTTTAAAAAATGGGTAAAATGGGTCTTGTTTAAAACAAAATTTGCAGTTTTATGTTAATACAATAAGACATTTATGAAAATAAGGAATATTCAATTTTTTAAAATGTTCAGTTGTATTTATTTACTTCAAACTGGCCTTTTTTTTCCACCATCTGTAAAATGAGAAATCTGTGTTAAAACAATTTCATGCTTGAGTTCACATAATTGCAATGCAACAGGAGGTAAATGTGGCTGCTTTGTGTGTGCACGCACTTCACTATTGGCAGAAGTGAACCAGTATGTATATGCTTATTTAAACCTTTAATACTATCCACTATCTCAACAGCTGTCACAACTTGGAGATGACACTAAGAATTAATGACTTTAGCTCCTTCAGAATGTAAACTGATAATATTGCCATTCTTTTAAAACTAATCTTCACTTTAAATAACAAAACTGTATAGAAAAAGTTTCAGTTGTGAAACACAATATTTCTTGAAAAATCACCCACCCTCCCCCTTTTTTTCCTTTAAAACATTCATGTTGATAGATCATGACTCTCCCTAACTTTTCTTTACTAAGTGATTTTTTTTTTTTTTAAATATTTTTTTCCTGAAACTTTAGGAAAAGTTAATTCATTACTAAAAGAAATATTATTTTAAAGCTAATGTATTTTCATTTTTTTTCTTTTTAATCAGCTTAACTTAATAAATAAAAATTACCAAATTTTAGTATTAGGTTGGTGCAAAAATAATGACGTAATAATGTTGTTTTTTGACGTTAAATATACGTCAAAAACGAAATTATTACGTCATTATTTTTGCACCAACCTAATATTTAAGTTGGAATGTAAAAAAATTTTCACCATATTAAACTTGATTTCTTAATATCTGTTGAATTTAAATAATCTCTGACAAGTAACTTAAACTGTGTTAAAAACTGATATTTTTTAAATTTTCAGTTTTTTTACATTCTAATTATATCATTAGGCATATAGGTATATTTATAAGATAAATATCTCGTGTATTGGGAGACATGATAGAATTGAAGAAAAAAAAATTGCATCGACTCTGAAATAACTGCAACAAGTATTGTTGAAATGAAAAAAAAGATGTTTGTCTCTTTCAGATTAAGTAATTGCTTTATTTGCTATTTATTTTTAGAATTTTCTATTTATTGCCAGGTCTTTAATGTGTTAAAATTGGATCCTGAAAGAATTCAGTTTAGTTGTTCTCCTGACTACAAATAATTTAAGTCAAGTCTTTTTAAAAAATCTCTAAAAAATAAGATTTTATTTTTATAAATTAAAAAGAATAGTTTCATTTATTTTATATAAATTTAAAAAAAATGTTTGCCTTTCATATTTTTTAAGAAACATTTTTAATGCTGTTAAAAAGAAGAAAATATTTTTTATACTTTTGTTTTGCTTAAACAACCATGTTTTGCTTGAATGCCAGGAAGATTTATTGATTTGAAGTTTAAAATCTAGCAATGAAAATGTTCCATCTCTGACAAAAAAAAAATACAATTCAATATTCACATTTCTGGTAATTCTATCTGAAAGCAAAATACCATTTTAGTAATAATTTTGATTGCTATTTGAAGTATGATATATTTTAATGAAAAAATGATACTTCAAATGTTTTTCTTCCTTGAGAAAATTTCCATACAACTTTTTTTTTTTTTTTTTTTTTTTTTAAGCATCTGCATATACCATTTTAATATGTAATTTTTAATGAAAGTTTCAAAATGTATAAAAATTTCATCTCTTGTATTCCATTTGCATTGGTTGATAATACATTTGGCATTATAATCAATATTGTGTGAACTTTTTTTAAAAATTTATTTATTACAATTTATTTATTACAATTTATTTATTACAATTTATTTATTACAATATGTTTAGAGAAATATTTTGAATTGCATCAAAAATGGAACTCCTTTTGAAGTTTAATATTTTAATAAGATCAAAAGTTAAAATATAAAAACTAAATTTACTATCAGTCCTACTGAATGAGACTCAACAAAAGTTATCTAAATAGGATTAGTTCTAGCCTTACTTTTATGTCTACCTTATTCCAGTTTTAATAGTTTTTAGGGGTATTTGAGAATCCTAACCTAACAATCCCACCACCACTACCTCATACCCACTCTTTGTTTTAGACATAAGAAAATTTATAACCACATTTAAAGTTCTTTAACAATACTGGTTGCCTGTCTTTGGCTGGAGGAGTGAAGATATGAAAGTCAATTGAAAAATGTAATTGCTACCTTTACTTTTCATATATTTGTTTGAAACTTAACTGTTACTACTTTGATTACATCATTTTCTATTTTATCTGAAGTTCAGTTCTCGAAAAGTAGTTGCGTTGTTAAAATGAAACGCAGATCATTTCTATTAAAATTTAGAGACTCTTCTGATAACAGGCAAGATAGATTCTGTCCTGCTTGTATTGAGGTGGGATTGGGGGTTGTTTCTTGTTTGCAACTCTGGCCCAGTGTCCACTGTGTGTTATTGTTATGGCTAGTTGGGACATGCCCACTTGATGTTCATAGTATAACTGGGTTAATATACTCAGCACATATGGACGTTGACTTGTGACTGTACCGGCTCACCTGTTAGTTCACTAGGCAACTGAATTTAACTCAGCACTTGGGACAATATAGCTCCTCTCTCTCTCGATAGTTTGCTAATATTTTCTAAGAAAGATCCAAGGCCTTCGTCTAAGTGAATGCCTTTCATATTCACTCCAATAGATTCACATTCTCTACTTTGTAGATAAATTCAACGCTGAGTAGCTACACAAAATTGCAATAAACAGTAGTACACTCATTGCTAAACTCTAAACTTTTATTTTTAACTTTCAAACAGATATAACTGAAACTAATATAAAAGTTTTGTTGACTTTCGTTCTTACCAGGCAGTTTTCATTTTTAAGCTTTATCAATCTGATGATAAATATTTTTTACATTCCCCTTCTTTTGAAACAATTTTATTTTGATCATTATTTACACTATCTTCAACTTTAAGTTAGGAATTTTTTTTTCTTAAAGTTTTGGTGCCTATTTATTTTGTGAATGAAATTTAGAACTCAACAAAAAAAAGTGTAAATAAATATACTGCCTATTGAACTTTTGAAACAAAAAACTCTGTCTCTTCACACAGTTTGTTTTTGTTGTTTTTTTTCGGTATAAGTCAGAAATGCTTTTTTATTTTTAGACATGTGCCTTATTCTCTATTAAAGAGATAGACTTTTTATCTTAAAATTCACATTGCTTTTTTTACAAGAATTTTTGTCTGTATTCGCTGGTAATTTTTCTTCTTTCAACAGTAAATAAAAAAAAGAAATAGTCTTCATTTGCCTGTGATATTTTCAACTGAATTATTTGTGTTCAACTAAAAAGTTAATAACTGTGCATCCATCATAAGATGTCATGACTTCAAAGTTTTGATTTTTTTTTTTTTTTTTTTTTTTTTTTTAAATCAATAGACAAGTCCATAAAGTTTTATTCAGATAAATTTTGACTTAGTAAGTCATACTGTTACTTTTTTTTTAACTTTATCATCAGGACTTTTAGTTTTACAATACATTTTTTTATGTTTGTCAATTTTTATTGTTACTTACTTTTAGTTTTGTTATTCAAGATTCTCCAACTATTTTCTTGATGAATAATTAATTTGCCTTGAATGTAAAGCGTAAAAAATTAATTTTAATTCAAATATTTGCGTGATAAATTCGTTGTAAATTTAATTTTAGTTTTAATTACTGCTTCTAATTGACATTGACGCTCGTCTTCCAGTGTTCCGGTTTTATGTTTTCACTTGTTTTTAAAAATTTTAATGTCGAAATGTTTGTTTGATGTCACTTGATAAAACTAAGACATATATAATGAAAGTAAGAGAAACTGGTTGACAGTTATAAAAGTCCTTTAGACCTTGCTTGTGTGTGCAATGGAAACAGGTACTGGTTAATGAAAAAAAATATTTGTCTGAAAACATAAAAATGGAAAGGGGTAAAAAAAAATGTGGTGAGAACTTTATAGTTGTTTAAAAAAATCAATAATGGAATATTCAATACTGGATTAAAAGACGGTTGTTGGCAGGGTCTGTGTACAAAAACATCTGTACCCGTGTCAATTGCTTGTATTGGGGGTCACAATTTTCTCATCATATTTGCTTCATCGACTTTATTGCCTTCGTTCTTCGTAATTTTTTTTGCCAAGAGTGTCACTTTTAGTTTTAATTTCTTTCCAGTGGACTTTTCTAAAGAAAGATCTCTCAACTTGTTCAGTTTCTCGTTTGAGATGTTTATGCCAGAAACCGGATCGTTGCCATAAAATTGAAATTTGCATCACTTGCTGTCTGTCATACTCACGCCACACTTATTTTTACTTTTATTAATAAAAAAATTACATCGATGCAAGTTGGACATTTATAGAGTTTAATAAAAAATGCAAGTTCTTATTTTATTTCTATTGTATAAGATTATCATTTGATTAAGAAGTGATATCAACTGTAAATTTCACGTGAGAAACAAAAGAGCTACAATCATCTTTTATTTAATTGCTAATTTTTAACTAACATTAAAATTTATTTATAATTTCATTAAAAAAAAAAAATCTATATTAATTTAAAAATGACCTGCGTTTGTTTAATTTCATGTTAATTTTTCACTTTATCTGTTAGTAAATTAACCTTTTTTTTTTTTTTTCTTTTTAAAAATTAATATCCGGATCCTTCATTACTTTTAGTTTTTTCTCTCTCAAAGATCGTCTTTTTACGGGTTTTTTCATTATTTTTATCTTTTAATTCATATTAGTATTATTGATTGATTATTCACTTGCAACATATTCTCAAAAGTCAAAACTCTTAAGTACTTGTTTTTAATTTGTTTTCATTTTCGCCCCATACTGTCCTTTTTCCTTAAAGGTGCTTGTCTTCCAAACTTGTCTCTTTTTAGCTATCAGGTGTTGTCAGCAAATTATATAGTATCCATGTCGTGTCGGTGTTACTGTCAAACCAACAAAAAACATACATCCCATATGTGGTCCTGTGTTAACTACCGCCCTTCTTTATCCTAACCGAGACCATCTTTCTTCCTGATTCATCCTTCACACTGTATCGCGCCCTTTACGTAGCAGTTTCTAGCGTTTACTTACATCGCATCACCGCCTTATAACTAATTCTTCTTTCTTTACATAATTTGACCCTTCCTCTTCCTCCTCCTCCTTCTATGATTAGTTGATCGTCTGTTAGTCGTCCTGGACGATTGTGGTTACAATGTCCAGTATGCTTTAAATCTACTTCGCTCTTACTCGATGGCCGGTTATGAGCTGTTGGAGACTCTTACACTTGAATGCAGGCTTACACTTTTTTCTCAATTGATGACGGACCCAATAAACTTGTTGTTTAGCACTTCGTTTTAATATTTGACCGTCTGTATTGTATCTGTTACTTAATTTGATAGTTCAGTCGCCTTCGACCTTGTCTTTTCTCTTAGCTACCAAATAATTCCAGTTGTCACTAAGCGTCTGCTACCATTTTTGAATAGCCATTAATAATAAAGAATAGATTTGGCGATGCCTGCAAAGGAGGAACAGGAGTGGCTAGACACTAAGAAGCGGGGACGGAGGGGTGCGTTGTACGTAGTGGAAGAAAAAAAAGATGACGACGACGGCAGCAGCAGCGATGGACCGAACGCTCGAGGAGGGCAGACCTGAAGAGGATAAAGAGGACGATGGAGGGCGGTGGTAGATGCCAAGGCCGTAAGCAGTTCTGTTTACATCCCCTAGCAGCAACGACGACGACGACGGCAGGATATTGAATGTGGAAATACGCTGTTGGATTATTGTTACACACTACATTCAGCTTGGCCGCCAATTAGCCTGACTGTTTGCAGCATTTGATCATTGCTAATATGCCAATCAGTTTAATGGGCAACGATTAACGCCCGCCGCCACGTCCTCTGTCGCCGCCGCCGTCACTGCTTCTTTTTCCTCTTATTCTCAAACTTTTTTTTTTTTTTTTTTTTTTTTTTCCACTTTTCCTTCCTGAGGTTTGTAGTACTCTTGCGGTGTGCTCTTAAATTACATCAATTCTAAAGAATGGAGATTATCATTTTATGATAATCTACCGACCAACAGTAAATTATTTTAATAATAATAATAGTAATACCCTGTTGAGAATGAGTCGAGGGTAAGAGAGTAAAAGCTAAATTAAAAAGTAAACGAATTATTAATTTTATTTACTTTTCTTTTCTCCAACCACCTTTCTATATTTTCCTCTTCTCTTAAATTAAGTACCAAAATACTAGATATGATTTTTTTATTTATATGGATTTTTTGCCATTGGGGTTTTAAAATTAGTCGACAAACACCTAAACTGACAATTTTTTTTTTTGCATGCTGATTAATCAGTAATTTTCTACTTTAAATAAATTTAAAAAAAAAAAAAAAAAGGAAAGAAAATTGTGTAATCGTTCGTTGACGTTAGCAGAAGTTCCTCCAATTTAAAAATGCATTTCAGTTTCGTGGTTATCCCATGGAAACTTGATCAGTGCCCTTGCCAGTCGTCGGTCAGTCGCTTTTTAGGCCCGCCGTTCTCTCCAATCGAGGTGGCTTGTTGCGAAGAAGTTGACGGCTGGCACAAAACAGCAGCAAGAGTAGGAGAAGCTCTGTGAAAGAAGTAAGAAAAAAAATGAAATTAAGGAGAGAAAAAAAAGGATGAAGAGAAATGGAACATTAACTAGTTAGAGAGAGAGAGAGACTAGTTAGGGTAAAAGAGTGAGTTAGCGAGGCAAGCAGTTGTGAGGGTAGTCAGTTGAAAGCAGTAGAATTGGAAGTAGTAATAGCTGTACAAGTAATAATACTATTATCAGTTGTAGTAGTTTGAATAGAGTGGAAGTATTACGAGTCGGCAGTGGTGTATGCCTCTGCCGCTGCCTTGTCGTCGCACTATAGCAGAGAGAGCACCAGTGGCAGGCTTTTCGAGGCAGGGTGGGCGCCATATTGGATCGTGGTCGTCGTCGTCGGCGCTTGTTCATCTAAGCAACCCAGTTCTCTCGGTGGGCTCTGTGCGACTTGGCCTCTCCCACTCGACCAGAGGACTATAGGGGGACGGAGCGCACGGCCATCGCCGCTCTCTGGCCCTCCTCACCCCCGATTTCTCACTGGACATCAACATTGGCACATGCTCCTCTTAATCCGCCAAGGTTCGCAATAATTAAAAACCCAATGAGGTGAGTGAACCATTCTCTGCTTCTAGTATATTTTATTGTTGCCAGCTCACAACTAAGATGGAGATCACTGTAACCGTTCATACATATACACACACGCACGCATTTTGAGATCTACACCTCGATGTATGTATAAACAGACGTATAGCAGTTATGATCGCGATGGTAGTGGCGTGAATAAGAGTTTTAAGGACGTACGAGCAGAAGAGAAGCAGTTGATGGGAGAGGAGAGGAGGTGGAGACCTGAAGTCGAGTTGGGGGCCAGCAGAGATTACTACTATGATGATGCTAATAATAAAAAAAATATGACTGGAGGTGTGTGCGTGACACAAGCCAGGCAATACTATTCATACGATATATTTATTATACTCAACTGTTTTCTTAAGGAGGTTGCTACCTTCCTTTTCTTGTTCACTACCCTCCAACCAAGAGGAAGATGTTAGTGATAGTGATGAAGATACTTTTACTACTATATTACCACCTTCATTTAGTTTGTTATTGATGATGTTGATAGGTTTTTCATAAGCTTCTCTACTCATTCGTAGCCGTTTACATTTCTTATGTAGCACTGTCGTCACTGTTCTTTTCTGTTGTTAGCCAATGTGAACGGAAAAAAAAACAAAAAAACAACACTTTCTAGGTTTCTCGTCAATCGATTGGGGTTTTGTTTAAAACTTTTTTTTCTTTCATTAATTAAAAGTTTTAAGTCCCACTCTCAATTAGTTGTTCACCCCCCTTCCTTGCTGAGACTTATTTGCTATCAGTGATGATTAAAGACTAAAAAGTTTACAAGTTTCGGAGCAGAATTTGCATGTGCGTCCATATTATTTTCTTGAAAAATATTTTGAATACCATCTTACATCTCTGATCGTGAGACTTTTTTTTCTTATTTTTTTAGGGGGGCGGAAGAAAAAAATTAGTTTATTTAAAAAAAGCAAACCTTATTTTAGTATCTTTTGTGACATATTTTTGTTCGGCGTGAACTATGTTTAATAATAATTATACTCTTGATCTTCATTATTGTTTTTTATTTACTCAGTTGATTTGAAATGTTACGGACGAAGGAATGTCTCTCTAGAGAAATTTGTTTAGATTCTAATCATGAAGCCATTCTATTTACATTTTAAGACAGCGAATCATATCCTCTCTTCGAATTTTCTTTGAAATTTCTATCAACCTTTAACACATATATCCAGTATTAATTTTATTTTTCGTTCGTTGGATGTAAGGTAGGTTTACCAATATTATGGATTTCAAGTAAGCGTTTTTGGCGCATCATTAGATCAACTAAAAATATATTTGAGTTTTTTTTTGTTTTTTTGTTTGTTTTTTTTTTCTCTTTCTCCTGGAAATGATTTTTCGCAATGGCAACTTTGCAACGCGAAAAAATTGAAGAAAAATCAAATAATGTCGGTTCTAAACTGATTTTTGTAAGAAGAACATGGAGATCGGAAGTAATAGTTTTTTTAGTCAGTAGACTCAGTCTGGTTCCAAGTTTTTTTGTTTTGTTTTGTTTTTAACAATATCAGTTGTATAAGATTGTATAATCTTCGTCATAATAATAAAAATAGCAATTTTTGGAGGATATGAGTGATCAGACAACCGGGGCCGTCAGGTTAAGTCCGACAAGCACCGACCATATTGAACTGCTGCTCTGTAGAAAAGCGACCACCACGACGGTGACAACGACTTCGAATTTTCCCAAACTGATCATCTTCGGCCGCTTTCCTTTCTTTTCTTCTTCGTAGAACCAAATTATTGCTGCTACTTTTGTTCTGACAAAATACAAATATTTCATAACTCACAGTCACTGACATGATTACGCCCATCCGATATTTTCTTTATTGATTTCTCTTATTCTGTTTCATTCTTATTCTCTGCAATTTAATTTTCCAGTCATTTTTAGACTGACCTAAAGGTGTGTATGGTCACTGAAGTGAAAGATTTGATACATTTTGACAGCTATTTTTATATAATTATTTTTATATTTATTTATATATATATATATATATATATATAAACTTTGTCATAGATAATTTCGTACAGATTTCTTCTGACGGGAGAAATTCTAACATTTGATGTTAATTACAGCAGTGTGATTTTTCAGTTGACGATAAAATCCGTTGTTAGCTGTTAGCAACCGCTGTTTTGTTGTCTTTTTCTACCGGGCTGAACGAGCACTTTGTGTGTTGGTAGCCTTCGACGTCTTCTAGCGAACAATTTTGTATTTGTTTCGTCTCTCGAATCTTTAACTCCTACTTTCAGCAGTGTTGCTGAATAGAGACGTATTCTTTTCCTATGGTTCCTATTCGATGGCTAACACTACCATCTCTTTCTCTCTTTTTTTTCCCCCCCTGACACTCCCTCTGTGGCTAACAACACCAGCAGCACGGCGATAACATCGCTAACATGGTTGCTGTTATCTGTATGTTGACTGTCAGTAGGGGGAAGACAACTTCCAGTTGGCACACATCACGCACTAGAGGCCCAGCAACACGCCAGTAGGTCTGCAGCCTTTCGGGGGCTGCGCTCGGCTAAAAGTGACACAACAAATACAAGGCGGAACACACACACACACACACACACTTCTTGTGACATTTCTTTCTACTTGGAGCGTTTTCTTCTTCACCCCCAATACAAACCAACCACCGCCCTGTTTTCTTTCGGCTTTACTTAGATTTTACTTGTCTATATTTACCTAGTAAATAAATTCTCACTTTTTCCTGTTTTGTAGTAAGGGGAGCTGAAATAGTTTGAGATTTATTTCAGTCCTCAGTGTGACTGCTTGAAAAGAACTACATTGGTTTTTTTACTGTTTCACTCCCACTGCTGACGAAAACTGTTAAATCTACTTATACGTTTTCACACCTTTTTTTTTTTTTTTTTTTTTTTTTTCATATTTATTTTATTTTACTCTTCTTTTGAACATGATTTTACGAACAACAAAAGCGTCTTTTCATTCCGTTAAGAATTGGTATATCGAAATAATTTTTTAAAGGATTTTTTTCATGTATTTAAAAAATGTTTCTCATTCTTATACTACGATGGAATGTAATTAAGCTGTTTCATTAAACTTAATTTGACTTCAGGTGTCTCTTCACGTCTCTTTTTTTTTTTCTCCCTATGTGAGACTTTTTTTTTTCTTACTCGCCTTTGTTAGTTTCTCTAATTAGAACTAAAGAATTGGACCATCTTTTGGTGACTTGGTTACTTCCCACCCCCTTTATCAGCCGTAAACTATTTCATGTGCACCTTTTAAGATGAACTGAAGAAAGAAGACAAATGTTGCCTTTAAGTCTCAGAATGTAAATTAGTGTTTTGTTTTTTGTTGTTTATTTCTAGCTTAATTTCAAAGTTGTCTCAACTTTTAAAGCAAATTAACTTTAATAAAAATTACTACTAAAGAAAAATTCTACACTGGTTTTTATGTCATGTAAAGTTTTATTACTTAAACATTTTCTGATTTGAGATAAGTTGTCTATCACAAAGTATCTTGCTATTGCAAAATTAAAAAACATTTTCATTTTTAGAAAAGATAAAAATATTTTTTTTTTTTTTTTTTTTGCATGTTCCTTTCACCTTCAATCATATTAACCAATTATTTCCAGTATTTAAAATTTAAGGCTTCTAAACTTTGTGATCTATTTTTACTATTTGATATTTTTTTATTGGGAGGGGACAGCTCTTATTGCTAAGTTATTTCATAGCCTTTGCATTCAGCCAAATATATATACTTGCACTGTGCAACACAAGATGGCTGCTGCTACCCCCCTCTGTCTTTTCTAAGTATTCTAAAATAGTCTGTGTATGGTCTGTTTGTGTTCAGTTTAACTTCATTCCATGTTAAATTCTTTCAGTTAGCTTGAAGTAATAATGCTAATACACTATTTATTTAGATGGTCTCTATTTGTCATAAAAAATAGTTTGTATAAATTGAATTATGTTGATGTTTTGTTTAGACTCTATCTCAAAATACTAAGCATCATCAAAATTTGTTTTTAACAAAGTCATTTTCCTTGAAATATTAACAATTTAATGTTTATGAAGTTTAATTAAAAAAAATAAAATAAATTTACATTCACTTTTATAAATGAAAGTGAAGATCTTTTTTTTTTTTTTTTTTTTTTAGTCCAAATTTATTTTTTTCAGTTTAAAGATTGTATGTTATTGTTATTTATAAGTGAAAGTTTATAATCGTAATTGGATTGACACGGTTAAAAACTTAGATGGATAAATCTCATTTAGTGTTTTGTTGGTTGTTGTGTAATTATATACTATAAATAATTACACTTACAAAATCCCTTTTCTCTCTGTCAGCTTTTCGTTTTTTTTTTTTTTTGTTTTTATTTGTTTTTTAAGTCTATTGTCCAGTTCTTTGGATAATCAAATTCAGCCAGCATGCATCTTGGTGTATGATGTCACATCTTTTTTTATTTCTCCTACTGAAGCAAAAAAATTTTTTTTTTTTTTTTTTTTAAACTTATTTACAGCTAGCTGCAATATTTGCCAAAAGAGAGGATATAATTCTTTTGATTCTGCTGAAGGTTCCTAAGTTATGTACATTAATGATTTGCTTGTATGTTGCATGATTAGTGCTAAGCATGTAACAACATAAGCAGTTGATACGCAAGAAAGGCTGGGAATAGAAGTTTCATTCTTGGCCATATTCCTCTTACCCATGTAAAGTTGTGAGCTACAAAAGCTAATTTCTGAATTATTTTGTGTTGCATATTAAAGTAAAATTTAAAAAAAAAAAAATCTTTTTGCATTGAAATTAATTTTTTTCATTTGTACACCCCTAATTTATATATATATATATATATATATATATATATATATATATATATATATGTGTGTGTGTGTCTTATTTCTTTTCATTCAATCAATAATGGCTAAGTATTGTTTGGAAACTCAAAAAGTACCATATTCTTATTGAAAATAAGGGGAATGTTATGCTTGTTTTTAGTGGTGAAATTATTTTTTTTTTAACTTCTTTCTTAACTTAAATTTAGATAAAGTGAATAATTCTTATTTTTATTATTGATATTGTTTTTTTTCTTTTCACCATCTACTTTTGATTTAGTTTGACCTCTGAAAAGTATTTGGTGAAAAATTTCTTTGTATTCAAATTAGCTGTTGATATTTTAATTTTCATTTATGGTAAATATTGGCTTCCAAAATCTCTGCCATTTGAATGTTAGGTTTAAATTTAAGAAGTCATTTATTGTACCAAAAAGTACAAATGTGGTACGAGGCCAAAAGGGGGATGGGGGTCCGGTCTTCATTAGTCCTACCTTTTAACCTAGCTAGTTTAATTTTAAATGTTTAAATTTAAGAAAACTGCATATTTTTGTTTCCCTTGGCAACCTAAACTGTTAGAAATAGTTGTTGCCTAAAGGGAGGTAATTATTTCATATTGGAAAATATTTAAACGATTTCTAAAGTTTACTTCTTTTATATATATATATATATATATATATATATATATATAATCACGTGTGTACACACAACATCTTTCAAACTTTTTATCCATCAGATTTATGAAGGGAAACCTGTTTCAAACTTATGCTATTACTTTATGCACCCTTTCCCTTTTATAATCTTCTGATAAGATTCAATAGGGAAAAGTTGAATATTTAAAGTGATTATTTAATATTACTTTCAATTTCCTAATTATTAAAGCTATTCTTTCAAATATACTACTAAATTATTCTATATGGAATTGACTATTTAATTCTTTTCTATTTATTTTAAAACTCCGAGACATTAAACTGTGGCTCATAATGTCTAGAAGAAATTCTGAGAGGAGTTATCAACACCTGTTAATATTTTTCAATATATGGTGGGTGTGAAATCCAAATCTGTGTGTGACCTTTGCCAACAGAAATCTCTTTCCCACTGCTGACTGCGAGTAACCTTTCTTTCCTTATCCAAATACATCTATATCATTTTATTATTAAATAATTAATATGAAATCTTTGTCTTTCTTTGAAAAACTGTTTAGCAATGGTTATCAGAAAATAAGAATTACTCAGTAATTTAAATTTGAAATGTCATTGACTTGAATTTTAAGACAAACAAAATTAAATATTTTATAAAAGTTTTTTTTTTCTATGTGCCTGAATTAAGTTTAAATTAATTGGAGATCTCTCTCAAAGGAAATACACCTTATTTGTTTTTGTTTTTTTTTTTTTTTGTTTGTTTGTTTTTTCAGTAGTTAGAAATAAATATACAACTCTGTTATATTGATATATATTAAGTTTTCAACATTTTCTAAATAGGCTTATTTAGATATCTACTGTGGCGTTATTATTTATCCTAATATTACTATGATGATAAATTTTATATAATATTTATAAATTTCCAGTTTTTTTTATCTTAATTTTTATTTTATTTCTCATTTTAGGCCTGTAATAATTTTGTTGAATGTAGCAGCATTTTTGTGTTAATGCTTAAATTAGAAAAACTAACCCGTTGAAATATTTACTAAATAATGTGCTTTAATTAAAATGTACAGTATTTGTGACTATTGTCATCCATTTTAATATCAGTGAGAAACAAATTTCCTTACTCAACATGCGAACCTCTCAGTTAACAAAATAATTTATTTCCTTGTTTGTAATTTAAATTTTAACATTTATTTACATTTTTAATTTAATTTTTAAAAATAAAAACTATAGAATATTCATTAGGTATAATTTGCAGCATTCTTTTTATTGGCTTAGGTAAAAAGAAGCACATGATAGTTTTTAAGGTACATCAAAAAAGAAAAAGGTTCAGTAAATGTTTGTATTTATTTTCCATACTTCAAAGTCATATTGTCTATTTTTCTCAACAAAATATTTTCTGTGTGTGCTGTGCTATATTATTGACTCCTTGATTGATAAAATGTAGTGCACAATTTTCCCTTCTATCTTCTATTTACTGTTCAGCTATGCAGATGGTGGTGTTTTTTTTGTATTTTTTTTATGATCCATTGGCAAAAAGAATCTGCTCTCATCATTATTGCTGCAAGTTGGCCAAATTGATTGAGCAGCAACAAAAACTCGTAATGGGCTCCTTAAGCTAATCTCTATAATCTGATTAGGATTGCTAAATATGCAATAACAGGCATGAAGCAGTGCATTTTGTTCAGTCAGTTAATAATTTAAAACTGCCAGCAGTTAAGGTTTTCTTCATCAGCTTAGGATTTAATCTCTCTGTGGATATATGCCTTTTATATTTTTAGGTAAAAGAAATAGAGTATTTCCAGTTATAAAAAAAATTTAGTTATTGGTTGAAAAGGAATTCCTAATAATACATTTACACTTTCTTAATGAATTTAAATGCCATTAGACCATTTCATCAGGTTTCTATTATGCAATCACTTTTTCCTTTTCTTTGTGTATATTGGTTGCATTAATTTACCCTCACCTCCAAAAATTTCTTCATAAGTTAAAAAATGTGGTTGGAATTCAAATCAGTTGCCCATTTCTTGGCTCTTCTGTTTCTATTGAATTCTTTATTATTACATCACTCTCGCTTTCTCTCTCTGCCCCATTTTCTTGTAACTGAAATGGTTCTTCTTGGTAAATCCCAAGAAGTGAGTAGTTATTGCCATTGTGTTTCATTATGTTTTGCAAGAGACAATCTGTTGGCAAGTAATCGTAGCCCATAGAGATAGTCTGTAATTAGCTGACACTGTGCACCCCTCCATTTGGGGAACTGTTGAAAGCCTAGTAATTTGGTTTTACACTTCATAGAATGCTTAAATGTAATAACCTCTATCACTTTTTGAGAGATTCAATAATGACCAGCTATGAAGGTCCCCCCTTGCACTTCCTGCTGAATCCTAATTTGCAGTGTTTTATTTGGTTACATTAAAATGTTCTTGATAATTTTAATGACTTTTAAATGTCTGCTGACATTTTGAAATTTACCAAGCCCCTTGTTATATTGTTTCTCAAAAACTTTATAAATTGATTCAGTTAATCTTCATAATTAACATATCTGATGGTCTACAGGGAATACATTTTTTCATAAGTTGTCCTTTAGCCTATATGAAAAGATGAAGCCTTTCTATAAGCCAGTATTTAGCATTGGCAACAAATTATTGCTAGTTTATGATCATACCTTGTTAAAATAAGGACACACGTTCTGCATTTTGTTATGATTTCAAACCTACCTTTTTCACATTCATTGCAGAATATGTTTACATTTTGTGATAAATATGTCAAAGGTCATACATTCTTAGCATTAATTTGGATTTTTCAAATTGCCATTATCTGTTACCGCTGTATTTATTTAACCTCTCATTGTCCTTTTTAAAATGTAATATTTTGATACAAATTATCTATTTGTTAAAGTCAAAGTGCTATTTTTTTTTTGTTATCACCAGAAACTAATTGTTGTGCTGTGATGAATTCTGTGATTCTCTTCATCTTTGCCTCTCAGAGATTTATGTTTTCACACATTCTGCTGAAGTTCTCATCAAGAAATAATGTCATGAAGTAGATATTTTTGTAACTTTGTTGAGTTTCTTAATCCAGAAGACACCTGGAAATATCAGGTAGGTTATTTCTGTAAATATAAAGAGGCTCTTTGTATTAAAATATCGGCTGTTCTACTGCCTCATTAAATGACGATTGTGAGGTACCCAGTAATACGACTTCTGTCATAGACTTCTTGTTCCCTGTTTCTTAGCAGCTGTGGGAAGTTATGTTAATGTGACCGACTTATGGCATTTGTGTTGTTTTAGTGTCTATTGTTACAAATGGAACACCTTGTAGCAGTCACAAACATAATTAGTTAATATTTATAAGGCACTTGTAACATGCTAGCCTACTAATAGTCTATAGTTTTAGTCAAGGCAAACAGTTGTGTACGTTTTTGTGAATAATTCATTGGTTCATATTCTCAAGTGGTTAATTGTACACAAAGACTTATGGATTGTATAATGGTCTCTAGTAAGAATAGTTTCCTTAATTCTCAAAAACTAATAAAGTAACATTGAATATTTACACATATTGAAACGTTTCTTACTCAGATGATTTTTACAAATTGTATAACAGCTGTCATTTATTATCTAGACTTTATACCTGGTAGAATATGTTGTTTTCTTTCTTTCAATATGTTTCATCTATTAAGGACTTACTCATTTATATTAAAACAATTTTAATTTTGTTGTCATTGTAATATATATATACACCTTTTTTTTAATCTATTTCCTTATATAGATTATATGTAGAAATTTCAATGTAAAACTGTAAAAACTAATGTTATAATAGTTAACATTGAATTCCTATCATTTCATTAAAGCAATTCATTGTTTTTTTTTGGGGGGGGGGAATTTGTGTGTCTTTATAATTGATTTTTTTTTTTTTTTTTTTTTTACTTTAACTCTTAGCCAAGGTTCCTACAGTACACATTACTACTTTTATCTAGTTCCAAATAGTTATAATCTATACCTAACAAGGGAAAAAAAAACTCAACTTGTAATAATTACATCAGTCTCTTTACAAATGTTGTATATAACAATAACCCATTTTTATTTTTTATTATAATAAAATACTGAAATGAAGCTCAAAACAAAATCTTTTGTAAAATTCGAATAGCAGTTTATTTAGAATATATTTACATAGGTAAGTGGGCTTGCATTTTATCTTAAACCTATTTGTATCTAATGTAATGCTCTAGACTAACTTTTTTCACTATTGTCATGGAACCATCCTGAACAATTGCTAAACTCTTTTAAAATCAAATTCTTCTTTTTTCTTTTTCTTTTTCTTTTTTTTTTTTTTAATTACTATTTATAGTTATTAGCATAAGATCACCATTAAAAGGTTTACAAAATAAATTAAAAAGCTAAAATATTAAAAAAAACTTAAATGTATAAATACAAAAACAAATTTAAATTTTATTGTAATTTTTATAAAAATATCAACTTTCTTTATTTAAACATTTTAGTTAAGCCATCTTGAATAATTTTTTACAGACATTTTTTTTTTTTTTTTTTTTTTTGACTGAAAAAAAATATAATTTTCATGTTTTGTTTACTAAAGCAAAAGTAGTTCTTACAATTAAATCCTCATCTTTTTTCCCACACATTTAGAGATTAATACAAATAACTAAATTTTAACCATCATTTTTCTTGTTTCATTTACCAGTTTAAAAATAAGTACTTAAGTTCTGTTTATTTGTGTGTTTGCACATGCCATTTATTAAAAGCCTGACACTATTGGTAAGATGTAAGAAATTAGCAAATGTAATAAAATTTTAATTAAAAATTTTATATCTTTCAAAAAAAAACCTAATCAATCATCCCAAAGTAATGTTCTCTTTTCCCTGAGATGACTTCAATTTCGAGCCCTGATCTAATGGCAATGTTGTTTTACTATTTTTTTGTAAAGTCTTATCAATCCCCAAAGCAAATATTTTCTCATTTTATCTCACTTCAAGTGGAATTACTCTAATAGATTTCAGCACATGATTCAATTTCAATGCAAAAAGAATTGAAAGTCTTGTTAACAAGAAATTAATAAAATAAAATAAAAAATACATAAATTTTAAAAAATTATTTGCATAAATGTATGGAAATAAACTTTTTTTGTTTCTTCTTCCTTTTCTTTTTTCTATCATTTTTATTAACAAACTAAATTTCTTTTTCTTTTAGGGTGAACTGGTGGAGTATTACTATTTTTGGAAGAAAACTCCAGCAGGTATTACGGCTCGGCCACATCGGCGCAATCGTAGACAAAGTGGTTTAAAGAGACAAACAACTCGATCACAGCGCCCACCATCCAGCGAGTTTTGTACGTTGATTTCTTTTTAGTTCAATTCCTGTAAATGTTCATAATCTCTTGATAATTAGTGACCTACAAGAAAAAAAAATTAAATATGCATTATCTAATGAAAATTGCATTGTTTTAACTGTAAAAAGAAAAATCTATACTTTTTTTTATTCAGATCTGAGTTCTGCAAGTGAAATTTCTGACAATGACTCTGAGGACAGTGAAGGACGCGACTTGAGTGGTTACTCATGTAGGCATTGCTTCACTACTAGTAAGTATAAATTACTTTTATCATTATTATAAGGAAACCGAAAAGACAACTTATTTCCTTCAGTTTCTTGGGTAAAAAGTGAGTTGCATAATATAAGAGAAAGCTGAAAAGTTCTCAACTTAGTCAAGAAGGAGTTTTAAAAGCAAAAAAAGATTTTAGGAAATGAGCTGGGCCAAGGACTTTTCAGCACCTACCCATTTCTTCATAATGTAATTTAGTTGGTTAACTCTTAAAAGCTGACTTCCAGTTTACATCTAATTCTGAATTATTTCTATTTATGTTATTGTTTTTCTAACATCATTGTTTGAATTTATTAAATGGCTGAATGAACAGAACTTTCTCCAGTACAATGAAAAATTAATGAATATTATGTTTAAAATGCTAATAATGATTAAAATACTTCTGATGTCTTCACAATTCATTCCAGTTTTGCTGTTATTTTGTTTTAAAATATTATTTTTGGTATATATATTATCCCTCTTAAAAAATACAATTAAAAATAAACAGGTTTTTAAAATATTTTATTTACTTGTCTACAATTCTTTTGTGAAAATTTAAGCAAGCCAGATAACTAAGTGATTAGACATTCTTTGAATAATTTTACTGGGATATTTTTTCCCTTCTCACTCTCTCTCTCAAGGAAAAACTGGTTTCTTTGTAAATAATAGTTGTTGTTGTTACTATTATTATATTTGTTTTTTCCACCTCCACCTTCTAGCGTCTAAGGACTGGCACCATGCAGGCAAGGATAAAGCCCTCCTATGCACGGAATGCCGCTTGTTCTTCAAGAAGTATGGGGAAGACAGGCCGGTAGTGGACAGTCCTCGGGATCCCCCACCGTTTCTCTTTAAGCCAGTCCAAGAGGACGAAGCAATCAACGGCAAACACAACATGCGAACTAGGCGTAGCAGAGAATCTGTAAGAATGAAAGACTTTCTTTCCTACTTATTCTTTACAAATTTTTCTTTGTTATATACTATTTATGCTTGTTATCATTTTAAAAGCTACCTGAAAAATTTGCATAGGAGATATACCTTTATGAATTTGATTGTTGAAAAAAATTATTGAAATTAATACAAAGTCTATCTAAAAAGAAATTTACCTTAAATATTTGGTATAACTTATTTCATACATATTGTAATGTTCTCTTGTTTTAATAAGTTTACTCACTGTGCCAAATTGGAGAAATGTAAATTAGAAAATTTTTACATCAATCTTTCAAGTTGGGTGTGCTTTTCTGCCTGCTTTGAAAGTCAACATTAGAAATTCTGGCATTTTACCTGTACTTGACCATTAACCTGTGTTAAATGCTATCAGTTTACTTATGGCTTCTTCCTCCTCTCAAAAAGATTTTGGACTTACTTCCCACATATGTAACTTGCCTCTGTACACATAGGGATTTTTGAAGGAGCAAATATAAATATAGGTGTTACATCTTTTACTTCTCTTTTAATATGTGTAAAATTTTAATAAATGATTACATGATGTTTTTTTAGGGTTTTTTTTTTTTTTTTTTTTTTTTTTTTAAATACAAACATGCAATTATATACATTGCAAAAGTTCTAAAACTAACATTATGACCTATCATAAAAGTTAGACTTACAAGAACTAATAAATATTTTCAAATTACAAAAACAATGAAATGACTTTTTTTTTTTTCTTCTTTTGCCATTTAGCATATTTAAATTAACTGTTCAAGGCTGATAAAGTGATTAGATGTCTTTTTTTTTCTTGTCTTTTCCTACTGACATGTTGAATAACATTGTTTTCTTTAAGTTTCTGGTGACTCATTCTGTTTGATTAGCTTGTTGGATGTCACTTTAAGACTGTAGACTGTAATATGATTCTCATGTGGAGTAACAGTAGTAATTAAATAGCATTCATGGAACCTCCCCACAGACAAACCTATTATTGTTTTGCTTTGCTGTCAGTGTTCTAAATTGAAGCATATCCTGTTTTCTATGAAGACAAGTGTCACCCGGCCACCTTATGTTTATGTGGTTAACAAGCAGTCTCCTGATCGAGGATTGTTTTTAACATCTGTTTTGTACTTTGATTTTACAGATGTTGGCCGGTCAAATGCCAGAAATAAATGCCATATTCTTTTCTAACTGACAATTTAAAAATGTCATCCAAAATCATTTTTTTAAAAATAGTCATACCTTTATGTTGGTTCTTAATTTGATATTTTTCTCAATGATATCATTCCAGATTTCATTCTTACCATTTTCCTACATATTCAGAAAGTGGCTGACTTTTCTTAAACTTTATTATAGGCTTTTAAAACAAGCAACATACATTATCATCAGGAAAAACAGTGTGATATGTTATGATATCTATATTAGTTGTGATGAAAAAAGGAAATTGAAATTAGAACATTCCCAATTATTGTTTGTCAAACTCCTTAAAAAACTTTCTTTTGCCATTTTTATAGTCACTCAGTTTTTATTATGTATAAAAATCTTTCATAATCATAGTAATACGAATTGCATCATTTAATTTTTTAATTTTTTTTTTTTTTTTTTTTTTGTTGATACTTAAGGAATTTGTTGAAAACTTGTTTTTTATAAATTAGTTTAAATCAGTATATTTTCACCTTTTTGTCTTATCAGCAATTGATATAAAAATGAAATTGATGTAAAGATGATCAGCTGTATTATTTTGTGCTTTTTGTCTAACTTTCAGGCTGGTAAAAGCAAAAAGAAGGATCGTCAAAGTACGAGTAGTCCTGATAATATAGATAGTCCTCTCAACAGCTCCTCCAGCTCACAAAAAATCACTGGTCGAAAGTCACCTAGCACAGTGAGCACCTGTAGTAACAGCAGCACTGATCGTGACAAGAAAGCAACCACAACCACTGCTACTAGACTTAGGGTAAGTTACACAACTTTCATTGACAAAAAAAAATTCAGTTATTTAGAGTTTGCTTATCAAAATATACAAAGTAGTCTAAAAGGGAGATAAGTGATGTAATTACTCAGATAAATTCATGCATTTCTTTGTTTATGAAACTAATGTCTATTTAGTATGACAATATTGGTTGCATCAGGAACATCACTTAAGAAAAAAAAAAGCTTTGAAAAATTCTCTCTTCAAGAAAATAATTTTAAAGTGAAATTTTACACTCCATCCTAGCAAGGAAGTTATTTTTTTTATTTTTTTTTTTTTTTCAAAAACCTTGCCAAATTTATGTATTTTTATCTTCAATTTTTCAGAAGGGCACTTCTGATAGTCCAGTCAAGAGTCGGAAGAGACAGCATCATTTAGAAGCAGACAAATTTTCCAAGAAAAAGAAGTCTCAGGTATGTCACCATTGTTTGTTATTTAAGAGTTTTGACTAAATGCCTGCAATTTCTTTTGTACCTAAAAACTCTGAAGTTCATAAAAAAAAAAAAAAAAAAAAAAAAAAAAGTGAAGAAAAATATTCATTTTAATTTTTAACTAAAACTATTCCTTACCTTTTTGTAAACCTTTTCTTTTTCTAAATCTAAACTTTTTTTTTTTTTTAATGTTTAACTTTGATGGTAACTAAAAATAAGTGATTTTTGTATTTGGTAATACTGACTTTTAAACAATATATGTTGATTTGTTTTAGGATCCGTCAGATTCAGAATCTGTGTCTGATAGCAGCAGTATATCTGGAAATGAAGAGAACGGCAATGAAGGAGATATTGAAAATAATCAGGTAAGTGATATTGCAAATTTCTACTCCTTGTTTAAAAGACTAAGATAAAATCTCATCTGTTTATTGATGCCCTTTAATAAATGCAAAGCCATATTTGTTTGACAATTGCCTTATTGTTATTTTTCTTTTATTCTTTCCCAGGATGATTTGAGTTCCAATTCACCACCAAGTACTCCAAGTCCGGCAGATACTTTGGTGTGCAAACCTCAACTAGCATCTCAACTAGCGGCAACACTTCCAGCTCCTCCATCTTCTGATAGCCCCCGGGGGGATGCCCAGACAGTGCCTACTGAGTGCCCAATTCCTCCACCACCAACAGTGGCAACACCCCCATCTTCAATCACACAACAAGCCCCATCACCTTCACAACAGCCTCCCCCACTACCGCCACCACCACCCCAGCAACAACAGCCATCATCACCTCTGCAATCCCAGACGCAGTTACCCCAACAGCCACAACCACCTGTGCCCCCAGTTTCAGCAGTACAAAGTACACATCCTGCACCAGCCTTGCAGGAAGAAGAGGAGTTTACTTCTCAGAGAAAACCAGCATTGTCAGAGCAACCTCTGGTGGAAATTAAACAGGAGCCAAGGGACATTGTTGAAAACACTCCACCTCCTCCACCACCCCCATGGCCTCATTTGTCACAGCATCACCATCTTCCACCATCAAGTGGAAGTTCAGGCCACATGCCTAGTGCCCTTCAGCACCCAACTCTTCATTCCCATTCTCTGCCGCCACCTCCCTTGCAAATCAAGCAAGAGGTGCACTCTCCTGTGCCCGGACCAGAACCGCCAACACAGCGATGGGAATATTCACACATGGACCGTTACCCGTTTCCTCATCCATTGCAGCATCAACCGCCTCTTTCATCCCAAGGGCCTCCATCATCAGGCCACATGGCACACTCATCACCACATTCACAACAGACTGCAGCTTCTGTGCACTCGTCACAACAACAACAACAACAACAGCAGCAACAACAACAACAACAGCAGCAGCAACACTCACAACAGAATCAGCAGCAGCAACAACCACCACCACCACCACCTCCACCATCATCTCTACCACCCCCACCTCCTCCTCATCACATGCCAGTGCACCAATCTTTGCATCAACAGTCGTCCCTGTCGATGCAGATGCCCCCATCACAATTGTCACAAGGGCCCAATCAGCCACCACCACCTCCACAACATCCTCCACACCACTCATCATCTCGTCACCATCAATCAACTCCTCCTCCACTGCCTCCTCCTCCTCCTCATCATCACCAGCACTCCTCTCAGGGTCCACCACAAGGCCCACCACCTCCTCCGCACCACCCACACCCTTTGGGCCCACATTCACAGTCACATCATCCAGCATTGTCCCAAAAGCATCATCAGTCTTTACCTCCCCATTCAGCACCTCCACCCTTGCAGCAGTGCATGCCACCTCTTTCTCAGACTCATTCTTCAACTACTGCTGGCAGTGTGGAAATTAAAAAAGAACCTGAGGAATACCAGCTCAAGCCAACTCCTCCATCTCCCAAAGCAACAGCTCAAGGGTTGGCCCCTGAGTTGACCAATAAATGTTTGGACAGTAAGGATTTGGTTACCTCTGTACCACTTCCACCTCCTCCACCTCCACCTCCGCTGCCTCATTCTCACCCTCTGGGGACTGAGACCCCTAAGGACTCTCAATATGAAAGGGATTCAGATAGCAATGATGATGAGTGCCAGAGGCCACCTAGTCCAGAACCAGATCCTACACCATGCAATAAAGAATTCCATAAAAGCAAAAATGCGATGTAAGTGTCATGCTCTGATTTTTGTTTTTTGTACAAATGACTTTGACTGTTGTGTTGTTTGTTGATATAGAATTTGGCTTAAACTTTTAAAACTCATGTCCTGACATTTTTGCTTGAAGAGTTTTTCTATTGGTAGAAAATAAATGGAAATAATCACAGGAGATCTGAAAGAGAGAGAAACAAATTCTGTAATGCTACTCACATTTTTAGGGACAATAATTGTTTTTAATTTAAAAATGTTATTAAACATTGAATTTAAACTCCACTGTTTCTCAACCTTTACTTAATCACATGAAAATTATTTTAAATACTTTCTGAAAATATTTAGATGATTTTTGAATAGTTTTTTTTTTTTTATTATTATTATTTTTTTTTTTTTTTTTTTTTTTTTTTTTTTTTTTTGCTATAAAAAAAATTAATTTTTTGCTTCACTGATAAAGAAAATCCTAACCAGATACTATATTGAAAAATAGTTTTATAATATCAAATTTTCGTTAATTTTTTTCATTCATAAGGATTGACTGGGGTAGGCAGAGTTCATAGACTTTCAACAAAATACAGGCTTTTGCTTAAGCTTTGCAGTCACTTTAGCATGGAGAAATTAATTTTGAAATTGGCTAAATTTAATCTGATAAAACAGAAAGATTGTGAAGAATCAATATTGCTCTTATTGTAAATGGCAGATAAATTTAAATTTATCTTTTACCTTTTAACCCATTAATGACTCTACTGTTTCAATTTTGGGGCAGTGGATATTAATAAACCTATAATTATAAATGTACAGTTGTTTTTTTTATTTTTTTTTTATTATTATTCTAATATTAGATTCAATACTGGGTTACAGTGACTTGTAATTTATTTTACTAAAATGTTGATTATACGATAAATAATTCAATAAGGGATTTTTTTTCAGTTTATTAAATTTTAGGATATGGGATTATCTACAATTTCTTAAAAATGTGAAATATGCTTCAAAGCAATTTTAATGCTTTCTAAGTCATTGTTAACCATAATAAAGAGATATTTAAAATAAGTATTTTCTGGTAAAACGAGTCATGTTTGACACTATGCAGAGTAGGCCTATATTTCAGTAACAACAGGAATTATATATTAAGTATATTAGATGATACTAATCTATCGATCAAATATAATGTATATATGCTTATTTTTATATTTTAAATTAATCTCATGAATTTTCAAATATATTTATGAATTTTTTAACACTTAATAACTTGTATTTTATGTAATGATCTGAAAGAATGGCAACTTGTGCACTCTAGAAAACAATATCAATTATTAGGTTGGTGCAAAAATAATGTCGTTTCCTCACATATGTTACTATGTGAGAAAACGGCATTATTTTTGCACCAATCTAATAATTCCAAATTTTCTGTTATAAGACTGAACAATTTTGAAATCTTCATTTCAAAAATATTGGGTTGGTGCAAAAATAATGTCGTTTTTCTTTTGAAGTTGAATGTCAAAAAACGACATTATTTTTGCACCAACCTAATAATAACATTAATATTTGCAACTTTTTCATTTTGTTTTCTCCATACTTTCATAGTTGACAGACTAATATTGCTTATCAGAAATTATATAAAGGAAAGTTAAAAAAATATATAATTGGAGTTGCTTGCACAACCACTGGATTTAAAAAAAAAACATGTGTTTTGTTATTGTGTTTGAAATTAAAAATATAAAATAATTTTCTCTCTCCTCACCACAGTTTAAACTGTGGTGAGGGGAGAAAATTTTTTGTAAAAATCTGCATGTTTCATTTGGTCTTTTTGTTAACTAATAACACAAATTTTAATTTCATTTCATCCAGTTTCCCAAGTCACATTTTATTTTACAAGAGAGATTTTTTTTGAGACTAGACTAATTTATTTTGAGTTTACTTCTATATTCTAAATGATATAAAACTTTTTATACTTTCTGTTATTAACCTTACTTCTACAAAGGTGGAAAAGTAAAATAACTTCTTTGTCAACTTAGTTGAATTTATTACCACTAATTGTTTATATATAAAGCCTTTTAACTGATACTTGAGGCAAGAGCATTGCAGTTTGATATTCAAATATAAATCTCAACTTTTTATTTTATTTGTACAGGATTACATAAAATTCTTGTAATTTTAGCCTCTTAATTTTTGGTTTAAAAGTAAATTATAATTAAAATCCTGGTGATTAAAAGTTTTAGAACTATTATCCTCTGACTTTTGTATTTGCTATGAATCATTATTTATTTTCTTTCAGATTTATTAAACTGTTGAATCGAGGAATTAATTCCTGTTCCCGCTGTGATCTAGTTTTTAAACCCCAACCACATTCTGAACTTGCAAAGAAACGGGAAGAAAGGGAGAAGAAAGTTTTACAAACGTCTGCTGCTGTTAAAGAAGAAAAAATTCAGCCGGTAAGTGGGTAGATCTGGAAACTTCTAATGAGAATTCCTGCCATGAAATCTCTTGTTGAACAATTTACTTTAAATTAAACCAGTTTGGCAAAGAATCTGTTTAGTATAAAATTTCCTACAGAAAAATAAATCTAACTATGGATATGATTTGTTCAAATGTTTATTATCAAACAGATGTTATTTTTCATGGAGTTATTTGAATAAATCTTTCTTCATTTTTTTTTTTTAATAGCAAAAACGAATTGATACGCCAGTCAAGTCAAGCTCATCTGAGGCACAAGTTACCAGTACTCTATCATCTCAGCATGGTCCTTATGGCAATGAAAGGATGACTCCGCGTCCATATCCAAGCCATGACACTCCAGCATTGAGACAGCTCAGCGAATATGCTCGACCACATACGTTAGGTGAAAAATTCATAAATTCATTTTTGGAAGCATTTGTGTTTTTGATAACATTCTAGTAATATTTCTCCAATCAAATGTTCACCAGTAAAAACAAAAATATTACAATCTCAAAATGTTTGGGATAATAAATGTGACATGTGAAGACCAATTAAAGATAGTGTCTTCGTAATTAATTATTTGATCATCAATTTTCTGGTGAGGAAAAAATTTTCTTGATGGAGCTTGACATTACCAAATGATATATTGTTTGCTTAAAAGTTTTTTTTCCCCCTTTAATCAATATTGAAATGTCTTTAGTATTGATTGAATGTTGTCTTATTTTAAGATTTGTTTCATGATATCTTTTGATCCTGTATGTTATATGACAAAAATTTCTTTTTTGCCAGGTCAAGATTTTGCAAGATCTGGACCATACGGATTATCTGCCCTGCCTCCACATATGGATCCAATGCTACATTATAGATTAGCATCGGTATATCCAAGTGGGTCTCGAGAAAGGTACGTTTTTTGTTTGTTTTTGTTTTTTAAATTGTTAGATGCATATGTGACCTTTTGCTTTTGTAAGAGGTAGAGTATGAGTGAGTGTATGAGTGATCGGATATCAGAATAAATCTTGCAGCAATGCAGACCTGAAAACTTTTTTTATAAGCTAGAAAATTAAAAAAACAAATATTATGTCATGTTTAAAATTCAGGCAAAATATATTCATGAAAGAGGCTGTTTTAAGTATCTATTCAAATTTTCATTCTCTATTAATGATGTGACTATTCTATTTTGCCATTTTCTCTTAAACTCTGAATCATGAAGCCAGTTTCAAAATAACTGACCTTTGTGCTTACATTATCAAAAATAACATTAAGAAAAAGTTCAATCAGGCTCCTATTCTGAATAAATGTTAGAATAAATTAGACACTGATAATCACTCCAGTAGCAGTGTAATACTGTTATTCTACTATTCTATTTTTAAATTATTTTATTTTTCCACCTTTTTGTAGTGTGGAAGCAAGGTTATATGCCTCAAGGTAACTATGCCTTAGATATTTGTTTTAACCCATTTGGCTTACACAACTCTAGTAAAAAGTATCAGTTGAGTGTTGACTCCAGTACTTATGAATACCATTTCACCTCTGGAGCCTTTACTACCTTGTGGACTAGCCTTCAGCTCTTTCATTCACTGTTTTTATTACTATAACACTTAGACTATCATTATTACAATAAATAATTGTAATATTGACTTTTTGTTTTATTTACTTATATTTGCTGCTCTTGCTTCTGGCTTGGCATATTCCCCCATGTCTGCCAAGCGTTTCCCACTCAGACTGGAACAGCTTTTTCAAGTGGGTTCAAACTGGCTCTAATTTCCAAGTAAAATATTATAAACTGTGATTCCTGTCTTTTCCACTCTCTTTTCATGAAGCTAATCAGCTTGTACTAATACTCAAGTATCAAGTAATATCACATCTTGATTTTTCTTATGATTAATACTGGAAAATGTTTTATCATATATGTGGAATCAACTACACTGGTTATTTGGAAATTGGGAACTTTTGAACTAACCTAATGGTTGTGTGTGAACCTGGCTGTGTTTTTTTTTTTTTTTTTTTTTTTAATCATCACTGTTGCTGCTGTTGTTGCTGCTGCTGTGTGCATGTTAGTGCTGCCAAACCCAGTGGCTTTTTTGGTCACACATCCAACTTCCCTTTGCCTTAGCTGGCTATAATGCAAGCTTCAGAATTCATTCTTTAACTTTTCGCAAATTTTTTAACAAGAATTTATTACTAATCTCAATAGTTATGGTTTGATCTTTTTGAATAATTTACAATTTAAATATATTTAGATCAACACTTAAAAAAGGTCAAGGTACTTTAACATCTTTTGAGGAAGTGGGGAGTCAGTTACCTTATTTGGTGATTTTTATTCTACTCTCTTGACCACATTAAGAATCAAGTAAATCCTGTTAAAACCAATGATCATATTTATAAAAATAAACTTTCAGTGATTTTTAAATACAGAAATTCAGCTATAGAATTGAATTCATAATGTGTTTGTCAACTAAGATATTTGAATCTGTTTGTTTTTTGTTTCTTTCTTTAGGCTGGAGCTTGAATTGGAGCGAGACAAACGGGAGCGAGATGCTCGAGAAAGAGAGCTACGGGAGAGAGAATTACGTGAAATGGAAATGAGGGAGAAATTCAAAGCTGAGCTAGAGATGAAACCACCCGGTACTCCTGGTTCAAAAATACGTGAGTTTATCCCTTGCATTGTTTCATTTTTCAGCTCCATCGTTTACAACCATTTAGCTATAATATAAATGCCTACAGTCTTGATAAAAAAAAAAAGATTGCCACTATCTAATCTTTATAGTGTTAAAAACATCATTGAATTCTTTTAATGCTCTTTTTGTATATGATAGTGCTGTCATTTTAATAATTATTACTTACTTTTCAGATAGGGAATAGCTTTCTCCTCTAAATATAGATGTTTCTTAAAAATTTAAAATCTACTTCTGCTTTTCTTTTGATCTTTCTTTTAGCTGTTTTTTAATAATAATAAAAAAAAAAAAAAACTTTTACCAAATTGTTAATATATTCATTATTGATTATAATTTTAGTGGAGATGCCCAATAACAAAATTGTGATCTGTTGTCTATTTTGGATCCCCTTTATTAGAAAAGCTTGGATTTCAGCAAATCCTTTTTTAATATTTACCTCAATTACTAAAGGCATAGAAACATGAAATTACCTGAAGTTGATTTACAAAGCAAACTCTTATGACTGATACTAGTTTTGTGAAAATGTTTGTTTTTAATTATATAAAATTCTGTGATGATATGGCTTATATGCGCGTACACACTCACATTGGATCTCTATTGGTTCTCCATTGAAAAGATGGAAATTTAAATTGTTTCAACATAAATCCAAGCAAAAATTTCTTCAATATGAAAGTTTTCAGTATCTTTTAGCAAAATTGAACTGAAATTTGTTATTTTGCTGATAAGATTATATATGAAAATATGAGTCTGTCAGAACCATCCAATATAAATAATTCAGCTATTACAACACACTTGTTCTTAAAAAGCATTCAAATGTTTAAAATTCCAAGCATTTTATTACATATTTGTAACATATTTTTTTAATATGTTGTGTGTATCTGCAATTTTTGTATTTTTACAAAGTAAAATAATTGATATTTACATTTCCATAAGTTTTATTTATGTTTGCCTATGTATCATCATTTTAGGAGTACGTCAGAAGTTACAATACTTAAGTTTTAACTGTTATTGACAAATACTAAGCAATAATGAGATTTTATTTTTGTATCATCATTCTGATTAGTTTTTTTTGTGTCAGACAAAAAAATATGAACTATAAGATGTAAATTAATTGTATTATAAAATAAATGTAAATAAAGATTATTCATTTTGTTCTTCAGTAAGATTAAATTTATAGGTATAAAAATGGATTTCTTTTTAACTTAAAAGCTATTGTTGGAAATGTACACAAAAAAGAACCAATCTTAACTTCATAATTAAAACTGAAATTTTAATGATTATCATTTGATTAATTTTAAAAATTAAAATCAGTCAGGTCTGTAAATATTATTATATTCAGAACATTATTTATTTATATCCAGTGTGAATTAAAACAAAAAAATGAATATTAAAATACATTCTGCAGTTGAAAAACAAAACTGAGAGAAAAATTTACTATCAACAGCCATATGAAAGTCACTTAAATTAGTACAAAAATATTGTCTTTAGCAGATCTTCAAATTTTATTAATTTTTGTTAAATGATCTCTTTTTCTTTCTCTAACTTACTCTAACTCGCTCTCTCTCCTTCTGAAAGCATTTATTTTGTTTCTTTCTTTCATATTTTGATAAATTAGAAAGCAGTTATATTAATTTTTAAAATGTTATGCGAATTTTTCTTTCTGATTTAATTATCATTATTCTCCTGCTCTCATATTCTGTTACATGATGAAAATATTGTAAAAGTACAGAAAATTTATTTTTAAAATAAATGATTTTATATACATGAAGTTTTTAAGAGATTCACTACTGTTACTTTACTGTTTATTAAATTAGCCTTTGCCCCTCTAATTTCCTTAGGCGGAAACACTTTGGATGCCCCTCATTGGCTCGACATGAGACGTTTTAGTTACCCTCCCACTGCAACTGCTGGTCCACTAGTCCAGCAGTCTGCAGGTAACAGCTCTAGTAGCAATGCACCACATATACCTGGGGTATATCCACCCAGTAGTTTAGCCAATGACCTTTTGGCGAGAGAAAGAGAACGTTTGGAACGGTTAGGTAAGTCAGAATTTTCTTTCTTGTTATTGCATTTTTTTAAATTTTCTTTTACTCTTCAGGAGAGAAACCTTCTTTTGCCATCTATTCCTTTCATTGAACATAAGGATAATGACAAGTACAGGGTGTGGCAGAAATACTACCCATATAATGGTAAGACATTAGTTGCAACAGTGTTTTCATCTTAAGTGTGCCACAAAATATTTAGTCAACTAAATACAAACAGTAGAATGCAAGGTAAAGACGAAAATAATCTTACTTCAACAGATAAGTTGGTTACCCTCAAAAAGAAAATCGTGATTTGGAAAAATAAAGCCAGTTTGGGTAATTTTGATGTTTCCTTCAATACATACTACCTGCATTAAAGAAGAAATGATCCTTATTATTGGTGATTCAATAATAGTAAGAGTAATTGGTTTACCAATCTGAAAGTGCTTGATGAAAACATTTACTATTATTTTCCATCATTGAGCACAGAAAAGTATGATTGGATTCAAAATTTTAATATTGGACTTCAGTTATGTAAAGAAGAATTGACCACCATTTATTGTGATCAAGGGCTCAAAATAAAACATTTGATGGTACCCATTGATACATTTTGGATTTCAATGCAAAGGGAATATCCCACATTAGCTAAAAAGGCTTTATCAGTTTTATTGCAATTTTCTACTTTTTATTTATGTGAATTAGGTTTCTCAACCCTAAATAAGATCAAAAATAAGAAGTGAGAAAGACTACACTCAACTGAAGAAGAAATGGGGGTCTGCTTATCACACATTCAACCAAACACTGTAGAAATCATGAAAAAAACACCAGGCACGGGTTTCACACTAAATAAACTGCACATATAGTTGAATAGAAACATTGAAATAAAGTAAGTTCATATTTGTGTGTGTGTGTGTGTGTGTGTGTTTTTTTTTTTGTTTTTTTTTGGGGGGGGGGGGTGTTTTTAAATCTATGGTTTTATTTCGGATCATTTAAAAATTTTATTAAGTGTTCTGTGCTATTTTCATTTGCTCCTAGGCATACCATTGCTTAAAAACACTGATCTAGTTAATGTCTTACCATTATGTGAGGGGTATTTCTGCTGCACCCTGTATATTACTTTCTAAATAAGGCTTATATTAGCATTTGTATATCTATAGTTTTTCATAAATACTTGTATTTTTTAAAAAAAAATGACTTGCTTCAGTAATAAATTTACAAATAATCATTTGTCATTGAATTTTGCTTATGAGAATTGCTTTTTAAATAAAAACACCTACGATATTTTATCTTTATAAAGTAATTGTTTAAAAATATTTCTTTACAGTATTTATCAATATGAGAGGGTAGTGGAAAGTTTTTGGCCCAACCCACTTTTGAACCAGAACTTCAGCAAATGACTAAAAATCATTGTTTTTTTTTGTTTTTTTTTTTTTGTTTTTTTTTTTAATTTACAGCTTCTTGGTTGCACTAAAAAAATTTTCAGCATTCCCTCATACCATAGTGAAAGAAAAACTTAATACAATTTACACTACTTTTGCTGTCAAGAGTAACATTCCAGATAAAAGCTTGTTTTGTTTATATTAAATTTCAATAGTTGTATTCATTGGCTTGCTATTTAAAGCCAAATGTCATTAGTATATTCTTCAGCAAACAAAGAACTATTCATTTGCTTTTTCTTGTATAAATGTTAAACTGCTTTGGCAAGAAAATGTTCCCTCTGAATCTCTTTGATGAGGATGTATTTACATTTGGACTAATGTCTTCATCTTTGTTATAAAGAGAATTTTCATGCCAACAACTATTCTCTATAATCCACTGCCCTCCTGCAAAATGATTATATTAGCAAATGATTTAAATCAGCTTTGCGGCTTCTATTTAGGCTTTATTTATGTGATTGCACAATTAGATATGACAAAATTCAACAGCAATAATTAAAACACTTAATTGCTACTTTCCCATATCAAATGAATGCATCCATTTTGCTTATATTTAATTTGGATAGCATGACTTTGCAGTATTTTGTACCAATAAGCATTTTAATTTTTCATTACTTATTGAAAATAATGACAACAATTATAGAATGGCAAAATTTAGTCATCTATTTTAACTACAGTAATTACTTCAAAAATATACAAGTAAACCATTTAATCAATTTCATACAAATTGTCTTCATTTCCATTGCTTTTGTCACCCATGTATGTATTCTGTATTTTCTCTCTCAAACAATGAAGAGTCAGACTCTGGCTGTGAGCCTGCATGTCATCTTTATCTTTATCATGTCATTTCCTAAGTTGGAAGTTGTGTATGCAATTATTGACTCAGCATGTTTATCTAGGTTTTCCGACTGGTATCTCTCATTTGCTGGGTGAGCAGGGCTATGTGACAGCAGCAGCAGCCATGGACCGGATGTCTGCCGAGCGGCTGCAAGCCGAGCGACTTGCCCTCAGTACAGATCCAATGGTTCGCTTACAGATGGCCAGCCTTTCAGCCTCAGCAGCCACATCGGCAGCATCCACCCATGCTCATACCCACACTCATGCCCATGCTCACACTCATCTGCACGTCCATCAGCAGGACCCCTTAGCAACGCCAGTCCATCCATATGCAGCTGCTAACTCTGCATCGCAGCACTTGTTCCAAGCAATCTGCCAAGGTAAGCTAGCCACCATGCTGGGTGGCCCACCACCACCTGCAGTGGCCCGCTCCTATTAATCTGCACTTTCAAATTGTCGTTACAGATATTCTTCATAGCGATCACATGACAGGACGAATGATTTATGAAATATACTCTCAACGACTCACAAATGAGCAACACATCTACTTGCAAAGAGTAACTAACGAGTGTTACCTACGTTCAAAGCATGATAGAAGTTTGGTAGATCCCTCACATTTGGTGTATCAATTTTCTCGTAAGTTCATTATTGTAGATTATATATATGTGTATATATATATATATATATATGTATATATATGTATATATATATATATATATATATATCCTGGTATTGCTTTGTACTGTACCAAAGGTTACTGCTGTTTTTCAGCTGACCTTCAAAGCCTGAGTTGTGGTATATATATATATATATGAGAAGAATGAGTTCTGTATTCTCTCTTAGTTTTAGGATTGTTTATTATCTAGTGGGAAACAAAAAGGACCCTTGTTTTCTCTTCTCAAACAATTAGCTATATAGAAATTTGTTCATGATACTAAACGTATTTCAAATTAGCAGGTTTTAATTTCTCAACAAGTTTCAGCACTTGGTGACACCAGGTTATTTTTGGACACTGATAATTTATTTTACTTTCATAAATTAAAAAAAATGGGTTTGGGGAACTTTTGAAGCATTTTTCTCCAGAATTTTTATTTTACTGTCATCCATAAATTTTTAAAAATGCTATTTAATAACTAAAAAAAAATAAAATAAAAAAATAGACATTTCCCCTTTTGCTATGAAGATTTTAATAAACACTTTGTTAATTTGTAATTTTATCCTTGTAAATTTTATTGTTGCTTTTTCTGATGTACGAATCTATCTTATTTTGTAATGAAATGTTCAAACTATAATATAAAACTTAAAAACAAAAATTCTTACAAATCAAAAAAACTTTTGCAGCAACAATTCACTCTATTTTGTAACACATGCTAGTTGCTCTGGATAGTAGCATTTGTAGAATGATACTTGCCTTTGATGTCCTAATTTAAATCCTAATTCTTCAGCTCATTTGCAGGACTAATTGCTGCTTAGTCAGTGAGATTTTGTAGATTTCTATATATTTAATCTTTCAGAATTTCAGCATTGATTGTGGGTTGTCTGTCTTAAGGTTTCTGTTGGTTTAAGACAATTTTTTATATTTTTCACTTTCAAGGGTTTATTTCTTCTGAAATCAGAAAGGATTTCTTTTAATTTTTTTCTTTTTTCCTATATTTCCTTTTTTTTTTTTTCTTTTTTTTTTTTTTTTTTTTTTTTGCTTTCTTTTTATAACTATAATTTCTATTTCATGGATTTATCATGCCAAGTTCATAAAAATTTAAAGTGAAATTCCTTATTTTATTTTAATGAAAAAAAAGGGTTACTTCAATGATTTATATATTACTGTAAGTGGAATTAAAGTAACAATAAAAGTTTTCTATTTGTTAAAATAATTTGATTAAAGTGAACATTAAAATTAATCTGAAAAAGGATTTTCTTATTTGGTTTTACAATTTATTTTTTTAAGTGACTCAGACTGATAGAATTTTTTTTGTCTTGGTGCGAATATAATCAATTCAAGAAATTCACAATATTAATAGATATTAAGTCTCAAATGGTCTCATAAATGCTTGCTTCTGTATTGTTACATTTTTATTGTATTGTTTTAAATTAGGATGAAATCAACTTTCTCATCAAAACTGAAGTAAGAAAGATTCCTCTGTAATTCGAGAGAAAAATGATAGATTTCTTCCCTAATTTAGAATATGCCAGATAACTGAGAACATAATATAAACAAATATAATAACTAGAGCAATCAGAGTACATGTTATACTTAGAAAAAGATTATTAAATAAAATTGACCTCAGCCTTAGTGATGGACTGCGTAACTGGATCAGGTGGTTCTCATTCATGGTAGCCATTATGTCCCCAATGGTAGCCTTATAAAGAGTCTTTACTATTGTGAAACTATTGGTTGGTCTCTTTCTCAATAGTGACCCAAACATAATAGTCCCCTTGATTCAAATTGGAACTAGGAGGCAACACATTGAGGATAACATGATTGTGAAAATTTTTATGAAACATTCATCCCTTTAGCAGTGTTCTACTGCAATATGTATGGCCACCTTTCATTCCAGGGCTTGACTACTGTCTCCAGCAGTGACACTGACATTGATCCTGAGGCTCTGCAGGAAGAAGTGAGACACCAGAACATGACCCTCATTGCTCATGAGCCCCTAGTACCACTACTGACAATGTGAACTAAATACACATTACTGTTAATACCTTCATGGGGTCTGCACAAAGAGCCACCTATCATTTCTCCTGTTCATTTGGTTAATTTCTCCCTCACTCCAAGAAACTGTCAGTCTTAAAGTTGCTGTAGTTGGTATCTAGTGTTATGAGAATGGTGTGCCTTTTCATTTCCTATGTTAGATTAAAAGCTATCATGTAAATTCTTTCAATATATCCGAAAGAGAAATGAGTATTAACATTTGTTACATGTTCTTTGGTTAAGTTCTCTTGTATTTATCACGTTTTAAAGATGTTTTCTAGAATACTGCACAGTATTCTAGAAAACATCATATAGATGATTTTTTTTTTATGATAAATAAAAAGTTGAAAAAAAAATCCTTTTTACAATTTAGCTTAAACAGATTAAAATTCCACTTAACAAAATTCTCTTAATTTAATAATATATTTAGTTTAACCCACTTTATTTAATATTCATATGATGTATGTATATATGAATGGCCCTGTAATTTTAATTTCATTCAACATCGAAGATTTTCTGAATGAAAAAGCTTTTTTTTTTTTTCTTTTTTTTTTCTTTTTTCTTTTTTTCTTTTTTTTTTTCCACTCAATATCTTACTAGCTATATGCTACACTATCTTGCTACTGCTGTTTGCCTGTGATGTCTGTTGGTGTTACTAGTGCACTACTGGCTCTGTGTCTTTTGCTATTGTTTTTATGTAGACTTAGGTTGTCTTTTGTGTTGTCTGTTGTATGTACTTATCTATCTCTTACTAGACTATATGTATTCAAATTCTTTGGGAGTAAACAGTTTCTCCTCGTTAATTTTTTTTTAATGCTGCAAAATGGGCATATTAATCTGATTTTGAAAAGAAAATACATTTTGCAAATTAGAAAAAAACTGAATATATTGGTCTTGTCATCCCCTTGGTAACATTTGGATATCACATGCTCAAAATAATATTGTGTTCTAAAATATTGAGATTGGGAAACGATTAGAATCACTGCAATAATTTACTTTTGGAGTCTGTTCTGGATTAGTTGTGTTTATGTAGTGCTGAGTATCTATTTTGGGGTAGATTTGAAATTTCTTTCACACATGCACATTTCACAAGATTAAAAAGATGTTTAAATATTTAAAATGCTTTTTTGCTGAATGGCTAATTAAGGGTTTAGGTTGAAATCTTATTGAATGGTTGAGTTTATTTTTTATTTCAATTCTATATTTTTTTGTTTTATCTTCAATTTGTGTAGTTTTATGCAGTTGATTGTTTCTGTTTAATTTCTTACTCTTAAACTTTAAAAAAAAATTTCTGAAAATCCTGCTAAACTTTTTTTTTTTTTATACGTAACTTAGCTTTGATTTTAAAAGAAATTGGTATTTGGGTGGCACAAAATCTTTCTTCCATCCCCATATTTTCTTTCCTTTTTTTTTTTTTTTTTTTCTTTTTTCTTTTTTGTTAATTTCTTTGAAAAATTTAGCTTTACAATTTTTCCTCAAATACCTCATTCAGTTTGAAGGTCAGTTTTTAAAATGGTTCATGATTTATTTAAGAACGAGACAGCTAAAAGTTCAAGGATAGTTTTTTTTTTTTTTTTTTTTTTTTTAAATTTTCTAAAAAGATTACCAAATTCTTGCTGTCTCAAATGTGAATTTGTAATATTTTTTGCAAATGAAAATAAATAAATGCTGGCACCATAAAATTGTGAGTGAATTACCAACTTAGCTAACATGCTCTCTCTCTTCTAACACACAAATACAAATATCAACACTCATTGTTTGATTCCAACTTGAATCATCCGTCTATAATTGCAGGCCACACTGGTTGTTGGTGGTGCACACTTTCCGCCTCACTAACTTCCTGTGAAATCCTTGACACAATGCTCTGATATTCAGATCTTTAAATGTTAGTCCTGACATAAGTTTGTATTTAGCAACCAGATACATTAAACGTTTTTATATATTTTTATTTGGGCTTTTTGTTTTTTGTTTTTGTATATATTTTTTGTTTGTTTCAAAATGAATATAAAGTTATTGTCCCTAATTTATTTGGATAATATTTTGTTAAGCCATTGAAATGGTTGCCATGCTCCTTATGTTTCTTTGTTCTCTGAAAGAACTTTATATTAAAATTACTTTTCTGAACAGCATGTCTGTTCCCAATTCCCTTCTAAACTATTCAACTTTATAATTAATAATATGCTTCCCTGGGACAATATTTCTCGAGCTTACATATATTTACTGGCATACAATCAATTAAATATTATTAGGTAACCAACTAATTTGGTTAAATATTATTACAATTCAACAAGAGTGCTGATTAGATAAGTCTACTTATACTAAAATAATTCGGATAGAATCCAATGTAATTAAGCATAAAACTGGGGGAAGACTAACATTTGGAATACTGTTTATTAATTCATGCATCTTTATGCATGTTGCAATATTGCAGTATTTTAATTCACTTGAAAAGGTTTTCAGTATTGAGGATTTTCATATGTTTAGTGATTGAATGTTTGTTTGAAAGATTCTTTAAAAGCTGCAGGTGGTTGTGGTTGGCACCACAAAAATTTTCTTTAAATAAATTATTTAATAAATGATTTTTGAAAATTTTTATAATTCATTTTTCTTTATTTTGCCATCTTTTTAACTCTTAAATATTTCCCTAAATTTCCCTTTTTTTCTTTTTTTTTTTTTTTTTTTTTTTTTTTTTTTTTTTTTTTTTCTTATAATTGTTCAGGCTTAGACTCTGCCTCAGATGATTGTGCAGAAATCTTGATCCCAAAAAGAGATGTTAAAAAAAAATCTATTTTTGACTAATGCAAGTTAAATTCTATTAGGAATATAAATAGTACATTCCATTTTTTCCATGCAATTATTTTAAATTCTATTTTGTACATATTTATGTATTTTTTATTTTGATCTTCATTTTGCTTGCTCAAGTTCATTGGATTTATTCCCAATTCATCAGTCTGTATTTTTCTATTAAACTGATATTAGGTGGCACAAGTTCTTTATTTTGCCTCCCAGCTTAGTTCTATATTTATTGTTATGAACTTTATATAATTTTATTTGATTTTTGATGGAAATATAAAAATTCTTCAGCTGAAATTGTGTCAGATTTGGGGAGGCAAAATTGAAAAGATCTTTCTTGCAGAGAAAATAGACTTTTTACATAATTTTACAACCAATTATTTTCAACACCTTTTCATATTTGACAAATGTTTTGTATTGATCACAAGAAAATAATTAACTTTTCTACAAAAGGAAAAATTCTCATTATAAAAAATGGGACATTTTTGTTCCACTGTTTTTCATTTAATACCAAACCAGGCTTTGAGAGTCTAAATGCATGTTATGTTGTCTTCTAAAGTTGAAAAGGTTTTTCAACTTTTGTTTTCTTTTTCTTTTTTCTTTTTTTTTTTCTTTTCTCTAAATTATTATCAAACTTTTCTGAATTTAATAATTTAAATTGATTTTTGAATTTGTGGAATCAACTCTTTTGCATTAAAGCAAGATCAAACTGACTCCATAACTTTCTTACCCTCAACATTCGTTCAGTTTAGATTCCATTAATTTTAATCTACTTTTACAGGTTTGGTTAGTAGGATTTTTGACTAACCCTGCATCTGTCTTTCATTTCTAAGTTCTGAATTTAAAACAGGACTTAGTGTAGTGAACTGTTAAGATTAGTTACTACTTTTAATTTATACTGTTTAAACTTGTTTACTATTCTACATAAGTTGAATATTTTTTAAATATCTATATGAAATCTCCTGATATTTTAGCTTTTGACATAAAAAGTTAGTACTGTTTGTTCAATGTGTCATTATTGATTTAATATTAAATCACTCAAAAGGTTCCCCTCCCATAGATGATTCTCTGCACATTGTCAGAGGGCTTTCTTTTTCTTTTTATTAAACAAGCAAAAGGTTTTTATTAAAATAGTATTGCCATGTTTTTACTTAATAGCATACATGTTAATATTTTTAGCTTTTCTAACTAAAATATTATCTTGCAAGCATAAAACAAGATCCCTTTGCATATGTGTTGTTTTTCTTTTCTTGAAACCTGCTTTGTAAAGTATCTAAATGATTTGATTTGTTCTTTAGGAGCTGATCCAATGTCTGGAGTAACTCCAGGTTCAACAAATCCTAGTGGTCACCATTTAACAGGATTGCCACATTCGTATCCCTCCCACCCTCTATTGGCTAATCGAGATCGGGAGTATCTCCACCCTGATTTGATCAGGGCATATGGTGATCAAGCCTTAGCACATCAGGTAAGTCAGCAAGTTGGAGCCTATTTTGGACTTTTGGATATACCGTTTGGTAAAATTTCTACAAAAATATTGAAATTAGTGTTTCATTAGTGATTCAAGTCAGAAAAAATTATATACCTTTAAAATCGGCATTTAAAATTTTCACCTTTTTAAAGTATAAAACCAATCACTAAACCAAGAAGATAAATTTTCCCCCAAAAAAAACAATCTCTAGTGTTTAAAATGTCATTACAATTATTCATGTATCATACACGCTTTTTTTTCCCCAGATTTATAAGCCTAAAAGTTAAGAATATATATTATACATAAGAGTTAAGGATTAACGTTTTTGTGGCCATGTGCCTTACCATATTCAAGACATCATGACCATAAGTAAGATATATCTATGGTCCGGACTAATTAATATGTAATAGTTTAATTCATTAACCAAACACTGTTTTTGAAGAAAAAGAATGTAATCTTATAGATATTAAGCATATTTAAATCTGCTTCACTGTGCCCAGATAAATTGTCTTATGATAAAGTGTAGACAATGCATTGTCAAGCATTGTTCCCAACTTCTTCATGCTGTGAGACACATGTCACTTGGTACTAATTCAACTAGTGGTCATTCTGAATTCCTTCATCCACTCAATCAGCCAGTTTTCCAGCTTTGGAAATTCTGCTGATTTTCCCCTCTGTCTGATTTCTTTGACTTCAGCATGAATTTAAGTTTGGAATTGTTCTGCCTGGTTCCAATTTTCCTCTGCATATAAGACTGCCTTCAATTTTTCTGTACTTAAACCTCATAATCATTCATTTCTAGGCAATTTGTTTTGCAATATACATAGCACCTGACTAAGTTTAGTGGAGGAAATTATGAGCACAGTCATGGCTGACTGCCAATGACAGTAAAAATGGTAGAAATTATTTTGCAGTTCTTTTCTATGTCACACACAGACATGGTAATAATATCTGTTTCTGTTTTATGCCACTAGAGAAATAGCCAGTAGCTGTTGGATGTGTGTTTGTTTATAGTTTTGTTTCTCCAAATGTGAGCTTATTTTTACCATAGGCTTGACATATTTAGGGATGCATATTATACATGAATAATAATAAATATAAATTGATCTCTTTGCCAATGTTATACTGTGCTTGAAAATATCCCCAGTATATTTTCAGTTCTTTGACTTGTTAATCATTAATCAATAATTTGTATTTAAAAACAATGATAAATAGTGTAAAACGTTGATTTCTTCTATTTTTGTTTCAGTTCATTTCCTTCACTAAAGATTCTTGGCATTTTTTACTAAAAGAGAAATGGCATTTATGTTGCAATGGATATTCATTTGTCAGTTAAAGAAATTGAAATAGCTGCAGGATTTAAAAACATATCTGAACTCATTAAGCAATTAGATGAATTGCTCTGTACTTATATTACCATCTTCATGCTATTAAGAATAATTAAGATGCACAAGGTTTTAAAAGAATCCTGTTGCTATGACACTTGCTTTAACTGAATATTTTCATATTTCAGTTTAATATATTGGGATACTTCATATATAAGACTGCATCATTTCTTATCAGTAAACATCAAATTATACAAAAGGTCATTGTTTATTTTTATTTGTACTTTATTAAGCTGGTTTATCAAAATATGAGAATTTCCTATAAGTATTTGAGAAAAGCAAATAATAATGAAAAACAATTAGTTACTTTCTGGGATGGCAGACACTCTCACCCACCTCCTTATAGATCTGAAGAAAGTTGTAAACTAAAACATAAATAATTTAATATGAATTAGTCTTGGAAAAATAATTTTAAAAAACAAATTACCATTTTTCAGATTTTTTTTCTTAGATGAACCAAATCTGTGTGTATTGTTTTTCAAATATTGAAAATAATAGTAATTGGAAATAACTTGAAATGAGTGGATTTTTTAAAAGAATGTTTGAAAGTAGCAAAATGTTTTTATTTTTATTTTTTTAAGATCTCGGCACAGGCAGCTCACCAAGAAGCTATGCAACGTCAGTTAGCCATGGAACGTGAACGATATGGAGCAGCTGGCCACCTGCCTCATTAAATGAGAAATGCAACAGTCTCCAAGGGGAGGGGGATTCTTTAACTTTCCACTGCTGGCCAGCCAAGGGGAACAACAATTACTACACTTAAAACAAGGACTATTACTTGTACTATTGTTGCAACTACTAATACTGGATTACCAAATGAGCAAGCCATCCTTCAACTATTGTCTGTCTTGAATTGTGGTGTGTGTGACTTACTAAGTCTGACCAATAATACCACAATATCAAATTAGTGAAACCATTATTTTGACCACTATCGACAGGCTGTGACTGCCTTGTTCTTGAGCCTAGCAAAATCATTACTCAAGGTTGTGGACTCCTCCTCCTCCAACTGATGCTATGTGACAACACACCACCACCACCATCAATCAGTGCCAGTCACTCTTCTGCCTGTGCCTTTCATAATTTCTCTTGTGATGATTAGAGTTGCTCCTTTCATCTGCAGTATATCATCACTTTTGTGATATTGTTGGATACTGGAGGGAGCTACATGTTGCTGCTGTCAATGAAGAAAGACCACTACAACCAACCAACCGTCAGCACCCTAGACTGCTACAAACACCATGATGGAATGGAAACTTACCCATATACACAATTGACTAATTGGAAAAAATGGTTTTGTGCATCTTTTCAGGGAGAAACTTGTTAGTGTGTCTGAATGTTCATCTTTCCAGAACATCAAGTTTTATTCATTATATCGTTTTGGTCAACCTCCAAGAGTCCAGCTTTCATTATCATTTGCTACCTATGCATCGCATTCACAGACCAAAATCTGTTAGCCTGTTTCGACCCAACCTTAGCATTCAGTTCCTACTAAATGAAGCTGGGAATGGGTGGGTAAACAAGGTTGTTCTTTGCAGTATTCTAAAATAATTTTTATTTATTTAGTTAAATGAGGTAATTGACTTTATCCGGGAGGGTGGGATCATTCAAATAAAAAAAAAAAAAAAAAAAAAAAAAACACCTTGTTTTATCAGAATTAAAAGAAATATTTTTTATTTTAAACTTTTTATTTGTACATTTCCCCTGTTTGGAGTGATGATATAATGGATAAAAAAAATTAAAAAAAAAAAAAAGTTAATATTGAAAATGGGTTCCTGATTTGGTGAAAGGTGTTTTTCAGTATAGTGGCAATTGCTATTCTCAAGAAAACCAAAATATAATGTTCCCAAGATATTGTTAATGGTTGGATTGTGCTGGCCTGCATTATCTGTGGTCAACCATTGCCTACTGTCAATTCTGCACATGAACACTCCCTACTGTATTGTGCCAGAGAGTCTCCTTGCTCATACAGTGGCAGGGTTATCTATTACAGCAACTCAAACATTGTCATCAGTTGCTGCTAGCAGATTTCCATATTTTAATTCCTGGGTATTATTTACTTTTAGCAACAAGGAAAAAAAAAAAAAAACGACATATTTATTTAATTTCATTTTATTTATTCATTTTCTTGTTCTCTTCCTCGCAATACCTCCAACTCTACGAGATTCTGATCTGTTTAATTCTAATCAATATCTGGTGGATTTACTGAAGACAGATGAAGTTGACTATTAACTGTTGCCTCCCTCCTTTGACCACAGATTCGAAATATATTAGGAAACCAGTCAAATGTGAGACACTTGATTGCAAGTGAGTGTCTTACATGCTTGGTTTGGGATGGAAGAGATGTTTAGAAATGCTGATCGCATTTGTTTTCTTTCCTTCTTTCCCATAGGAACTTCTCCCATTCACTGTACAAATCTGTTGCTAATTAATGTGTTTCACTTGTGGAGTGTGTGTATTGTGTTCATCATCTGGCAACTAAATTAGGAAATCCTCAAACCATTTTACATTCAAAATGAACAGCATTTCATACCCTCTGAAATCATTTCAGTCACACAGCTGTAGCTTTGTTAGTAAAAATAAAGATGTGAGGAAGTTAATTATTATTAATAATAATCTTCATGCCTTTCCTCACCACTAACATCTTTTAGATATTACCCTCAGGTTCATTCTTTTGCCTGTGCCATTTGGCTTATGTTACAAAGTAACAAAATGCCTACTTTAAATTCTATTATAGGTTGTTTTCTTTTTTGTTTTTATTATGACCCTCATCTCTTTCTGCCTCTGGCTGTTGACATGTCATGTTGCTTAATTGAACCCATCTTGTAATGATGTCCCGATTCCTTCACAAGGGACTGAGACAAGAACAACTGTAAGACGTGTCCTGTCTGAGAGTTTGAGACTTTACACTGTCATTGTCAACCTGGGAAATGAAATTGGCTAATCAAGTTCAGATTTTGGCCACAATTGCTTATGTTCACTTAGTCCTATTGCCCTTGATAGAAGGTATGAAACCATTTTTCCTCGCTTTCACCAGATATCTTGACAAAAATGTCTCATCACTGGCATGTCACAATGGTTGCTAGGAAAGATTAGGTGAGTAAGCATACCACTTGCCTATTATTACAACACAGGCAATAGTAACCGTAAATAAGCTGTTAAAATCATTGTCAACTCTGCAAGTTAATGAATAGAATAGTGGCAGTTATTTAGTTTTTAGTTTGATCTACTTGAAAACATAGTATATACTTGACATTTTCACTGCAACAAATCAAAAGGCTTAACTCTGTCAGTAGGAAACTATCAGATGTATGTTTTATAATAAAATAAGATGATGATGTCTATTCAAAGTAGTGTATTATGAAATCTGAATTGCCAAGAAAATTATAAAGTTTCAGAATTTACCTGCTCTTGAGCAACTCTTAAACTTTGTTTCAATGTACATTCGGTTCTTCTTGCTTGCTTCATCAATATTTTTCAAAATAATTTAAATTTTGCTATCTCCTGTACAAATGCATCTAATAGGTTTTACTTTACTTACAATGGTTCTGCTGTAACTATTTCCAATAGCAAAACTGTTTCTGCTGACCAAGCTTACATTTGTCTACATCAGTCATCAGCAGGACTTCCTTCCATCATAACCAGCCTTATGTAAATGATGTTGTATTATTATTACTACTATTATTATTGTTGATGATGATGATGGTCTGTGTTGACTTGTTTGCTTGGACACGACGCTTCTTAACATTGATTTTATTTCCTATTTGATCTTTGCTCTAATTTTTAAGTATCTCAGAGCAATGTAAGATTTATTATTTCCTTAACTCTTTCTGAAACTATATAATGAATCCTGGCAGTCGTTGGTGCTTCTCCGAAGACAAGTTGCTCTTGGTGGTGTTGATTTGCATCTCACTTCACATGCAGAAATCCTTGCAACAGTATATGCCTTTCAGTTTTCAGTGCATGGGTTGATCTTTTTTATCATTTATCTTGTGTTTCAACAAGTGATCTCTTTTGGCCTATAATTATTGGAAGTTCTGTCACACCTGTGCCAGCATGGCCTGTATATCACAAAAGAAAAATTTAAATGGTCCTAGCCAACCATTTCTGCTCAGATTGTAATAATCAATGGTGACCCTTAATACTACTACTACTACTACTGCACAATTGGTGATACGAATTCCACTTCACAGTATTCACTGGTGTAACCCTTACCCATCCCCTTGCCCTCTTGTGGCAGGGCTCTTAATTCCACTGGCTGTGTCCATTTGTTTTGACAGCCAAGTTTAAAGAAGGCAATGACAAGATAATGTCAAAAAGTGTATATAGACAAACATAAAGCCCTTTATTATCTAATCAAATATCAGATGTGCTCTTTAGGGCTGCAATTCAAATAAAGACTTACTTTAATGAACACACTATTTTCCCATTCATACCATTTGCTAAATCAATAGACTGGAGTATTTCTGAAGAAACAGTGAAATTATGTGTATACATTATATGTATGTATAAATTTACTATTGCCCCACTGAAGAAGAAGTGGACTTAAACATAGCATTACTATTTGCTGTATCCTCCCCAAACTTACAGCCAATTTAATACTTACACAATTAAATAAAAACAAACAAAAAGACAAATGTCAGGGTTCATATAAAAGATGCAGCGGGAGTGATTTTGTGTTATCACTATTTCCGTACCGTACCTTTTTTTTTTTTTTAGGGGATCACATACTCGGCATTGATTTGGCATTTCATTATTCCTCTCGTTTGCCTGGTTACGGGGTAAATTTCTAGCCTCAAATACATAAACTAACTGATTTCTTGCTAGCCACCTCCTAAGTGCTCTGTGTAGCACATATTTTGCTTTCTCTCTCTAACAGCAATTGGCAGTGTCCCATTCTTTTTCAAGAATTCAACTTGCTCCCTCTGCAGATATATATATATATATATATATATATATATATATATATATATATATATATATAAAGATGTAATGCTCCCTTGAAATAACAGGAAGCTTCTCTTCCCACTTATAAAAGCTGCCCTTCCATTTTTTTTTTTTTTTTTTTTTTTTTCATTCAACTAGCTCAAAAAATATTAAAGATGAAATATCAACCTAAAAAAGGCCTCTTTTTGTGGCTGGTAATTTTGTGAGGCATTTGTCCCCACCCCCATCTCACCCCCATTCTCTTTGCCAAACTTCAAGTAGTGTAACACACAAACATTTAAAGGAATCATTCCTCTTTCAGAAACTCATTTTCCTCTCTTTGTTGTCATCAGTGTACATAGTCCGAGCCGGTGTGTTCACTACTATTAGTCATAACGTATACTACTACTACTACTACTACAACTACACACTACACTGCAGCTTTTCTCTTATAGATATAAGAATGGAGTGTATGGATCATCAACCTATTTACTTTGGTGTAACACTTTGCCAGTAACTAGGCACTATCTATTCATCGAGAGTTTATACTATGCTAATCATTATCCCACATTAGTTTCTCAGATAACTGCAGTCTCACTACAATGCAATAGCAATGCTTCATCAGTCCACCAAGAGAGTAGCATAACAGTAAACAGAAAAAAAAAAAAAAATACATTTCTTAGTTCCAACAGCCTTGAGTTTCATCTACTTCAGATTATTTCTAATGATAAAAATGGTGATTAATTTGTGCTTCTTGAATAAAGATTACCAAAACTACTGATTTTTACAGAAAGTCAGCCAAGTCCTCTTTTCACCATTCGAGAGTTGTGTGTGTTCTCTCTGTTGCCTACAGATTGACTATTGGATGTACACTTATGTCTACTGCTACTCTTTGATTTCTCCCCAAACCCTTCCCAATCATTCTCTTTACTCCAACCCAACCCAATGGGGTGGGGGAAGGTTACCCCTCCCCTTGACCTGCAGAGAAAAATTTTTTTTTTCCACATTTGTAATATAATGTACATGATTTTAGAAGAATATCTCTATCCTTGTTTTTACGAAAAAATGGGAAAAAAAGAATTAAATTTAAAAGAAAAAAATGAATTAACTATTTCAAAGCAGATATAAAAAGAACAATGGAACAAAATAAAATAATTTGTTATGTTTATTACCAACAGAAGTATAAAGTAATAAAGAGGAAAGAAATGTAAATTTTTTCCTCTTCTCTTTCATTGATAAGATCTGAATAAAAATGGAAAGAAATTATTGCAACCAATTTATTTGGTCTTTTTTTTTTTTTTCTTTTTCTTTTTTTTCTTTTTCTTTTTTTTTTTTTTCTAATCTTTTTTTGTTACAGATTTCAAAGACGTCCATTTGATGCCTTACTAATATATTTTTGTATAATCAACTTTTCTAAATTATATACATTACTCTTGCCTTAAAAAAAATATAATTTTGTGTGTTAAGGGGAGAAAATCCAGTGCGGTAAGCAGGATAATTCCGTAAAGGAGTTATCTTTCTTGGTATGTTCGTTTAGCCCCCCCCCCCCTAAAAAAACTCATTAGATTTAATTAAGCCTACACTATATTATTTTATCGTGGTTTCTTAAAAACAAGTATATAAATTAGCTTATTTCTTGCAAAGGGGAGAATCAAAGGCAAAATTAAAGAATAATAGAATCTAAAATGAAGGGAAAGTGGCTGTTAGTGCAAGAATTGATTTTGATTGATGTAAAAACAAAGTCTATCCTACTTATTTTAAAAGGACAATCTTTGTAATGTGTCCCTTGGTTTTAACAAATTTAAATTGTTACAGTGTATTCATATACAGTGTAACCTCAGGTCTTGAAGGCCTCTCATCGTGAACAAATTGGTTCACAAACAAATTTTCCAAGCATAAACGTCTCTGCTGACAAACGGTGTCAACAATGAAACAATGTACAAGCTGAAATGTCTTCAAATGTAGGGAGGTAGGATGTCCCTAATTCTTTGATCTATGAAAGTTGTACAAAATGGGGTGAGATGCAAAGTTTCCTGGAATGATGTCATCCTGATAAAGCCGTAACAAACTTTTTCAATGACAATACCATGTCTCACTTTAGAAACATTTTAATACCTAGACTAAAACAAATATTGGACAAATCTTTAGTGAGATAGAGGCCGAGTAAGTCTCAGGCAGAGTCAAGGAAGGCTTAGAGACAGAAAAAGTAAGCCCAGTAATGCAGTTACCTAATGTTTTTATGGAAAACGACTCCCTTCCAAACAATAACATCTCTCCTCTTTGCCATTATCACTACTTTGCATTTATGCCATCAACTCTTCTCCAGATGAGTACAATAAAAAATAAATTAAGTTTCCATCTATATTTTATGTGTTCAGCATTCTATTTATCTTTTTTTTTTATTAGATTTAATGATTTTCATTGATTTTGTGTGTGAACCGCTTCACAAAATACTGTTGCAAAACTTTAACAAAGCAATTATCTAGGATCCGGGAATGGATTAATCTATTTTACATTGATTCTTGTATGGAAAATATTTCAGGTCAGATTTGTGAACCAAGGTTTTCAATTAAAAAAATACAATATTTGTTATAAACAAAAAATAAAAAGAAAACAGCAAAATTAATGAAAAATCACTGAAATACAATGCAAAGTTAAAATGTAGAATAATTTAAGACATAAAATGATTGGTAAACGAACGTTCCTGCTAATACGGCTTCTTACCAATCCAGTATTATCAGGCAGTAAAATAGGTGCCAATCAAAGGTGCCAAATGTCTATTTCAGTGAGAGGGAGGGTCAAGAAGACTACATTGGTTCATTATACACTCTCTGTATAAATATTGGAAGAAATATTGCAGGATAAAAAAAAAAGAACACAATTGAAATAAGCTTATTTAACCACTTTTTCTTTTATTTTTAAAAGCAAAATAAGTAAAGGTTAATATTCTGGCTGTTTTAAATTGAGGCAATTCAAAGTATATCAAGCAGATATTAGTCAAATGAATGATAAAGTGGAAGAAATTCTGTCTATACTTGTTTTATCCTTTAGGATTTCATCAGACTGAAATGGATCATCAAAAGGTGTCTGAACAACCTCCTAGGATCGATGTTGGTGTGTGAATGACACAGCTAAATTTTAGTGTACATGTATGTTGTATTCTTTGATACAGATGAAAGAAAGACACTCAACAAAACAGAAAAACAAATCAACAAAATCAAAAGCCTTAGTTACATCTACCCAAGTATAGGTACCTCCACTGAATTTTCGATACCTATGTGTTAAAATAAATGTTAAAAATGAAAAAGAATTCTTGAAGATTTTCTTCTAGTTTTAATTGAAAGCTAAATGATTAAATTTATTATTTCCAGTAAGTAAAATATTTTGGTGTATTTCAGATAGAAATTATATAAATTGAAATGTCAAATAATTCCTTGATTTTTTTTTTTTTTTTTTTTTTTTTTTTTTTCTTAAAAGCATCTGTTTTCTTAATTTTTAAGAAATTTGTAAACAAATAAATTTATCAGGTTTAAAATTTTCAAAATTAAATTATAGATTTGTGACATGCTATTTGAGTAAAATTAGAAAATTTAGTTAAATTAGTCTGATTTGAAATAAATATTTATTACTTATAGCATAAAAAAAAACAATATATAAGCATTTCTTAATGATGTGTTCCTCTTTCTTTGATCTTTATTGATTTTAGCTCTTAAGATGATAACAGCTCTTATGGATGACCAGAAATGACATATTTATGAAAACTAAGTGAATACTTTTTTTTTTTTTTTTTTTTTTTTTAGTTTTTAACTAAGTAGTAATTTTTACAAATTAACATATTTTCAGTAATTATTAAATATTTTATTGACTTTTAGTTAGGTTTTTAAGAAGCTTTATGAAATTTGCATTCCATCTCGATTCTCAAATTTAAACAAAAAATTAATTGAAATATGACCCAAACTAAAATAAATACATAAAAATATTTAGTGGAATAGCAATTAAGAAAAGTAAAACTTTTTCAATATTTTGAAGTGATGATTTGCAAAGACATTAATGGTGAAACAGAACTGAATTAAAAGCAAAATAATTGCAGATCATTTAAATCGCATGACCTTTTTAAGGATGCCATATAGATTCCCATAGGTAGAAATTAGGAATGTTTTTTTTGTTGTTTTTTTTTGTTTTTTTTTTCCACTAAAAATTATTTTTAAAATATTCAGGTATAAACAACTGTTATGAGCTTTTCAAATTTTGAACATTTTTTTTATTATTAAGTTTGGGGTTTTTTCATCATGCTATGCTGTTTTTTTACACAACCTAGTGGAGGTACCTACCCAAGTAGCTTTTAACTTATTTTGATGAAACTTATTTAATACTACATTGTGCATTGCTTCTTATTCTTATTATTATTCTTCTTATTATTATTATTATTATTATTCTTCTTCTTATTCTTATTATTCTTATTCTTATTCTTCTTATTATTATTCTTATTCTTATTCTTATTATTTTTATTATTCTTATTCTTATTATTTTTATTATTCTTATTCTTATTATTTTTATTATTCTTATTCTTATTATTATTTTTATTCTTATTATTCTTATTATGAACCTGTTGATGCTTGGGGGAACATTTTTTTAACCTGATCTAATTTTTTTTTTTTTTTTTTTTTTTTTCTACTTTCATACATTTTAGTTAATATTTTAATTACCAACATCAGTGCAAGTTTTAAGGCTCAAGGATATTTTAAATAGGGGTCACTGAGGAAGGAAGAAAAACAAAAAGCGGGGGTCTCTGGACAAAAAAATTTGTTGACCTATGGACTAAGGTGAAGTAATATTTTCGTTGATGGAATTATGTGTAGAAAGAGAAGGGAAATATAAAAACTCAAGTGGTGATTTTCTTTATACACTGACACTAAAATTTTTAACTTAAATCCATCTCTTCTGGTTGCACAACATATCTTAAAAGGCAGGATCTTGAAATTAAGAACAAGGTTCTGCATTTTGACATTGTTTATATAACATTACATTAAAAGGTTGTCTCCCTTAGAATTGTCGGATTTGGCATATATAAATAATACCTTAACTGTACCTTAGATTATCTTTAATCTTAAAAAAGTTCTTATACCAAAAACTTTCATAATTATATAAAGAGTATTTATTTGTTTCCTCATGAAGGCAGATATCACCTAAGAGCAGGTTATGTGGGTTGAAAGAAAAAATACTGGCTAATTTCCAAAGCCTGTGATACATAGACATCAAAAAAAAATACCAGTGCTCACCTTTAGTGCTGGGATTTCTGGTGAGCATACATGCTTTATTTGTCTTTTCTTTGGCTGAGACCACTCATCAAAAATCCAGGAAGCAATGTCATCAATATTTCTCCTGTATTTAAATGTTAATCAGTCAAAATTTTTTAGCAAAGATAACCAATATAAAACATCCACTCACACATTTACATCCTCGATCTCACTTTTCTCTATTTATGAAGTCATTTAGCTGCAAGTTGAAATCATATTTTAATACTAAGATAAGCCTTAAATGGAGTAGAGAATAGCTTTTTATCTTTCTTTTGACCTCATTTTATATAATGTAAAGATTATCTTTGTAATACCAAGAAGTACAATTATTGTTCTAAACTGAAGTGCCAAAAAGTTGGACAGTATGGTTTGACCCTCACAAACTTGTAGAAATTAACTCAGAAGTAATGTAGTTGTGTGACATGGATATAATTGAACAGCATTTAATTAAATAATTTGTAAAAGGGCAGTGAACCTGATTGAGTTAGACTTGTGTATAGAAAATGGTTAGTGATTGGAGTTATTCAGAGATTTGATGTCTGAGCAAATGAGTAGAGATATTAAGAGAAAACTAATGGAAGAATGGGTAAATCAAATTGGAATCTGATGGCAGGATGGTGTCAAGTTTAAAAATATTAATTTAAGTCCATAAAAGACTTATAAGGAGAGCCTTGGGAGAGTTTGAAATCAAATTCAGTATAACTGCCACCCCTGGCCCAACTTCATAATGCCGAGGAAATTGGCATGATATGACTAATGAGTTTACCAAGAGTCCACAGGTTTTCAGTTGCTCTAGGGTTTGTTTATTTAGAGATTTATTCATTGTATTTGCATTAATTATAATGTAATTTGGCAACTTAAAAATCCAGGGGAACTGAAAAGCTCTTTCTGGTTGATCATTTGGTTTTTCTTTGAGAAGCTAATTAATCAGTTTGGCTCCAGATGCCTATAAGTGAAATATGTATGTAAAGAAATCAGGCAAAGAAAGGAGAGAGACCAGTTACCCAGAATCATTGAAGCATATTCCTTGCAGGGAAGCCACTATCAGAAGGTCCCAACCATGTCTTTCCTCCACCGTCAAAGTCAATTGCTGCAAAAACATTAGCACTCACACATCTCTTAAAATATACATCTCTGTGTCACAAGTTTAGCAAGAAAGAAATTTGAATGAATTAGCTATTGTACGATTTTTTTTTTTTTATTTTACATTTCATCCTTAATTAAATTGTTGATAATTTTTCAACGGCATCATTTTTTTTGTGGGCACATTCCTACATCTTTCAGCCGGATTGACTGGCATTGAAAAAGCAGTATGATTGGATTTTCAATCTGACTAACAAAAATCCATGGCATGTGATTTTCTAACAAGTAATCATAACAAACTAGGCAACAGATTCTGGTGAAGGAAAGAAGCCACCACTAAGCATCTTATTTGAAAACCTGGAAAAAAACAATTAGTTTTTTTTTTTTTTTTTTTTAGATATTAAACATTTTGTGGGATGGACAATTATGCTGTTACATAATTTGGACAATTTTTCTGTTACACCCTGTATGTGTGTGTGTGTGTATATATATAGAGAGAGAGAGAGAAAGAGAGCAATCCTTTAATATGAGGAATCTGAAAAGCTCTCAGCCACTCACATTCCGAAGTCGGAATTCTAAAACTCTAGTGATTTTTATGAAGTGGGACAGACAGAACTTTTCAGCACCCCCTTGTATATACATGCACTTCATTCAAAGGATAAATAATTATTAAAGAAGCAAACTTTGCAATATACAAACAAGACTGAGAATTCCTTCATCCATAAGAAAATACTCAAAGCTAATAAAGCTGAAAAACTAAATCCTCCCAGGTTGTTTCTTAGGAAAAAAAATATCCTATTACATTTTTCTTGGTAGTTTTCTTGTATTTTTCTTGTATAAGTTTTTTATGATGTAAATTCTAAGCATTAAAAAAGCATGTGCTTTATTCACGTGATTGGTTTTAAGTTGACATTTATGCTAAAATAAAACAAAAAATTTGTAGATGATTGTTTTCCTCTTTGAAAAACTGTTAGAAATGATAAAACCTTTGAATTAGAACAAAACACTTCTGACATTTATAGCTTCATAAATTCTAAGATAAAAAATATTTTCTTAGATTTTCTGCTTTTCATCACAATGCAAATATCAGTTGGGAGAATTTTCACTGGCACTGTATCTTAGATTATAAAAGAATTTTTTCACTAACTCACCAATAAAGTTGTAAAAGCTAATCACTAGATATGCTGACTAGTCTGTTTAAATAACATCTGTTTAGTCTAAACAATAATAATATTTCTTTGAGGTTAACTCAAGGATGAGGGATACATGTTCAAATCTTATCAGAAGTTTTTTTTTATTTTTTTTAATCCATTGGTAAATTGTTTTGTTTTTTATTTTTATTTTTTTTTTTTTTTTTTTTAGTTTTGTGATAGAAAACAAGACAATTACAAAATAAGTAAACTGTTCAAAAATGAATAAAATGGTTTCATTTAAGAAAATCAGACAATTTCAAATGCTGTCCATGCAGAAACCTCTTCAAAAGAGGGACTAGTAAGAAAATTAAACGTTCTGCTTTTATTTTGGCTTCATTAGGGGAAATGTGTTATGGAAAAGAATTTTTCGTTTAATGAAACATTCTCTTCCATGATCTGTTTCTGAAATATTTCTGATTAAGCTAAAATAGAGGCAAGTCATGTTAAATTTATAATCATTATCCTATTTGTTCTTTATTTAATCCATATTTTATAATTTATATAGCGTGTATGTGTGTTTTTAAAAATTCAGATATAAATAAAAAATATATCTAAAAATATGAATAAGGAAAAATCTTTTACAAGAATAAAGAATTTTCCTTTTCATCTTTCTTGTTATAACAACGTTTTAGCCTTTATTAGCTGTATATCAATCTGGGTAGCCTACAGTGCAGTTTGGAATTCACTGTAAGTTTCCTGGATAAATATACACCTGAAGAAGACCAGAGGAAACAACACCCAAAATGTTGTGATAACAACAAAAATGAGGACAATACTCAGAGTGTAAATAGTGATAACTCTTCATCCCAGAAATTCAGAAAAAAATGTTTTCTATGGGGAAAAAAATGTTCCAAGGTGTATCCTGGTTTTAAATGTAGTTGCTTAAATTTTCAAATAGTGCTACAGAAAAGCAAGCAAGTCTCCATGGTTGTTATATTGGCTTATAGCAAGCAACTACTCTTACCTCTTGAATCCCCACAAATTCTTATCACAACAATGAAATTGTCAGGTGGGGTGTTGGGGAGGGAGTAATTAGATTTCTTAATGAAGAAATAACACCTGGTTTCAGCTTGAATACCCGGCCTGGCAAGCATGTCCCAATCACCACAATTTTATTTTACAAATATTTCACTACACAAGCATGACAGTCTAAATTCTACAGGGTAAGTATTAATATCATATCACAGAAACGACACGCAGTGAGGTATTCTACTATCCCTGCACCATTTTTAGTGTGTGGACTCTTCCACAACAAGCTAGTTAACCCCTGATAGGAAATGCACTATTCCTGTTATAATTTTCACCATCACAATCTTACAAAATATATAACAAGCATTCATTGGTTAATCACCTTCAAACTAGCTCGTTGATTGGTCAGTTCCGACCAATCACTGCCTGCACGCGACAAATCTGTTTTACCGCGTTTTCCATCTGAGCCAGTCACGTGATTGACGATGGTGTATAAACAGAATATATGTAAACTCCATCGTGTTTCTTTTCTTTTCATCTCTCTCTCTCTCTCTCTCTCTCTCTCTTGCGTCTCATTCCTTGCTACCAAGTACCAAGATGTAATCTTCAAGAACTCCCGTCTTAACCTTTGCGGTCAGATGTTAAAGACCATTATGAACATTCACGCAAGTACGATCTCTGAAATGATTTCACAAGTTGGTAAAAGTTCAGAAGAGATTTCAGTGAAATCTCTTCTGAACTTTTTTTACCAACTTGTACACAATGTACAATACACAATTCCAAACATGCTAAAAAGAAACTTTATTCTTCTAAACTACAGTTTAAATTAAAATTACTTTCACTTTATGAGCTCGAATACAAATATTTACCTAATCTAAGAGACACAACTCTTCAGTTCACATGCATGTATATCAAATATTAATAAATTCAATTGTTACGTTTTGAAACGATGTTTATGAATCTTTATTATTCTCTATCTTGTATTAAATAAGTTGCTGTGTATGGAAGATTATTGAACACATACAATTTTAAACCTTCTGATAATTCAAACCTTCTATTCCTCTCCAACACACATCCGCAACAAGTGCAATGGAGATGTGCTATTATTGGCAGCCTGATTGGAAGGACAGGGCAGAGAAATTGTATTCAAATTCTAATCGATGGAACTACAAGCTTTTCGGGTTGTTTTCATGTGTTCAACTCAATACAAGGGAAGCAACTCTGTTTCAATTATTTCTCTTGCATTTCATATGTGATAACTTTTTAGAGCCTTCTATACTACGAAGGAAATTAATTAATTTTATACTAACACTAATTTTTTTAATCCTCCTAAGCAAGGCAACAAAACCACTAAGACGCAATGTGGTTATTGATTGTTAGAGATCATGGGGGGAAAAAAAACACTATTAAGGAGGAGAGAACAATAAAAGAATGAATTTAGAAGACAGTAGATATTGATTAACATTGCATTTAATTTTTGAAGATCAAAGTTGACTGGGAAGCAAGAGTTCCACAAATGAGAAGTGCGAGGAAAGAAACTGTTAGCATAGAACTTACAATTACATCTAGCCAATCTATATATATATATATATATATATATGTATATAAAACTATGTGTTTGTGTGTGTGTTTGCGAACTACTCAAGAATCATAAGGCATATTTCCACCAAATTTGGAACATATATTGTACTCGATATTGGGCGTGTCTGGGTAAAAAAAAAATTAGTCATTTTTCAAAAATCAATAATCGATAAATATAATGTTTAAATGGGAATTTCCATTAGTTTGGTTGTTTTTAAACTTTCAGACTTGAAGTCTAAACCCTAAGGCTGATTTTAAGGAAACTTGATGCAATTTACTGTCACACTTATTATACATTATATTGATTTTCATTTTTCTCAACACTGAGACCCCCCGGGGTGCCCCAAAGGGACAAAAAAAAATTTAAATTGCTTTGATTTTCATGAAATTTTGCATGTTACGCTCTTACAATGAGATAGAAATCGGTTGTCAGATTTTTAAAAATGCAAGAAGGGGCCCCCCAGGATGAGCCTATAAATCCCTTGATGCTTCAATTGCTTTTCAAGTGTATTTTGTAGCAGTTTTCCCCAATTTCAACAAAAAGTTCAGTACATATTGAGATTATATCGAGTAACTGACGTAGTCACTTGGAATTCACTGAAAATCAAAACTGGGACCCCCATGAGTTAAGGGGACCCCGAAATTTTCAATTAAGTCTACAGCCTTGACCATAAAGTCGATTAAATAGAAGACTTAAAAAAAGATGTGCTTTATGATTTCGATTACTATCAGTCTTAAACCTGTCCTTTGGTTTAAAATTTGGGACCCCTAGGGTGAACCAAAGGGACCCCCAAATCTTCAAATTGCTTTGATTTTGACAGAATTTTACATGTGTATTACAATCTTAAAATGAATCAAAAACGATTATCAGATTTTGAAAACTACATAAGGGGCCCCCAAGATGACCCATGAACACCTTTGCTGCCCCATTAGTCTTTCAATTGTAGTGGTTAGCAGCATTCCGATGAAAATTTGCACATAATTTGTGTTTAGATCAATCAACTCAAAATCAAAACTGACACCCCATGTGTCATAAATACATTATGAAAAATATCAGTTTTTCCCATGGATTTGCCGTTTTGGTACTGAAATAGTTTAGTTTGCATTAACTTGACAGCAAAAATTATATCCTTCCTTATGAAAAATAGAATAAGTGCAAACGAAAGTGTGCACCAATGAGAGAAGTGTATGCAGGTATAAGACGCATGTGTGATATCAATTGAGATGTGTAGTGTGTACTATCGATTTTGCTACGTGTAGTGTTCATTAGTGCTATGTGATGAAATAAATGCAGAAAATCTCATTTACATCAAAGTTGTCATCCAGTAAAAGGTAGGCTGCCTTCATGCATGTATATTTTGAATTTTTGATACTTTAAATTTAAATTTGTGAAAATCATATTATTAAAAAAGTTTAAGTGTAAATGCCAATTTTTAATTATGTATTTATCATCTTCTAATCAACATTTAAATAATGCTTACTAAATCATATATTTAGAAACTTGAGCCCTAAAATTTTGACAGTTTTATTCTGAAAAATGCACTTATAATAATGTAAAGACCCATTCATTTATAATTATGCTAAACTTAGCGTGTATGTTTTTACGTTCATAGTGAGTAGGTTTCTAGCTGCATGTCAATTTTTATTTTTAACACTAAAACTTTTTTTGGTAGTTTATTTTTAGATAAATCCTAACTTTACGAGCTTGCTTATAATTGTTTACCATGTTCCCGTGGTCTCCCTTATAAACTTGCATTTAATTTATTGTGGCTATCTTTCCATTAATGTGTATAATATTCTTGCTTCATTGTTATTCAAAAAGCTTAGCCAACCCCCTCCAACTACAGCCTGATGGTAATGCCAAGAAAGCAAAATCCTTTACTTGGACGTGCTACTGCAGCCAAATGCATGAAAGCACGGAGAAGAAACCCTTTGCAACAAGAAACTCAAATTAGACACAAAATGCTATTCGTACAGCTAATGCAAGGTCAGCAGAAACTAATGAGCAACAGTTAACTAGACGAGGAAGGAACGCTGCCAGAACTCTGAGGGGCAAAGAACAATTCAAGATGTAAGAAATGCTACTAGAACTGCTGCCACTTGAGCTGGCAATCTTCAGACACAAGTTCATTGACACATTCCCAGATCCAGATCAGGTGGTGAATTATCCAACTGAATTTCTTAATTCATAAGATCCACCTGAACTACCGCCTCACAGATTGGCCCTAAAAGTTGGGACCCCAGTTATTCTGTTGAGAAATTTGGAACGGGACATGCTTGGTGGTAAAAAAGACAATGCAACACGTCATAGAGGCAACTATTCTTTCAGGATGTGCAAAAGGGGAGGATGTGTTCATTCCAAGGATTCCTCTTATTCCATCAGGAACAGAACTACTGATTCCTTTCAGAAGGCTACAATTTCCTGTTCATGACAGTTTTGCAATGTCGATAAACAAATCCCAAGGACAAACATTGTCTGTTGCAGGCATTCATTTGGAAGAGCCATGCTTTTCACATGGCCAATTATATGTTGGTTTCAGAGTTGGAGGCAAACAAAATCTCTTTGCAGTTGTTCCATGAGGTAAAACCAAAAATATAGTTTATCATGAAGTCTTGTAGATTTTAAATGGACCAATGATGTCAATCCTTTTATTCGTTTTGATTCTCATATACATGTATGTTTGTCATTTAAAATAGACTCTATAGAACTCTATGTTCCAACTTGGATTAATTTTAATTCAAGTTAAATTTAATTAATCTAAAATAAACTGTTTTAATAAAATTCAACCCAATAGACTATTTGAAAGGTGTAATTATGCCAAACGGTTTTATTAAATAATTAGCTTTAGCCTATTATTGGATAAGTTAGTTAGATTTTCAGTGACTGCAATAAATCTTCAAGGATGGTTTGTGCGATCATATCACCAAGAACATAATATTAAAATGCTCCTTTGTTCACCTTTTTGTCTGCACATAAGCAGGCTATCAAGATACTTTGGGGTAGGACATATGGGTTGGTTCTCTTAATAGCAGGAGGTTATATACAGATGCCTTTAAACACCAATGCCGACTACAATGTCTAGTGATTCTCTGATGTGGTGCTGATCTTGCAGCAATATCTTCCAAACTATTGAGGCTGTCTTATTTTCTGTTCTCTTGAATTGTATGTTCTTCTTGAGTTTTCAAGGCTCTTGCAGCAGCAGTTGTTGAAGCATTTCTATGCAGTCTTTGTGAACATTGGTTTTCAGCCTTGGCACAGCTGCTAAAAGTCTTTGTTGAATTTCTTCTCCTTCCAATGCATGTTGTTTATTCGATGTAGTTTGAGCAAAAGCTGTCAACAAAGCATTTCTTCTCAACAATTTTCAAAGATCGATTGCAATTAATGTACTCTTCATTTGCTAAAAAATATTTTTTTGTATCTTCTGTGCTTCTGTAAAAAATAACTTTCTCCTGTTATAAATGTTTTCACACTTCATGTCATTATAATTTTTTGCCATATAGATAAGAGGCACTAAAGAAATATCTTTATTTTAACTTTACAGATTGGATGAGATTCGTGATTTTTTTTTTTTTTTTGAATAGACCCAGGCAACACCGGGTAATGCTGCTAGTTCAATTATAAAATGATGAGACCTAGTTGCCAATCTAGAATGGCGCTAAAATTCATAAAGTTTAGGTACTATAGCGAAAAGTCCTGCCTTATGTGAAGGGGTTATCAGAGAGAAAATACAAAGGATCTGCAGTCCATATAACATTAGGACAACCTTCAAAAGCTGGATGACACTTCACAGTACCTCTCCAGAGTAAGACACCCCATAGAGGAGAACGTGACTAAAGACCATGTGTACGCCATCCCATGCAGCTGCGGAAAGACATAAAGGGGAGACAGGCTGCCCCCTTAAGGTAAGACTTCAAGCACACCAAAAAGCTGTAACATGAGGGGAAGTTGAAAAATCAGGCGTGGCTGACCACATATGGAGAGAAAAGTGAGATTGTCCTCTGTGGGATCAGGTTGAAATCATGGACAAAGAACATCATTGAAAAATTTGTAAACTTAAGGAATCAGAACATATGCTAGGCCACAAAAATCTGAGCCAACCAAGCATAGAAATGAATACAATATGGGAACCAGTAATAAGGAGTACCAGAGAAAAGCAATAACAGCAAAAATTGCAATGAGCTCTGGTAAAAACATGTAATGATAACAGCAAAAATTGCAATATGAGCACTGGTAAAAAAAAAAAAATTGGTTGCTGAAGACTAAGTTTATAAGTCCCAGAAATTCATACACAGATGTCCTTAAGGACACATGACACATTGGATAAAGGCGTTGGTTAGATCGAGTGACAGGATACCTGGTTAAGGCAGTGGAGAACTTGGAGAGGGGAATTAACAGGAGATAACTGATAACTGACATCCATTAGACATGGCATGTGGAACTAGAACAGTCTACCCCAGTGAGCGATATTATATTCATCATTGGTGATGGCTGCTTGCTTGTATCTAAGTATGCTAACCAATCCCTGTTGCAAATGCTTGCCCAGGCATAGTTATGCTTGTTCAATAACCACAGCGCCCACCTATAGTTTATGCAGACCTTAGTTACAGTTTGAACAAGGCCAGTACATTCAAACCTTTGGTCATAATGACTTACGACTCTGTGTTAGCACAACTACAGACAGCTCCCAAATAGTTCCATCTACCTAATTTCCCTTATAAGGCTTGAGTCAACCCATGGTATGGTTTTCAGGCACTTTCCAAAGGGATTGCCACCCCCAGGACAATAACATCTAGAATTCACCTGATAAATCGATCACAATGAGATTTGAACCCTGGTCCGAACGCAAACATAACCATATATATTCAGCATTAATTTAGCCACAAAAGTCATTATTTTAACCAACAAAATCAAAAAGGGTTTGCAATTTATTAATCATGTGTTGAAAGTTTGTTGTAATTTGTTGATAATTAAATCATAATACCTAATATCTACAAATGGATGAAATCTTTGAAAATAAAGATCAGTTAGAATTTTAAATTTTTTTCTTCTTTACCATTAATGGCATATCACCACTCTGTTAATGCCTGTAATAAAACATCTGAAAGAGAAAGATGAATTGTAAAAATTTGGCACATCTTTGATTATGGTCCCACCAATGGCATGTTCTCAAAATACCTATTGCAAAGAAAGAGTTTAGTATAGGTACCTCTATGAATTGTGTATATGTAAGGTTTAAGATGAATTTTTAAAAATGAAAACGCTTTCCTGAAGCTTTCAATTTAGCTTTAAATGAAAGCTAAAGGATTAAAAATTAAAATTTCCTATACCCGGTAACTAAAATACTTTGGTGTATTTCAGACAGAAATTATATTGATTGGAATAAACTTGCATTTTATTTTTTTTTATTTTTTTCAGTAAAATCAATAATGTCAGCATTTTTTTTTTTTTTTTTTTTTTTTTTTTAGACATTTGTAAAGAAAACTTTGTTTTAAAAATATTGCAAAAATAAAATATATATCTGAAACATTATTTGAGGACAATTTGCAAATTTAATGTTAAGTTAATCTGATTTGAAACAAATATTACTTATAGCATAAAATGTTGTATATAAGCATTTGATAACTACAGGGTCTTGTTTTTATGATGTGTTAATCGATTTATTGACAGTGGATTGACTGATGAACATGTTCATAGTTAAGTATGGTGTAGCAGACAAATTTCATTAAGGTTTCATTCCCCCCACCCACCCATGAAGAGGGAACAACCCTTAAAACACGTGACTTTTTAAGAATAGATTTATCAGTTTGTACCTCCATACTTCAGAAATTCTGTCTATATACATATAAAAACATTGAAATTCTTTTAAAAACTAGTCAGGGGTCTTCAGATTGTAATAAGCTTTAAAATATCTCGTTAATAAATATAGTTTTACTTAATATTCCCTAAAAATTATCTCGAAAAATTTTTTTTCTTCAGACAATATTGTTTTAATATATGTTATTTATAAATGCAATTAACAGCTTCTCTAAAATTGTAAATATGACAAAGATGAGGACACCAATGTAAATAGTTACAATACTTCATGTTTCGGCTGTTGTATGCTCTGGCCTTCTTTAGGTGATATATATTGGAAGATTATTCTAGTTTCATGTGCCATGCCTTTTCTAAATATCTCAGTTTTACTTAATTCCCTTTAGCAACTCAAGTTCACCTCTGCTGTTGTACTCGCAACTCTTTGGATCAAGCCGCTGGATTACTTCAACCACTGGGCCATGTGTTTTTGGTGATAAAAGCCTTGGTTGAAGTAATCCTGTAAAGATGTGAACAACAGTCCAAACAATTTAAATAGCATAAATAAATAAAAAATGTTTTTTGGGTGGGGTGGCATACAGAGGACGTTCTAACACTCTTGTTGACTTGTATCAGTAGAGTAACTAATTACATCCGGTAATCTCATCCTAAAATTGCCTGTCTGTGTTTGGTTGGCTAGCATCACCTGAGCAATTTCAATTTACTTAGACATGATATCAAATTGCACATGAATAAATAATCATAAAAAATTACATTTGAAAATAATTTATCTAAAGTTAATATCAAATTTCTTACATTTAAAACACAATCAAGTGACGGACATGTTACATGCTTGGGTGATCATGTCTATTTTTGATTCATGACTGATGTTCCTGCAGTAGGTCGCCATTATTTCCTGCAATAGACTGGTTGCCATCTGAGGCTATAGGACCCAGTTTGTCCTGCTACTGTTTTAGAAGAGATGGATTCATCCCTTTCTCATGTGTATTTGTGCATAACTGAATGTGATGACCCTGACTGAAATTTGAACTCGGCTCTCTGATTTCTCAGACTGAGCTGTTATCCATTACATCATACTGCACAAAAACAATAAAAGATTTAATTAATACAAAACAAAATAACTCCCTTAAATCTGAAGCAAGAACTTGAACTACAAATTGTAATAAAGCCACAAGAAATGCATAGGTGAAACTTCTAGGAATTTAAATAAAAGAATATATGAAAACAATGGATTTTTTATGAAATACACTCAATACATTAATCCATTGTAATGAGTTTGACCATAATTTTGCCTTAAAACTACATTAAGTCAAAGAGAAAGTAATTTATTAAGGCAAAATGGTATAAAAAGTGCACTAATTTCTGAGTCTCCCTGTGTATCCCATTTCATCCAATGTTTCCTCTTAACAAAACTACTGCTATTACAATGTGGGATATTTAAAAAAACAGCAAGAAAACCAAGAGATAAGAAGTCAGTTAAGCCATACAGCCAAACAGATCAGACACCAGAAATTTGAATCTTCAGTGTGTCTTCTGATGTTTAATTATAGCTTATATTTTTCCCACCCCCTATATAAGATTCCATCAATAAAAATATTATTTAATCTGAAGAAGTCCTTTTGAACATGATGCATAGGATTTTCTCCCATTTTATCATTCAATTAGCAAGTTTTATATATTTAATATTTTTTTTTTATGTTTGTTTCTAAAGATTTCTTTTTCATTTTAGCTGATAGGAAGTTATCAATGCAAAAACTGTTTTGGGATTGTGATACCTCTTGACATTTCTCTATAATTCTCTGTTACTTTATCAGTCTTAAGCAAAACACATTTCTTTTTTCCCATCCCAATTTAGTTCACTAATTCAATAAACAATCATTTGAAGGATGATCACTTAAAATAGGTTCTTTGTCAACACATTTATTTTACCACATCATCTAATGTGAAAACAAAACCAATGAATTTTGAAAACGTTAGTTTCAGAATTGAAAAAATATTTAAAAAAATAAAGAAACTGGGAGTTTTAAAATTAATTATATTTCTCTCTATGCATAGAAAAAAAAATTATTTCCTATTTATAGGTACCTATATGAATGTCCAACAAGGCTGATGATGAAAATTTAAAAAAAAAAAATGAATTTAATACAAGAAATACTTACTTTTCAACATAATTTCCTCCCTTTTCAATACACTTAACCTGAAATTTCTCCATTAATTAGAAACTTTATACAGTGAAAATGTCAGATCAAAATTCAGCTAATAACTGATAGGCTTATGGACTTCGTGATCCATTGCCATATTAATGCCTCAATATATTTTTTACTACTATAAACTTTACATACACATCAGATTTTTTTAAAATCCAATAACTGTTTACATATGTTGGATTATAAATAAAAATCCATTAATTCTTTAGCAATTACTTTGGTTACATTTCAGATACAAAAATAAAAGTTTGAATTATGGACTTTGAAAGATTAGGACAAGAAATGTACCTTAAAAAGAGTAATTGAACCTCTCATTTTATTGGGATCACATCCCCTCTCTCTCATATATATATGTGTGTGTGTGTGTGTGTAGAAAAATTTCATGGTTAAAAAAAAAAAAAATAATAATATCAGTTTCCCAACCTTCCTTAGGAAAAAAAAAGCATTAAAATAAGTGTTTAAAATTTAATAATAAAACTTGTTTGGTACTTCATCAATTCACTGGTGGCAAGATGATTAAGTTTAAAATTTAAATTGGTTGCCCATGTAAAATTTTACATTTATTAGAAAATATATTCAGTTTAAATAGAATAGTCATTTATTTGAATCTAGTTTGGTATGTGTCAATTCGCTGACTTCAAATGGCCACACATTTCACCTTATACTCTTTTCCTGTTGCTAATGAGATATTCAAACAGAAAAGGAAATTAGCCTTCCTGGCTTGGATGTACATTGTGTGTATACATTTTAATTTTAATGATGTCCTCAAAATATTTTCACAAAATATTTTTTAAAATAATTTTGACTGAATAATTCCTGAAAAGCTCAATAAAATCTTATAATCAACTGATTTTTTTAGGCTTTAAATAATTAACATTTTTTTTCTTCAACTTTATTGCTCAATCCAGGATAGGGATTGTCCAAGCCGATTGGGATGGGAATGTAATATGCCAAGAATTTATTTCAAATTCAGTCAATGTGAGTGGATATATTAAATGGCACAACCACATGTTTAGTCACTCCTGCACAACACACACAGCTTACGTCCAGGTCATTTTGAAACACTGATCAGCACCTATATGGGTGACCATTTGGGAATACTAGGTGCTGTATGTTTGGATGTGCTGGTGGTGTAATGTACAGCAGCTTGGAATAAGAAATCAGAAAACAAAGTTCAAATCCCAGTAGGCTTCATTATATTCACATTTGGGAAGGTATGAATCTTCTCCCAGCTATGGGTTAAATAGTAGGATTTGCATCAGAAAATTATTATCTCAAAATGTTTTGTCATTAAATAACCTTAAAAAGGTCGATAAGCCATGAAAAACAAAAACAAATCACACAGTGTGTAGTGGACAGAGCATTAGCTCTTCTTTTATGATATAAATTACACATTCTGTCCCTATCTCGTGCAATCCTCTTAAATGTACCACAAAATATTATCACAATCTACGTATGTATGTATAAGTTGTAATGGTACAACATTCAGTCAGTCATGTGCCATGCATGATACACACTTAGGTGATTATGTATCTTTTGATACATGACTGACGAGACAGATTTTTTCATACAGTAGGTTGCCATTTCTTTCTGCAGTAGACCAGTTGCCATCCAAGGGTATAGAAACCAGTCTGTCCTGCTACTTACTCATAGCTGGAGGGAGAAGAAGATACATACCTTTCCCAAGGGTATTAGCACATAAGTGAATGTAATGGATTCAACTGGAATTTGAACTCGGCTCTCTGATTCCTCAATCCGAGCCGCTATCCATTACTCCACCATGCCTTCTGGTACAACATTAGTATTTGAATAAATAAGTATTAAACTTTTTATCCACATTAACTAAAATGGCTTTCAGTTTTATTGCAATTTTCTACTTATTTATGTAGATTAGACTTCTCAACTCTAAATAACATCAAAAATAAGAAGCAAGAAAGACTACCCTCAACTGAAGAAGAAATGAGGGTCTGCTTATTGCACATTTGACCAAACATGGAAGAGAAAAAAAAAGCATCACCAGGCACAGGTTTTACACTAAATAAACTGCACAAATTGTTGAATAGAAACATTGAAATAAACCAAGTTCATATTTTGTATGTATTTTTTTTTTTTTTTTTTTTTTTTTTTTAAATACATGATTTTATTTCATAACATATAAACGTATAGACTTTCAAAATTTTGCTAAGTGTACCATGGTAGTTACATTTCCTCTTAGGGGTGTCATTGCTTAAAGGGTTGAGAAACTCTGGTCTATCACAACAAACAAAATATATTTTTTTTAAAATAAAAATAAATATCAAAATTATTCAGTAAAAAAAAAAAAATTTACTGAAGATTTTTTTTTTTTTATGGTTGAAGTCCGTAATCTTGTAAACAAATGTTGAATTTGGAGATATTGAAAGTAACATGCAGGAGAGTTTCATCAGATGCAGACTCAACAATACTGCAGTTGTCGACTGAACAATTCTAGACTACTTATGAAGGAATGATAAAAAGTTCTTGCTCAAACCAATTTCCAAAATTCTGACCAAATAAACACATGTTCAAATATTTTTTTTTTGTCACTGTTTGGGCTGAGAACTTTTCAGCACCCGCTCATACATAAAGAAGCAGAGACCAATCTCAAAGTTCTAGGCGGAGTTAGATTGTTTCTATATACAGTCTACACACAAGAAATTATGTTGAGGCATGAAACTGATAGTCACCAGGTGTTGATGACGACATGTATGTATGTGTAATATATAAAAAATAGGCATAGTGGTATTTCTGAAGAAACAAATTCAAAGACATAACAACAATACTAATATTTATTGTATATTATTATTAAGTTATTAGACAAAATAGAAACATAATGAGAAACAAGTTAAAAAGCAGAATTTTTGTATATACGTGTGTGCCTTCTAACTAAAAAAAAAAATGAAAAGAAAAAAAAAAAAAATGAAAAGAAAAAAAAAAAAAAATGCCAAAAACTTTTCAGCACCCATTTTATTTATTTATATATATATATATATATATAAAGCAGCAAAGGCAAATCTCAAAGTTCAAGGAAACAGTTTATAATAAGAACACTTTCATCTTTTGTAAAATAAACTTTATTTTTGTTTATCTCTTTTGGATTTCTTTATGTAAAACAGACAAATGCATTTCAATCTGCTGAGAAGTAACACCCGACACAACTACATTTGCACATGTCTAATATCCAAGTATCTGATACCATGAGAAAAATAAAATTAATTTTTTTTTTTTTTTTTTTTTTTTAAACAGGTTTACATTTTTTTGCTAGCACTATTTTCAACTTTGATTATAGCATGTAGTTAGTCTTGTGGAATATTTCTTCTCACTGAGGCAAGAAAACTGCAGACCATGCAAGCAGTACAAGAAGCAGTATGGAGCACATGTGGCAGACACCAGTACCTTGAAATTAAAAAAAAAATGCATTAAATAAACAGTAATTCAGAAACACAAATGATCCCACTTAAAATGCCTGTAGTTTTATAGCTAAAGAAAAAAATAATGCTTTTAATATATAAATTTATAAACAAATTCACATAGCAATAAAAAAGATTAACAGAGATATACCTCACTGTAGGGTAAGGGTTAGCAAGCTCACATACCATTATTACTCTTGTAAGTAATCTAGTTTGATACTGTATCAATACTATGAACAGAACCCTATCTTCTAAATCAATAAAAAGAAAATTTGATATTTTTCAATTCTGACAATTTTTTAAGAAATTATAATAAATGCTAATGAACAAAATTCATTCTACTTCATTCTTAACCTTTATCAATCTGTACGTGGTTTCATTTTTCTATGCAAAAAGTTCATCCTACCACTGAATTTGAATTTTTTTGAATTTCATAGTTGTGTTGTCATATCCTGCTATGGCAACAGAAAACAACTTTGAGTAAAATTAACAATAATTTTACTGCAATTGAGAAAGAATGCAGTGGAAAGGGAAGTAATATTAATAATGCAGAGTGCTAAAGGGTAAATTCTATAGTTTCTCCTGCACGTATAGATTGCAATTTCTTCCTATATTTTTAGCCATTTTTTTTTTTTTTTTTATTATACTCTGTCCTAATGTTTTTTTGTTTTCTCTTTAATTCCAATATATATATATATTTTAACAATATTACTATATTACACACATACTTTTTTTTTTTATGAGTGCATCAGTCAATTTAAATGAGACCAATTTTAATTAACCTTCTAAAAATATATCAAAATATTGGAATTAGGAGTTGTATAAGAATCAGTTCTTTATAAAGACTGATATAAACATGGATGTGCATGTTATTGTTGCAGAAAGTTAGATTGGAGTGGCAAGTTTAAATTATTCATCTGATTGCGTTCAAGCATGAAACAAACTTGCTGCTTAGAGCTGACCTCAGTGTCAATTTTATATATATATATATATATATATTATATATATTTTAGTGTGTGTGTATGAATTTGAAACTGCATAAACACACATTCAGGTGTCCCAATGTAGGGGTGTGCATATATAAGAATCTGAAAAATTTCTACTTTGATACGTTTTACAGATAGACTAGCATTTCAATAGAGATATAATTTATAAAATTTCAAAAACTTATCCTCTGCCTTCAAGTTTCACAGATACACTACTGATCAAAGGTAAGATGAATCTTGTCTTACTGTGAAGAGTAGTACATCTACAAACCTTTAAGTTGAGCACTTTCATAAAGAAAATCTGCTCCCGTTTAAATGCATCCAATTCCAGTCATTTACTGGCCGATGTGTTTTGTTGGGTGTTAATGATCTATTATTATTATTATAATATAACTATATTGTTTAAAATTTGCTATATTCATAGTGGAAGAGTACTCAATATTAGAGAGAGAGAGAGAGCATCAAACCAATTAATTATTTTATTATAATTATCAAGGTATCTTTCCTATCCAATCTGTAGGGGAGGTAAATCAAATTAGTAAATTTATGAGTGATTACTTCCCTTAGTCATTTTAATAACCTATACAAATAAAACATTTATCTACAAACTGTTTAATTAATCAATTCCATTACTCCTACATTTCTTAGATTGCAGTTTTATTTGTTCAAGCCTTTCCTGTGAGGCACTCAGATACTTTTGTCTTGTAAGTGATTGTCTTGTTTCAACTTGATCTTGAAAATGTCTTTGTTGTTCTGTTGATAATCTTTTTCTTCCAAGAGATATTTTCATTTCACTTATATTAAATGCATAAAATTTTATATAATACCAGGAGAAATCAATGAATCATCAAACATCTAAAAAAATATAAATGGAATAGATTAATTAAATAGTTCATTGGCCTCTATTTTAGTTGTGAAGTCTTTATCTATCCTTTGTTGAATTTTAATACATTGTTTCAAGATTTTTGTTTCATTGTATCTCACTAATAAAACTTTAACAAAAAAAAAAAAAAACTGCAATTGTGGGTATGTTTATAATTATTGAAGGTGTGATCACAGGAATTAACACTGCATGGTAATTGTTGATTTTATGCGTCAGTGCAATCACATTGAAGCATGAAACAGAGTCACCATGCAGTGTAGATTCCTGCAGCCACACCCTCAGTATCTATTATAGATAAAGGTATATGTATCAGGACCTCTCTGTGACAGTCACAGATTGAAAGTTTCTGTAAAAAAAAAAAAAAAAAATTTCTTAGAAACACTGATCATGTAAGAGGCGTTTGAAGGTCTTATCAAAACAAACGCATTAATCAAGATCAGCCAATTTTATCCACAACTTGCACCTTACATGAAAACATCACCATTTTGTGTAGGCATAAAAATGCTCTTGAAAAATCATTGGTCAATTACATAATTTGTTTTTGTTTTTCTAAGAAAAAAAAAAAATAAAACAAGATTCTTATCAGTTGTTGGGTTGCTAAATTTGTATGCAAGAATCAGTACTCTAATTGCTTACAATTTTTATGCCCAAGTCAAATAAAAAGACAAAAACTGGTAGAATTTTTTAATATAGTATAAAATGGCATAAGTATTTTTGTTTTAATTTAAATTTTTTTCTTTCAGTTGCTTAAATTACACTGAGTAGTTGAGTTGCTTAAAATTTTGTCAAATTTGAGTATAGTTGCTTATGCAGATGGAAAACTACAAAAAAAGAATACTTGTAATTTTAAGCAGTAGGTGATTCTGAGGAAAAAAAAAAAAGTAAAAAAAAGACATTCTTGTTATTTCCATGTATTCAGGTGAATTCACTGTTTCTATTTCTTCAATCTGAAATTTACTTCCATTGCTAAGGGAGAGAACTGTTAAAAATGTTCATAAGAAATCTTAAGTTTTGATTTAGCCCCTCTTGCCTCAGACAATGAAATCCAATTTAAATTAAAACTTTTTTTTTTCTGGTATTGCAGAGTTGTGAAGGTGGTTAAAAAACCACCATGAAGAATAGTCCTTTTGACTATGTCTATCATAGACCATTTGCTACTCTGTTGACATAATCAAAGGCATATAATTATAAGGGTATAATTATATATCTTCATGACCTTGAACTTTTCTTCATTGCTTTGTTCCACACTCTCCAACTGACCATAGTAAGTCTATTTTAAATTTATAATAAATTTAATTTCTTTTCAGTTGTTTCAGTGTTACAAACTTACTTTGAATGTGCTTTGTGAACATTTTTACAATTTTTATACTTTGTAGCTACCGTGAGTTTATTTTACTTTAGTGGCTGTGCAGAACCAGTTAATGTTTATACTCCCTTATATAACTAGGCAACTATTCAAACTTGAGGGAGGATGAGAAATGCAGGCCATTGTGGCCAGGGCGCTTGGACGGGTTATGTATTGAGTTACATTCCATTTATTTTTGTTCTGCTAGCTGGATGCTAGTTGGGCTTTCCTAGCCATTCTTACTTCCAGCACTCTTGCCCTTTATTACTTCCAACTACCATGGCTCCTTGTAATTCTGACCTAAACTACTTCCAGCTACCACCGAATCTTACATCTGGCATTCCTGGTCTGTATTACTTCCAACTCTTCTCAACCTCACTCACCTGGTTTAACAGCATTAATGGACCTGCTTACAACAGACCTGAACTTCCAGCTATGCATAGGTCCCTGCAACTGGCTTTCCTGTCAATTTAATACACTTGGTTTAGGAAATTACTGCATACATATTGTCCAGAATCAAACAACCTACTCTGTACACTTTGGTTAAAATACTATGAAAGGTTCACCAATGGACTTCACCAGCAACTACTCAATACCAGCACCAGACATTTAAACTAAACTTTCTTCTCTTTGGCTATATTGTCCAGATTTCAAATAACCTATTCTGCATGCTTTGGTTAAAATACTACATAAGGTTCATTATTGGACTTAATCAGCAACATCTTAACACTTTCACTAGACATGTGAACTGAACTTTCAGACTGTGAACATTCACGCCAACTTAATGGACTCTACTTTAACATTTAATCATATAGTTATATTTCCAGATCTAGCATGTCAGTATTCCTCAATTTACTTAATTCTGCCTCCATTATGAATTCGTTGTTTTTTCATGTTCCTTTAACCCAAGCACATACCTATACGATGTAAATAAATTTTGTATTAATTTTAAGTTTGTTGTTAGTTGTCCTCTTGTTGACCTGTCAGATTTCATGTCTTATTTTTTTAAAATGGTAGCAGACCTTTTGTGATATCTATACCTTATTGGGACACACAAACCATTTTATATTGCACAACCTCCAGGGGGGTTCCACTACACATCTTATTGCAGGTATATTGGTTCATGTTTGCTTTTATTTCTTTTGCAGGCATTAAATGGTTATAGCAAAAGCTTGTGTATATATATATATATATATATATATATATATATATATAATCTTCTTTTGATACACATTATTGTAGGTATGAATGTTCATGTTTATCAAAAAAATAAATAAAATAAAGAATGTTTAAAAAGGTGAGCCATATAGAAAAAAAACTTACATTTTTGGTCATGGTCTGCTTTTAAAGTATTCCATTCTCTTTGAAAACTGTCTTTTACACTTTGACTGCAATTTTCTAGTGATTCATAAAAGCATTTGTACTCAGAAGATCCCTTTTCCATGTTGCTGAAATACAGGCAAGTTTGTAATGTACTTATTTACAAGAGTTTAACAAAAAAAAAAAATATACTTAATATGTTTTGGAAAATCTTAAGTCTGCATTTCCATTGAGATTTTAAACTTAAATTTTGATTAATACCGACTCAAAGTTCAAGAAACGTTTTATCTCACAGCTGATTGATCACCTACTACAAAAAACAAATGGTGCTACAAATAAACTAAATATTTTTGATGGTAAGAGAAAAAAAGATGGACAGAAGTTGAAGCATGAATTAAAAATAATGGGGCTATTGGATGTACAATATAAATTCACTGAAGATGGTTTTACTTAGATTTCTATTCAAGATCAGGAAGGAAAAGATTATCAGGAATTTGGCCAGAGTTTAGATAATTTCTTATATAATGTGAAACAAAAAAAGAATGAACTTTTTAAACTCACTCCTTTATTATTTTTTTTATTTAAAAAAAAAATAAAAAAAATAATAATAATGTCACCTTAAATATTTGTTTTAATGACTGAAGAACTCATTGTCAAGCACAAAATATTTAAGTCATCAGACAAAAAGGACAAGTTTAAAATCTATTGGGATACATGCAGTTAAAAATAGCAAAAAGGAACTTTCTGAATAGCCAATGGAATAACGTATTGTGTTCTGATATATTCACAGATTCAGGTTAAGATCTTATCTCAAGTGAAAGTCTTAAAAAAAAGGGATGATTTAATGTCTAATGTAAATCCCACTGGGTTTAACATTAAGCATTAGATCAAAAATGTAAACTGTCATTATTATAATAAAATAGAAACATTAATGTCAATAAGAGATGACATAACAATTATTTGATTACATGAATTCTCAAATTCATGATTGATATCCTAGGAACTAAATCCAACAGCAAGACTTCTAATCAGGAGGTTTTTCTTAATTGCTGGTGTTCCCAGGTTCACCTGGAACCAGGGTGGTAGCACTTGTTAGTGTCCCAGCTATGGGCAAATAGTTAACACTCAAATTGGGATCAAAACACTATAAAATGTGAAAATAGGTTTTAATACCAGAAATATATTTTTGACAAAAAAATCTTACCAGCAATACATTTTTTGAAAAAAAAAAAAAAAAAAATCTATTACAGTGAGACCCGGATATAAGAGAAACCCGGATATAAGAGATTTTATCTGGTCCCAAATTAGAGCCTGTGTCAATGTATATATAATAGACCAAACCCGGGTATAAGAGAAACCCGGATATAAGAGACTTCTTCCCCGGTCCCAACAACTCTTATATCCGGGTTACACTGTACCAACAATACATTTTTTGAAAAAAAAAAAAAAAAAAAAAAAAAACTTGCCAACAATACATTTTTGACAAAAAAAATATTACCAGTAATAAAAATCTTGTCAACATTAAATAAGCCATTGAGGTTGATATGCTGTAAAACAAAACAAACCAAATTCATGATTGAAACTCAAATATTTTATCATTTTTATTAAAGTAAAATACTTGATTTTATGCAACTGATGAGTTTGCCATTTTGTTTTCATTTTTCTTGTAGTATTTTTATTAAAAGCTTTATTTACAAGGGTAGGCAGAAAAGTTCATAGGCTGACTATGAAGGAGTGATATTAGATCTGTGAAATCTGTAATACATTAGTTTCAATTCTTATTGATAACTGCATTGTTTCCTTCCACGTGAACAGACATTTTACTGTCCAAAGAAGACTATTCATTCTGTTGGTCAAAAAATTCAACAGCAGATATGACATTATCACTAATGCAATAATGGATCCCGACCAAATGATTTTTCATGATGGGGAACAAATGTTAGTCAAATCAAAAGAATAAAAAGGGTGATCAACCAGTTCAAAGCTACAGTCATGCATAGCAGCCATTGAAACCAAGGACTTGTGTTCTGGAGCATTGTCCTTATGAAACAAGACCCCTTTTGTCTGTTTTCCTAGGCATTTGATCTTGATAGTCTTTTGTAACTGAGTCAGCAGTTTGACATAGTACTTTCCAGTGATAGTAGGGTCCTTTTCAAGATAATAAACACACTGCCTTTTGCATGGAAAAAAAAAAAAAAAAAAAAAAAAACATATCTGAGGCTATCAACTTCACTGCAGATGAAACGACCTTGGCCTTCTTTAGAACAGGTGAAGATGGGTGTTTCTACTTCAAGGATTGTTTCTGCCTCAAAATGATGAAGCCAACTCTCATCCTGGGTTAGGAAACATTCTAGGAAACCAGCTGGATCTGCCTAGAACAATGTCAGATTTTCCTTTGATGTGATCAGCCTGATGCGCTTTTGATCAGGTATCAGGATATGGCACCCACCAATCAGAAACCATCATGCATTTTTCTGAATATTCTCAACTCTCTCATGCGTGATGCAAATAGCATGGGCTTTTTGATTTATAGTCAATGGCCTGTCATTAACCATATGGTGAACACAGTCAATGATTTTCTCGGTGATGGCAATTGCAAGGCACCCAGATTGTGGGTTAAATTCAAAATTTCCTTCTCCTGGATTCAGCTGCCCAATTTTGTACTGTTGATAAAGTTGGAAAGTCATCCTGCTATTATAACAAGCATTTCAGCGTGAATGTCCTTGGAGCTAAACCTTTTTTGCAGTTACTTGATAATACCATGATGCCAAAATTTGTCCAAGTTACTAATAGCAACTGTCTATTTTTTTCTGTTTTTGACTTACCATTTTATTTTTATTCGTTTATATGTTGTACCTTTCTTTTGACAAGCTTCTTTCATTTGTGAGGTTGTATTTTTGTGTGAACTCTGTGTGTGTGTGTGTGCTTGACCACAACAGGGGAGTCTCTCCACCAACAGCCTAAGACACCACCATCAGCTAGGGCCTCCAATAGGACAAAAAAAAAAAAAAAAAAAAAAAAGGGCCAGAGTACTATGTAGAAATGGAGGAGAGATACCAGCAATATAGAAGTGTGAACCATCTTCTTACATTTCCCGAGGCTATGAATGCAGTTACCTGCAAGACAATTTTCCTGCCAACGATGGACATTAAAACTCAGAATTGGGGTCAGCAGAGAATACGATGGAGGAGGCTCTCAAGAGTCTCCAAATCAAAGCCAAGATCCTGGCCAAACAATTCTAAGTCTATATAGGACATCCTGGTGGTAATGGAGGATGAAGCCAAACAATTGGCAGGAAGCATCCTGTCAACCAAATCATTTCGTCTGCAGATGGAATACATGGGCACACAAAAAACAAGGATTACATTACATGGGGATGCTCATGGATATCATTGAAAACCATTTGTGAGCCTATTTTGTAGAATATGGACACATCAGAGATGTCTCTGCCATCTTGGGTAAAGTAGGCATCGCCACTGGGGATTTTGTTCTGCAGATGAAGATGACCTGAAAGAGCTTTCTGGATTTCACAACATTAACTTCTTGAGACCAGACAATCTTCATGATCACAGAAGAACAGTGACCTCACTGTTAGTCCTGTAGTACTACATCCAAAATCAACAGCTCCAAGGGAAGAAGTGGAGATGGAGAAGTCTGGCAAGGCCCCAGAAGGCCACTGTGATTGGAAGGAAGTTGCAGCCTTTGTTCTCATCACAACTAGGACAGTTACTGATGACCAGCCTTAACCCACTTGACCTTTCATCTTGTGTGTGTGTGTGTATATATATATATATATATATATATATATATATATATATATAAACTACATACATACACACACAAATGTATCACACATCAGACTTTCTGAAGACCTGGTACACTATGAGCCAGAAGGTCCCCAAACAACCCTCCACAGGTTTTGAATTCAGAGTTGTCCTTCTCCTAGACCAGTTGCCATCCAAGGCTATAGAGCCCAGTCTGTCCTGCTATTTACCTATAGCTTGTGGGAAAAGAGGATTCCTACCTTTCCCAAGTGTATTAGCACATAAGTGAATATACACATATGCACACATATACATATATGCACACATATACATATATGCATAAAAATAATACCTGGCTACTCATTCGAGGATACCGTCTGCTAGGGCAGCTAGCCAATCCCTATTGCAGACGCTTGCTCAGGCACATTTTTGTGTTTGCTCAACACCCACAGAACCCACCTGCGGTTTATACTTCAACTATGCTGAGCAGATTAGTTACAGTTTCCGGGAGAGAGCATGTTATCTAGCGTGATCAACAATTTGAACAAGGCCAGCACACTTAACCCCTTAGCCATGATGACTAGTGGCTTCATGCTAGCACACCTATCGACAACCAAGGTTTCCCCATACCCAATTTCACTCACAAGGCTTGGGTCAACCCGTGGTATGGCTTTCAGGCACTTTCCAATAGTCCCACACATTGGGATCAACCTCAATCCAGTCTGATAACAAGTCAACCATGGTGAGATTTGAACCAGTGTCTCATGAGCAGAAATTGAATGTTCTAACTACTTGGCCATATAACACATACAGAATTTTAAATGATTTAAAACACAAATTATTCTAATTAAATTTTTCAAAAAAAAAAAAAAAAAAAAAAAAAAAAAAATCAAAACAATTCTTGTAAAAATTCATTATTCATCAAAAAAAATAAAAATTTCTTAAGAGAATAGTGTCCTTTAGATATCGTATTTATAATTAAAATTTTAAATCTTTTTTAATTAAATGATTAGATAGTTGTATTTAATTTTTCATTTTATTACAATTCAGAGCAGATTTTTGGTAAATAGTGTTTCAGTTTGACGAAAACAGATTGTGATTTAAATTCTAAAAGGAGTCCTGTTTTTAACTAATATAAACATGAAGAGACTGAAATTTTATTTTCTCAAAATTTCATAAAATTAATTGTGGGGGGTAACAGGTGCAAAAAATATATTATTTGGTTTTTGCAAAAAAAAAAAAAAAAAAAAACACAAAAAACACTAAAATTCCCGATACTCACTGTTACAAGAAAATTATAATTTTTAACCAAAATTTCAAACATTCTAGAAATGATTAAAAAAAAACAAAAACTTTGGTCTTTCCTTTTAATAATAAAAATTTTGATGATAGAACTGTTTTTTTTCAAATTTAGGGCTTTTTCATTTTTGATGAAAAATAAATTTGATAATGAAGCAGCAAGATAGAAGCTTCAACTGAGTTTTGTTTCTTTGGCTTTGATAATTTCTTTAAATACAAACAATATATTTGAAAAGAAAACAAAAAGTCATTGCTTACACCCTTGTGCAAATTAATTTAAACAACCACTTTAGTTTCCTTTCTTTTACCATATGGTCAGTTTTAGACCCACTGATGTGACAGGGTGTAATCAATTTCTATTTTTTCTCAGACTAGGTCATTTACAGTGGTGTGCAGTAATATGAATCTCTTCAGGGTGTATGATGAAATTTGTTTGGCCTTGAAAAATATTGTGTCATCCATGACTGCATCAGATTCAGATTTTTATCACGTCCAGATACTATTGTCTTGACTGTCGATTAGGTGTCCTATTGCTATTGTCTGCAATGGACATTACTCTAAGGAAGAGTACGGAAATTGTAACACTGCACAAACACACTGGCAAGCTTTACCAGTGAGCAAATCAAAGTACTATAGACTGTCCCGGAAACTCTCCTGATTTAAATCTAATTGAGAATCTATGGTCAATCTGCAAGGAACAACTTTGTGGAAAGGACATACGAAGTACTAACGTGCACTGGGTCAGGTTTCATTGGAAAAATACAAAGTAAATAATGGAATTATTCATTTTGTTTCAATTAATTTGCACAAGGGTGTCTATTTTGTTAAACCAATTCAAATTATATTTGTTCTGCCTTTCATTTCCTTGAAAATTATTTGAAAAATTTAATAGAAGTGTTATAGGCACAAAAAAAAAAAAAAAAAAAAAAAAAAAAAAAAAAAAACCCACAAAAAACAACTTACCCACAAATTCTTGCTTTTGCTGATGGTTTTGGTATATAGGTTTCATTTAGTATATCTGTCCTGAATTGATCATATAGAATTTGAACTTTGTTTAGACAGATTCTAGCCTCTTCAAACCTACAACTGGCCGAGATCAAAGGCACTGCATAAATAAAAAAAAATAAAGTGAAATTTACATAAATTTTTATTATGTAGACACAAAAATTATCCGTTATTCATCATGTTTTCTTCTTTTGTAGACATGCTTTAAGTAATGTCATAGAAACGGATTATTTTCATATGCAAAAATGAAAATATTTCCGAGAAATAGATTTGAACCAAGAACTTTTTGGCACACTTTGTGGCATGAATTCCCCAAAACACTGGTAAGAAAGAATGTAACCAAAACTTTGGAAGGAGTCCAGTTGTCCAAATCTTGCAATGTTAATGACTGGGCTTTAAAAATATACAATTATTAAAACCTGATAATGCAAATGTTATATACCTATGCACCTATGAACACTAATGAGAATGTCACAATACTCAAAAATACATTGGACACTATTATAAGTGGGGGGCAATATGCTGCCTAAACTGGCAGTATGAGCTGTCAGTGTGAGAAGCTCTGGTTATATCGAACTCTCTGTCTTCAGGCAGGGAGGAACCCAGATGAGGCTATGCCAAAGGGCAGAGTCACGTCCGGGGAGATAGACAGATACCCGATCCTACATATACGGGGGGGGGGGTCTATGGGCATTTTTTGCCTGAGCCCACAGGTTCAATTTCCACACATTAAATTTGGCCTTATGCCGCATCTTACCTCGTAGGGAGGCAGGTAAATATCGTAATATGCTGTCTAAGTAGTCCACCATTGTATTTTGTTGATGTTATAAAGATTACCATTTCCAACCTCTGTTTTGGTTATTCCTCATTCAGTAACCTTTTCTAGGTTACAACACAAGCTTGAATAAAATTATTAATTAAAAATTAAGACGTGCAAAAGTAAGTGAACTCTTACATTTAATATTTGGTGATAGCTCTTTTGAGGTTACAATGTCAATCAGTATTTTTTTATAAATTTTTAAGAAGTTTCTGGCAGTAGTGAGTGCCTATATTTGACCATTCTTCTTGGCAATACTGAATTTATTATAACTGATCTATACACCATGGTGCACATATTTAAAGCAACAAAATCTAAACAAGTATTGTTTACTTTTAACCAAATCTATCACAGATAACAAATCTATCCATCCATTTTAGTTATTCCTCATTCAGTAACATTTTCTAGGTGACAACTGTTAGTTCTTTTCCTGGAGATTATTTATCCTAATATATCACATCACAAGTCCCATAATCCATTAAGGTCATAGAGGCTCCAGATATACTGCAGCTATAGCAGCAGTGACGTGGCTAGAGCAAGACAATCTGACAGAGGCTATCTCTCTTTATACTGGTTTTTAACAGTTTTCCTTCTCTAAACTGGTTGCTATCCCAAGGCAAAAGAATCCAAACAGCCTTGATATTTAACCCATACCTGGAGGTGAAGAAATGGATTCATACCTTTCCCCAAGGGTATTTATTTAGCAGAGATACTGATATGTCCCCGAGGCATTAAAATCTTAAAGGATATGTTAACTTTCTCAACTGTGTGGCCTATGGGATGCAACTAAAGTTTCCCATGAAACCAATACATTGCACAAAAAAACAAAAAAAAAAACACAAACCATAACAGTTATGACATAGTAAAAGGAATGTATTGTTGGTCAATACTAGGTAAACAATGACATCCATAAAATTTAACTAATATAGTCTTTCTGTAATAAAACACAAACATTTGTCAAATGAACTTGATGGTAATTAGTACATAGATTTAACATTTTATATTTTTGTTTTTATTGCTAACATACTTGTTAAAAAACTATAAGTGCAAACTATAACTAACAAGCATTGTTATCAGCATTTGTATTTATAACATTCAAATCACTGTTCAAATAACATTTAACAAGGCTCAAAAAAATGTTTTCAGACAAAAGAAATTTTCCTGTATGGCTTTGTACAGATTGAAGGCAGACCAGTATTTTTGTAATTTTATATAATAGACATTTTGCATTAATGTTTCAAATACTTTTTTTCAAGTTCTTTCATTAGGATGTATGGGTAGCATGAAAAACATCAATATCGCCTTAAAGAAAATTTCTTTAAAGCTTACTACTTTTTTTTTTTTTTTTTTTTTTTAATAGGTTTGCCAACCCTTACTTCAAGAATTTTTGTTTTAAATTGATTCAACTATTAGGTTGGTGCAAAAATAATGACGTAATAATGTCGTTTTTTGACGTATTTTTTAACATCAAAAAACAACATTATTACGTCATTATTTTTGCACCAACCTAATAGGAAAAAAAAAACCTTGTCAGAATTCTCCCCTAAAATAGTTTAAGTGAACTGTGATTAAGTGTAAATACTGTTTTTGTTTTGTATTTATTAATTTAAAGAAAGAAAAAAAAAAAAAATAGGTTGTGTAAATTTAAGTCATTTGGCATAATTATGTTTTTTTGGGACAATGGTTTAAAAAATTTTTTTTTTAAATTTAACAAATAGAAAAAAATTAAGAAACTTTAGTTCGGACCCATTGAATTTCCCAGAGATCCACAAAAATCTCCATTTGTGGAAGTCATATTAAAAACCTATCAGGCATTACTTATTTTTTATACATAAGTGAACATAACAAATTTGACCAGAATTAAAATTCTTTGCAATTTCTCTTTCAAAGTTGCTGTTATACAACCTGCACATTCCTAACATATAGTAGTAGTAGTAGACTAATTTAAAAATGTGAAGAGCAGAGACTAAATAGTCTCACCTAGACAAGTTCTTTATATTCATTTTTTATGACTAATTGTTCTAATGAGCTTTCTTCTTTGGTAATTCAAGTTTAAAAATTTCATCACAGTATTAGATTGGCAGTTAGGTCTCCCCATTTTACAGTTGAAATTGCTAGTTGTAATCATATTCTGTGTTAACATTTTCTTCTTTAATACTTTTGTGGAACTCTTCAAGCTTTTCAGTTAAATTTGATCTTCCAAAATTTAAACATCCGCTCAATCATCGTCTTCTGTGTTCTTTTGTCCTTTCTCCTTAATGATTTTTTTTCCCCATTCTCTCACACTCAGTAACCCTTTGCATCTTAGTGGCTTTACCACCTTGCTTGGGGTGAAATAAATGATTTTATACAATTATATTTTCTGCCTTATATTTGATTCTTCCCAGATAAACATGATTACACATGCTGACAAATCTTACATATATACTTATTTGCTAAATTTAGCTTAGTCTGGTACATAGCTACAAGTATGGGGTACCCAATGAGGATCAAACTCACTACAGTAGAACATACAAAAAAAGTAAATAGGACCATTTATTGACACTCAACAATTTAGATTTATGGAACCGTGTAATTTTACTATGAATACTAGATTGCACTACATCCAAAGGATAGCAATTATTACCAAATATACTTGTGTACAAGCAGACTTCATTTATATGCAAACACCAAGCCATCGGCCCGTGGTCAACTCCCAGTCACAGCACGAAGCTGTAAGGTTTCTTCTACCAGCATTTTGGGGTTGACTCTTTGTCGCTGCCACCAGCCTGTGTCCCAGTTGTTCAGCAGTCGTCATTACTTGGCAAAATCCCCTGGTCAGGATACCAATATGTGACACTCAGCCGTCCAGGGTTGAATCCAGTGGTCAGGCACCAATATGTGGCACCAGGGTCAAGTTCTGGTCATCGATGTTAATGGCTTCACCAGTTGTACCGGTTCAATGCCAAGTCTATTGTTCACAGCTCACTTGTAACATCTGGTTACTGGAGTAACTGCCTTGATCTCAAGTCTAACCTACCCACGTTGTGACTTTGATCTTAGGTAGACGAGATCAATCAGGCGTCTGGCCGTAGTGTCAACCAAGTCCAAATTAAAGGTGGCGTTGCACAAGTGCAAAGAAAGAAAAAAAAAAATAAATGAAAGAAAAACCGAAGAGGTCCAAGTATGTTTAAGAAATAACAATTCAACTTTATCCTTCTGTTGTATACAGGAGCATGTTTTTCTCCCAGCCTGTTTCCTACAAAATGTGACACTTCTATGTTTCAAGCAAGTTGATTATAAGTCAACTAATTTAGTTTTTAAGTGCTGGCTTAACTTCGTTCGTCAGTATAACTTGCTATCGGTAACATCGGCGAAGTTGGAGGTCATGGAATCTCTTGGTCAGCTTCTTTGAGGCAACACCCTGGTTCAAAACCAGCTCAACTCAACTGCAACTTCTCCAACTCAATTCTGACTCTTTCCAGAGCTGGACTGCGACTTCACTTCTGAACGACCCATCAACAGTCGTTTATATGGGTACCGACCAAAACCCGGTGTGTGGGCCAGATGTGGCCTGGGGTTCTCGATAATCTATTTCTAACAAGAAATCTCTTGTCAGGACAGGAAAATTAACCACTTCCCATTTTGGAGGGGTCTCTGTCGTTCGTGAGGGAAGGCCAAAGGAGAGCTATCCTCCAAGACTTTCTCTCTCACATTGATATCTCATACCCCTTCAGTGGGCATTAACATCTTCTCTGCCTTTCTCATCCATTCACGTCCACCCATCACCATGCTACCATATGACCAATGATCTCTCGGCAGTGCAGATGTGGCTAAGCTGGCCTCCTTAAAATCTTAATCCAGAATTTTTGTTTACAAAATTCTTTTATCACATGTTCTCTTTTTCCTGGGCCACCTGGCACTCTTACCGTCTCATTAATCACTGTCAAAGTTTGCCATCTAGTTCTTTACATTGTTAGCTTTATCACAAATCCTTGACTTGTTAAGAAAATTAAATTCTTTTTTATCTCATCAAATCTCAATTCTCCACTATTTTCTGAGGACTGCTAAAAGTTTACAATTGCTACATTGCCATCTTAGCGTCTGTTGGCAAAGTAAATCCTCTCACCTATATCGAGACAATGCCAAAATTTTATAATTGCCACATTGCTTTCTCTTCACCTGTATCCAAGAAAAGAAATTAAATGATATCTTGGAAAGATAATTAACATTGAATCTTCCTGCCTGTATCGGCACGTGTTTTGGCCGATAATTCCATATTTGCCTATCTTTCTATCTCCCTCGGCGATAACTCGACAGGACAAGACCTCACACGGGCTATTTTTGTAAACAAATTAAAATCTTTTCTTTTAATGTCGATCAGTGTATCTTTTGTTACAGCTTTTTTTTTTTTTTTCGCTTTATGAAAGTCTATTTTCTGTTTTAATCTCCATGGTCAATTAGCCAATTACCATAGCTAAATAGTGTCACATACAGTATAACCCCCGAATTTTTTGCATGAAAAAATTCACCTGTGTACAGTGTAACCAGTCACCAGAAATGCATGATTTTAACCTCTTCAAAAAAAAAAATATTAAAAAAATAAAATAATCACCTGTGTATAATGTGATCCCTATTTTTGGTATATAAAGCTGATTATAAAAACTTATAGTATATTTGAGTATCTATGGTGCATCAAAACCTCACTGTATAAATCAGTTATCTCCGATACTAAATTTGTTATAAGGAAATTGAACATGGAATAGGCTACACTAGAGGTAGTTTTGCCAAACACCACAAGTTGCTACAGAACCAAAACATTAGCCTAGACACTTTAGTCTTTATGTGCCATGTCCTTTTACTATTTAGGCAATCATGGCTCTCCTCCCTCTATCCCTTGCAGCTCTTGAAAAGTTCCTTCCCTCTGCTTCCTACTCCAGACCACATTCTGTCATCCACTCGCTCATAGTCTGCCAGATATGTCACGCATTGTTTTCCTTTGTCTCTTTCCCTCTAACTCATGAGTATCAGATTCTTTAGGCCCTCCTTCCTCATTGTGTGTCCCAGAAACTTCAGCTGTTTCTTCCTGATGTTAAGTATAAGCCTCCTCCTTGTTTGAAACCTAAGATCTCATTGTTGATCACACACTCGGTTCATGATATCCTTAGCATCCTTCTGTAGAATCACATCTCCAGCACCTTGAGTCTCTTCTTCATCTTGTCCAACATTTGCAGCTGTAAAGAAGGACAGGAGTCACATGACAGTTCAGTATTCTTTTCTTTGTTACCAAAGATATCTGCGGTCCATATAACATCAGGACAACCTTCAAGAGCTTGACAACACTACGCAGATATCTCTCTCGAGTGAGACCCCCCATACAGGAGAACATGATTAGACTGTGTGTACGCTATCCCGTGCAGCTGCGGAAAGGAATATAAAGGAGAGACAGGCCGCCCCCTCAAGGTAAGGCTTCAAGAACACCAGAAAGCTGTAACGCGAAGGGAAGTAGAAAAATCAGGCATGGCTGACCACATATGGAGAGAGAAGGGAGATCACCGTCCCCTGTGGGATCATGTCGAGATCATAGACAGGGAACACCATTGGAAAATTCGTAAACTTAAGGAATCAGCACATATGCTAGGCCACAAAAATCTCCTGAGCCGACCAAGCATAGAAATAAATACAATATGGGAACGAGTAATAAGGAGTGCCAGAGAAAAGCAATGATAACAAAGTTGCAATATGAGCTCTGGTAAAAACATGCAATGATAACAGCAAAATTGCAATATGAGCACTGGTAAAAATGGATGCTGAAAATATTAGGTTTATAATACCCAGAAATTCATACCCAGATGTCCTCAAGGACACATGGCACAGTGGATAAAGGCACAGTGGATAAAGGCGTTGGTTAGATCCAGTGACAGAGTTCAATACCCAGTTAAGGGAAAATTAGCAGGAGATAACTGATGACTGACATCCATCAAACATGGCACGTGGAACTAGAACAGTCTACCCCAGGGATTGAAATAAAGGGTTCAGTTCAAAATTCCAACCACCTGAAGAAGGCCGAAACGTGACAAATATGGCGACAAAGATGAGGACAATAATGTAAATACTGTGCAAAGATATCCTGTCTCGAAGTACTCTGTCCAGCTAGCGGAATGTGTCCTTGGCCATCCTAATATTCCTATGGATTTCAGTGTCGCATTTACCATCAATGTTCTTAAATAGAGACTTTCATAGGGATGCCTTGCATGGCACCAGACCCATTCAGAAATATCTAAATTGTTGGCTGCATACAACTACTTTCTCAAATGATTAAAATGATAAAGCAAGTCAAATGTGTCTTAGCCAGGACCTTTCTCATTTGAATTGTGTGGAGTGGCGTTATAAGTGTGCTGTACTTGACATTATAAAATCACAAAGAACTGTAGTTAACACTTGAGAACTTTCAACAATGAATACAAGTCAAAAGAGAGAATAATGATAAATCAAGATTCTGACATTCCATACTACTTCAAACAAAAGGTTAGGAAGGAAACCCCATCATTACCAGGAAGTGCAAGAACAGCTACTGGAGAAACCTATTTTCCTGAAAAATTGTTCTAAGAGAAAGGTTTTATAAATTTCAATTGAAAGTAGAACCAACTCTTGTCAATTCATGCTGAATATTTACTTATAAAGATTACCATTACTGAATCAATTTTTGGTTAATGGTGTTTCTGCTTGACAAAAACAAATCGAGGATTTAAAATCCCTGAGAGTCCTGCTTTTAAATAATACAAATATGAAGAGGCTGAAACATTAATTTCTCAAAATTTCATAAAATTAAGTGAGGGTAGCTTACATAAAAAAAAAAAAAAAAAAAAAAGTTTTTAACCCAAATTTCAAATATGCTAGAAAAGATTAAAAAAAAAATTAATAAAATAATTAGAAACAACTTCGGCCTTTTCTCTTGTCTTAAGACTAACAAACATTTTGTCAATAAAACTGTTTTTATCATGTTTGGGTCATTTTTCATCATGGCATGCTCTTAAGAAAATTTTTGGAAGTAACTACTTTTAAATGCTGCTGTCTGATACAAGGCCACAAAATTTAAGCAGCTCTGGAGAATTCAACTCACTCCACAGCAAGATACTCTCTAGGTAAGTTTCATCTGGCACAAAGCCAAAAATTTACAGCACCCAGTGAGGCCCAATGACAGTTTGCTAGACAAGCTTATAAAAATATAAAATAGTAGAAATAGATTATGTCACGGAGAAAATTTGTGGTGTGTTTGTAGTCATGCAAAGAGCAAGTACTTTATAAGCTCAAAGTTATCACGTTCAATTGGCTTTTTAAAAGTTCCTGTCACAAGAACAAAGTCCAACATTATGACTCAGAAATCAAAATGGTTTCCATTTATCTGCCAACTGTGGGAGAAAAAAGCTTAAGACTTTTGTGTTATCACGATTAAGATAAATGGTCAAACAACAAGTGGCCTGAAGATTGAGGAAAATGTTGGGAGATGGTTAGAAAGGTGGGGGTGGGAGTGGAGAAGGACAAGAATATATTAGAGAGGTAGAAGAGAAATATCCAGAAGAAGAGGAGGGGAAGGGAATAGTTTAACTTTATGAAAAGAAAATACTGGGAGAGGTTAAAAAAAAAAAAAGAAAAAAAAAAAAATATATAGGACAACAGACAAACATTGGAAAAAAAAAATGGGAGAAATGAAAATTGCAGAGATAAAAAGGAGAAATAAACCAGGAGGGGACATAAAAGTTGGGGTTGGGGGTGAAATAAAAATTTATTTTTTTTATGCAAGAAAAAAACTTTAGTTTTTAAAACTAAATAAAATATTGTAAAAAGTCAAAAAAGTCAATGTCATTGTGTTTTTTAAATTCTTTTGCTTTCAAGGTGACTTGCAGGTTGTGATAATAATTCTGTTACAATAAAGTGTGCTGTACTTGACATTAAATAAACCTGTTTGTTAAAAGAAACGACCAGCCATTTTGTCTTCTGCAAGTGAAGCTTTATTGATAAACAATGTCGACCCATCCCAACAATAAATTCACAATAATTATTTTTGGATTCACTCCATTTGTTTACACGCAAACATATATACTACAAAGTTCAAATCAAATATTTTTTAGTGGATATCAATATTTGTGTACACTCCATTTAAAAAGTATTTATTATTTTGTCAACCGACCTACGTACAGCATGCTAAAGTTCAAATCCTGCTGAAGACAAATTTTCTTTATCATAATTAGGTACCTCCATAAAATCGCTTAAAAAAAAAAAAAAAAAAAAAAAAAAAAAAAAGTTTGTGATCATCAGTCATCAGTTTGATGATCGCAAAAGCATGAAACCAAAGGTCACAAACTCAAATCCATACAACTGAATATGTTAGGTCTATCACTGATATCGAGCACTTTCCAATAAGTACCACACACACACACACATATATATATATATATATATATATATATATATATTACAGACACTATAAACCTTACTTTTAGTGGGTACATGAGTTTGAGTTATCTTTTTTTATATTTTAGAAAACAATGAAATAGGCCTAAATTAAATCTACTGAAGAAAAATTGTGCCTTCGACAAGAATTGAACTTACATCCTTTTATTCCATCAAGGAAACCACTTTTTGAGCCAAGGTGTCCCAATGAGAAACGCATTTTCTTAAAAAAAAAAAATAATAATAATAATAATAATAATAAGGGAGGTAATTCAAACCTTGCTCCATCAGGCTGACCCTATGGCCAAACTGGTAGAAGCACACTGGCTCAAAAAATAATTTCCCCCGATGAAAAAATGCAGGTTTTGATTACACTCAAAGACACATTTTGTCACTAGTACTCCTTAATTTAAGCCTGTTTTTATTAATTTCAGTTTCATAAAATAGAAAAAAAACAGGAAGAGCAACTTGTGTACCTACTAAAAATAATGTTTATAGTTAATTTCTGATATTCCCAGACAATTGGACACAGAAACTGATGTAGAGTCCATCTATGAGTTGGAATGTTGAAGATAACACACATCAGCTAAATTAGAATTATATAATGGCATAACGATAATATTATATCATCTGCCTCTTAATGTACACACATAAATATATATATATATATATATATATATTATATATATATATATATATATATATAAACACACACTTTACTATGGATATTTCAATATGCATGAAATATATTGTAATTGAAATGAATATTTAAAGTTTTGTTTATTATTATGCTCTGCAGTCTACATTGATTTCTCCTTAGAATTATCCCTACCAATCACAAATTGGTCTTATATAACACATTTTCACAATTCATTTTTTTTAATCATTTCAATCCAAGCAAGGTGATGAAGCCACTAAGATGCAAGGAATTACTGAGAGAATTTTATCAAGTAGGAAGGATAATAAAAAACAAGAACATTGACATTGCATTTAAAGATCATAGTTGAAAGAAAAGCAAAAAGCTTGAAGAGAAAATATTAGCATAAAACTTATGGTTACATTTTGTAATTTCAACTTTAAAAATGCTGAGACTTAGCTGTTAATTTAATACTGTGCTTAAATTCATGATGTCGGGTTACCAAAGAGAATTTTTGATATGAAAATATTTATAGTAAAGGCACAGGAAAACTATGTTACATCGAGTGGGGAGTGACTGAAACAGATGCCAGATCAGGATCAATAATATTGCCAATTCTTCGGATTTTGTTAAAAATCTCTACATACATGAGGATTTTGTAAGGGTAAACAGGGAGGGAGTTAGGTTGTATATTATGAGGATATGTAGGATAGATAAGAGTTGACCCTCAAGTTTTAATGATCAGAGAAGCATCAACTTTGAAATTTATTCTACAGTTCTTGTAAAGAAGCTGTCCAAGCAGAACTTCCTCCTTACCAATGGAATATGAAGAAAGTGAAGATGTTGACTGTTTATATAGTATGGTGGATCCAAGCTGTGAAGGTCTGCAGGTGGAGTGTAGCTTGCCTTTTAATATCTGCCATGAAAATAGCAATAGAGTAGTGAGAGTCTAGAAACGTTTCACCTGTGAAGAAAGGGGTTGTAGAGTGGAAAACAATTCTTCACAAATGCTTTAGAACTTTGTTGAGGTTGGAAAGTGAAGACTAGGCAATTCTGTGGCAGCAATAATCCATTTTTTTTTCTCTCTCTCTCTTCCGAGGCCACTCTAAACCTCCCAATTAGAATTTAGAAGGAAGAAAAACAAGTTTGAATTATAAATAATAGAACATTACAAAACACCCTTTCCAGTATATTCTAACACATTGATTATGATTTTAAATCTGGTAACAGTCAAGACTTTCTATTCACAGACATCTGCACACTCATAAAAGAGAAGGAATTATATTTTTGAAAACAGTAATAATGTTATAAAAGTACACAAAATATGAACCAATGTAAGCCTTTCACGTAACAGTTTAACTCCCTATCCAACATAGAAATCAACAATATAGGCTAGACGTAATTGTACATTCTATGTTAAGTTTCTTATTTACATTGTTTGGACTGTTGTCCTAATCTTTATTGTAATATCTACAACATTTCAGCCATTGTATGCTCCAGCCTTCTTCAAGTGATTGGAATTTCGAACTGAACCCTTTATTTTGTCCACTAGGGTAGATTGTTCTACTTCCACATGCCATGCCTCTTCTGGATGTCTTAGTTATCACCCTTTAACTCTCTAAGTTTTTGTTCACCACTGTATTGGCAAGGTGTTGAACTCACAACTCTTTGGATCAAGTCACAGAGTTCAATCAATGTTTTTATCCACTGGGTCCTGTGTACTGGCATGGCACATGGAACTAGAACAATCTACCCCAGTGGACATCCTCACAAAGTAGTTTATGCATTGTTTTTCTCTGTCCCTCTTGCTTTCAATCTGTCTTATGAGTATTAGATTTTCCAAGCCCTCTTTCCTCATTATGTTCTTGAAATTTTGACTGCCTCTTCCCCTTTCTAAGTAATAGATGTCCTTTTTTTTTGTTTCCTTTTTCTCTAAAATGTTCAGTTCATGGTATCCTCAACATGCTTCTGCAGAATCATATTTCTGTTGCTTTAAGTCTCTTCATCTGGAGAGATTGTTCAATATTCACTGCCATGTAGGACTCAGTACTCTTATTTACTTTGTTTCTAATGATTTTTTTCTGTTTCTTACTCTGCTTAGCTTTTGGAATAGATCTTTAGCCGTCCCAATGCCCCTTCATATTTCAGTGTGGCACTTTCCGTTCTCTGTTAAAAAAAAAAAAAAACACTTCCCAGATGATATTTAAATCACAAGTTCTAAATAAGTTTCAGCTGGAGACATTATCTCCTTCCAGCAATTAGTTTGAACTGACTTATCTCCCTTTGATGAATAACTTTGTCCGAATTTCTTAGAAAAGCAGTGCGAGTGAATAAGGAAAGTATTTTTTGAAGGATTTTTCTTCGAATTATTTTTGTTTCTTTTTATCATAACGATCACGTCATTTTTAGTTTTACAGTCGACGTTCGTAGCATAGATTGGAAAAAGCATAAGAAATGAAAGTTTAAGCCGCTAAGCCTGAGTTATAAAAAAAAAACTCAAGCTGTTTGGTCACAGAAAGCGAAAAGGGAAGATAAAAGTAAAAACTAATGAGTGTTGAATTGAATATATCTGTTGTGTACCTATTTTCTTCTCTAAGAAATGTACTGGAATTTTTTGTAGAAGGTTTGGCTCTGCTGAAGATGGGTGTGAACCTTTTAGTTTTGTGCAATAAAAAAAATTAAAAAGTCTTAACGAAAAATTATTGAATCTCTAGTCTTGTTTTATGAATAATGTTTTTTTTTCAACATTACAAAAAATAAAATAAAATAAATGAAACGTTAGTGGATATACTAATGATAGGCTAAGTTGACTCCATTTTTATTTTAAACAGTGTGTAGGCTGACAGAATAAATAAATAACACTGTTTAAAAATAGAAATATTTCAAAAACGAGTATCCACTTTAAAACACTAAAATAAATGTGTGTTTGAACTTTTGAAGTAATAAAATTAAAATACAACTTAGTATCAATTTTAAGTTCGTCTAAAAACAAAAAGTCGATTTTCCTTCACCCACATCGGTAAGAGGAGAAAATCACAACCTCTTTATTCGAAGAAGTGGACAACAAAATCCCATTCTCATACATAAATTAAAAGTCATTTAAAAAAAAAAAAAAAAAAAAAAAAAAAGTGAAATTAACATTTCATAAATAAAATAAGTCTATATTTTCGGTTAGTTTGGGGCACGAACAAAAACCTATAAAAACTTTTTTAAAAAAGAAAGTATCTAAACTCGTGAAGTACGCAAGAGAAATTGGTCTTTCTTGTAGAGAGTCATTAAATTATTATTTAATGTCCCAGTTTGTCCACTTTTGGGAGAAAGAGGCTAGGGTTTTTGTTTTTAGGTTTGTTTGGGGGTTTTTTGTCGTGGATTCCTCCAAACCACACAGATCTTTAATTTATTTTTATAGAGAGAAAAAAAAATGATCAACCAACACTGACTACGTGTGTGTAAAAAAAAAAAAAAAAAAAAAAAAGACAAACCAAAGTAAATTACTTTAACTTTGTTTAATTACAGCTTTCCAGCCATAGCTTTGGAAACTTAAAGTTAAAAAGCAAAACAAAAGTTGTTTTGACCAAACGTCAGCCGAATGTTGACAAGACGTTTTTACGTGACATGCCAACCAACTGCTTTTTCTCACTAACGGATAAGAATTCTTTTCTTGTTCGTGAATTAAAATTTTTTTATTTTTAATGTCCACTGAAATTTTATCATTGGTTTGCCATAAGAAAAAAAACGATCTTCATTCTTCTTCACTATAAATTTTCTTTTTATCGAATTATTTTCAAGTGGGTTACTTAGAGAGAAAAAAAGACAAGCTGCTAGAGAGAAAACTAAAAGGTATGCATTAAAACAAGAAAAATGTTTAAAAAACCAGACATCACAATAATTTTGTAATGAATTCTTCTCAGGTGTCATAAAGGGAAACGTATGCTAAGAAACTTTTTAGCCAAGTACACATATGTCAAGTGAGGATCGGACGGACTAATAAATTACTACACACGGCAATCTTTCTTTTAAGTGCGCTCCGCGTTAATTATTTCGGGTGCTGTTGATTTTTAGCGCTTAAAAAAGACTTATTTTACACTTACATTTGTGTAGCAATATTCAAAATATAATTAAAATAGCTAGGACTTAAATGAATTCAGAGACATGTAAAAAAAAAAAAAAAGACGTGAGGTTCCGTGATAAAGCCATCAAAAACAGTTCATAAAGAGAATTTTAAAAAATACTTGTTTTGAACTTAAATATAAATTTTTAATCTTTATCTCTTGTGTAAAAAGAAAACTGGTCTTTACAACGGATTGTTAGTCAACAACTCAAAAAGGCACCTAGTGTCATCTACACCAAGTGATTCCCTTGTACAACGAGAAAAGCCAAAAGGCATGGGGGGACCAAAAGACTATGTGAAACGACATTCCAACGTGTTCTTAACTAAATTAATGACATTTAAAATTAAAAAGTGTATGAACTTTTTGTATAATCATTCTTGAATGTACAATCCAAAACATTGTTCACGTTGGAAAGATAGATTGCTGCAAGACTAAAATTAACTTACATTTTTTTTTACATTACAATTGGGAGTTTATTTATTATTAATCGAGACAATGACTAATTAATTAGGAACGGCGCTAAAAATCCAACTTCATATTCTAAGCGCCCTAAAAATAATCCGTAATACCCCAAAAAAAGTCTCGTGTTTTTTCCAGCACACAAAGTTCAATGATTTCTTGCTGCCGTTTCACGGTTTGAATAATTTTTTTAAATAGCTTTTTAAATATAATTTTCACGTGGATATCAATTTATTTTTATTTATTTATTTTTTTTTTTAATAAAAAAAAAAAAAAAAATACTTAGCTACGTATCCAGAATCTGAAATTTTAAAACCAAAACAAAATCGATGATTACTTTTTCTTCTTACTCTTCTTCTCATGCAGCATAGGTTTTTTTGTTTTTTTTAAGTGTAAATTTACACTCGTTACAAAAAAAAAAAAAACGAAAAAACTTTACCTTAAAATTTAAAAAACATAGTCGTGTAGCAAACTTGGAAAAAAACCAAAAAAACACTTTTTTACTATTTTTACACAACTAAAACCAAAAATTAGAAACCGAGGAAAATAGTTACCGAAAATCAGCAAAACTGTAATAAGTTGGCGGCAGTCCATAGCTTACATGCGATGATGTATAAATTTTGGTTTGACGCAGTAAAGAAAACTCGGGCAGTAAGGTCAAAATTCCTGCTCGTCCACTATATCTGTATTTTTTTTTTTTTTTTGTTTCTTTTGGTTTTTTTTTGCCTTGTTCTGTTTTTTTAAATACTTGCATCCGGTTTCGACGAGAGGCAGCAGGAATGGAATTTCCAGTTCAACTTTTTATCTTTTTAACTTTTATTTCTAAACAACAAAGAAAGCACAGCCCATTCTGAAATCGTTTTGTTAATTTTTTCGTATTGCATACTACATCTTTTCTCCCCGCCCATTTACAAGAAACTGTGTAGGTTAATTAATTATTAATTAAACCAATTTGAATTGTATGATGGATTTTATTTTTATTTGTCTCGTCAGTCGCGTAGAATCTTCAGATTTTGATTTTCTGATTTTTACAAGACCCTCCCCACTTTGTGGTGTAATGGATTTCTGTTTGCCGATTTGAATGTATTGTTGTATGTATAATTTTTAAATTTTTTGAGAAAGTTTTTTTTTTACTTAATGCACTGAATTTCTGAGCAGTTTTAATTTTCAAATCCACATTTTCAACATTATTTTTATTTATTTAAAAACAGAATTTACAGTTGTTTGAGGTTTTCCTTATTCCACCGATTTTATACACTGATATTTGCTTACTAACGAGCGTACTAATGAGAAAGAGAATTTTTTGTTCCCAGATGAAAACTTATAACTTTTTTTTCTGTAACCATAAATAAATCATCATTAACTGCACATATGATTTAGTGTGTGTAGAATACGAAGACTTGATACATACAAGAAGAAAATGACATTTTTTTTAGTTTGTTTTTATTTTATTTTTTTTTATTTTCATGCGGATTCTTCAAGGCAAGTGGCATATTGCCTGGGGTTGTTGCGGGGCCGATAAGGATGTCGCCTCCGCAAGCTTTATGAAGAAACGTGTGAACAGCCAAGACAATGAGGGGACAAAGGCAAAGGTTTATGAAACAATAATGTCGATTTTATTAATGCCAATTGTACAAGAGTGTACTCTGAAGAAATGTGTTGAAGTCGGTGTCGGGTCCGGTATGATTGGTTTTGTTTAGGGGTAGCTGCTTTCGGTCGTATCGGTAAAACGAATATAGAGTTGATCAGCGAAACGGATGTAGCTGGTCGACTGCCGGATGGGAGAATAGACGGGAACAGCAGCAGGTTGATCGATGTCCTTAAACAGGGCCAAGTCAGAACAGTGATACGACTTTACTGGGCGGATCGACCGCGGAAACGGGATCGCGCCAAAGTGTATCACTTGGCGAAGACGGAGTCGCTAAACAGGGCCAAGTCAGAACAGTGATAGTCTTCACAGGGCGGGTCGACAACAGTGATAGACTTCACAGGGCAGATCGACAACAGTGATAGACTTCACAGGGCGGATCGACCGCGGAAACGGGATCGCGCCAAAGTGTATCACTTGGCGAAGACGGAGTCCCTAAACAGGGCCAAGTCAGAACAGTGATAGACTTCACAGGGCGGATCGACCGCGGAAACGGGATCGCGCCAAAGTGTATCCCTTGGCGAAGACGGAGTCCCTAAACAGGGCCAAGTCAGAACAGTGATACACTTCACAGGGCGGATCGACCGCGGAAACGGGATCGCGCCAAAGTGTATCACTTGGCAAAAACGGAGTCCCTAAACAGGGCCAAGGCAGAATAGTGATAGACTTCACAGGGCGGATCGACAACAGTGATAGACTTCACAGGGCGGATCGACCGCGGAAACGGGATCGCGCCAAAGTGTATCACTTGGCGAAGCCGGTCAGAGAGGTGATACGTCTTCCAGGGCAGATCGACAGCGGAGACGGGATCGCGCCGAAGAGTAACACTCTCGACAAAGCACCGGAAGCTCACAAAGGCAGCGTACTACACTTTGATCTAGGCCCCCGGGCCGAGCAGCTTGGTATTTATCTTTCCACCCACGAGGATTAAATGTGGCACACGGCCGGTTTAATGTGGCCAAAAATATGACCTTTGAACCCGCCTAGACGGGTTCAGGTCCTGTCTACTTCCCCGAACGCAACCTTGCCCTTCGGCAAAGTTTCGTCCGAGTTCCTCTCTGCATTAAGGAGTTCGACAGAAGCCAGCCCGGAAGCTCACAAAGCGCAGATACTACACTTTGATCCTATTGACCGGGCCGAACCGCTTCGTATTTATTAATCCACCCACGAGGATTAAATGTGGTACAAGGCCGGTTTAATGTGGGTAGCCCGCGAGCCCGTAGGCTCGGCCAAAAATATGACATTTGAACCCGCCAAACGGGTTCAGGTCCTGTCTACCTCCCCGAACGCAATCTTGCCCTTCGGCAAAGGTTCTCCCGTGTTCCTCTCTGCATTAGAGAGTTCGACAGAAGCCAGCCCGCAAGCTCACAAAGCGCAGATACTACACTTTGATCCTATTGACCGGGCCTAGCCGCTTCGTATTTATTAATCCACCCACGAGGATTAAACGTGGCACAAGGCCGGTTTAATGTGGGTAGCCCGCGGGCTCGGCCAAAAATATGACATTTGAACCCGCCTCGACGGGTTCAGGTCCTGTCTACCTCCCCAAAGCAACCTTGCCCTTCGGCAAAGCTTCGTCCGAGTTCCTCTCTGCATTAGAGAGTTCGACAGAAGCCAGCCCGGAAGCTCACAAAGCGCAGATACTACACTTTGATCCTAGCGACCGGGCCGAGCAGCTTGGTATTTATCAATCCACCCACGAGGATTAAATGTGGCACAAGGCCGGTTTAATGTGGGTAGCCCGTAGGCTCGGCCAAAAATATGACCTTTGAACCCGCCTAGACGGGTTTAGGTCCTGTCTACCTCCCCGAAGGAAACCTTGCCCTTCGGCAAAGCTTCCTCCGAGTTCCTCTCTGCATTAGAGAGTTCGACAGAAGCCAGCCCTGATGATCACAAAGCACAGATACTACACTTTGATCTTAAACGGGCCGAGCAGCTTGGTGTTTATTAATCCACCCACGAGGATTAAATGTGGCACAAGGCCGGTTTAATGTGGGTATCTCCGAGCCCGTAGGCTCGGCCAAAAATATAGCTTTTGAACCCACCTAGACGGGTTCAAGCCCTGTCTACATCCCCGAACGAAACATTGCCCCTCGGCAAAGCTTCGTCCGAGTTCCACTCTGCATTAGCAGAGAGTTCGACAGAAACCCGACTCGGAAGCTCACAAAGGCAGCGTACTACACTTTGATCCTATTGACCGGGCCGAGCCGCTTCGTATTTATTAATCTACCCACGAGGATTAAATGCGGCACAAGGCCGGTTTAATGTGGGTAGCCCGCGAGCCCGTAGGTTCGGCCAAAAATTGAACCCGCTTACACTTTGATCCTAGCGACCGGGCCGGGCAGCTTGGTATTTATTAATCCACCCACGAGGATTAAATGTGGCACAAGGCCGGTTTAATGTGGGTAGCCCGCGGGCTCGGCCAAAAATATGACATTTGAACCCGCCTGGACGGGTTCAGGTCCTGTCTACCTCCCCAAAGCAACCTTGCCCTTCGGCAAAGCTTCGTCCGAGTTCCTCTCTGCATTAGAGAGTTCGACAGAAGCCAGCCCGGAAGCTCACAAAGCGCAGATACTACACTTTGATCCTAGCGACCGGGACGAGCAGCTTGGTATTTATCAATCCACCCACGAGGACCGAATGTGGCACAAGGCCGGTTTAATGTGGGTATCTCCGAGCCCGTAGGCTCGGCCAAAAATAAAGCTTTTGAACCCGCCTAGACGGGTTCAAGCCCTGTCTACACCCCCGAACGAAACATTGCCCCTCGGCAAAGCTTCGTCCGAGTTCCTCTCTGCATTAGCAGGGAGTTCGACAGAAACCCGACTCGGAAGCTCACAAACCGCAGATACTACACTTTGATCCTAACGACCGGGCCGGGCAGCTTGGTATTTATTAATCCACCTACCAGGATTAAATGTGGCACAAGGCCGGTTTAATGTGCGTAGCCCGCGAGCCCGTAGGCTCGGCCAAAAATATGACCTTTGAACCCGCCTAGACGGGTTCAGGTCCTGTCTACCTCCTTATTTTTTAAATATACTTTAATGAATAATTTTAAATATTTTAAACATGAGACTGGATCTATAAACTTTTTTCTCGGCTCTATTTTAGTGAATTCATGTGACGTGAACAAACAAAAGAAATTCCTAGGCAATTCCCCTTTTCTTTTTCTTTTTTTCTTTTTTTTCTTTTTCTTTTTTACCTTTTTTTCTTTTTTTTGTTTCTTTTCTTTTTTTTCTTTTTTTGTAAAATTTATAAATTACAGTTCTCGTGTTTATTTAAATTTTCTTTTCTTGTCCAAAGATATTTTTGTAAATTTATGAATAAAAAATGTTTTCATTTATATGGTAAATGATAAATATTACATTGTAGGTGGTAAATTAGTCTTGTAAATAAAGAATCCAATAAATAAATAAGAAAAGTATAAATCCAGTTTTAAGTTTTAATTTTATTAGAAGACATTTTGTATAAAATTACATAGAAGTCAGTTAAAGAAGAATTCAATTATACACTCACAAATGATTGTGCTTTTTCATATTGACTGCTACTTTGGATATTTGAACCCTCGTCAATGTAGGCTTTTATAAAGTTACTATATACAAATTGTTATATAAGACTATGCTTTTTGGTAAATGATATTCAATAAATTGAATTCTAAACTAGAAAGAAAGATATTACTATGCACCCTGAACACTGGCTTTTTTCGCCATAGTTTTATATTACATGTGTCAGGCGATGCCCACTTGAGTCAGATGTAATACCAAACGCTACACCAGAACACGCAGATCTGAATTGTATAGCATTTAACCTGTTAAGTAATTGAAATAAATAGTCTATTGTTGTTCCTTAGCGATGATTTCTGATTTAAAAGTAAAACGGTCTTTGTTGGTCACGTTGTCTAGAAAACACGTACAAATTATATCATCAATACATTTCTACTGGTTTCTTATGCAATGTTGTTGAATATAGCCATTGTACAAATGAACAAATGAATCGTTTCTTGTGTATCAGTTTGTGTGTGCACATGCGCGGTTTTCCTTAACGTTTAGCAGCGCGAGAATGAGAATCGTCACGCCGAGTTCGAATTCTAACTGTTCATTTTGTATCAGATTGATTGATTGGTTTTCTACGGATTATCAAACTTTTACGGATTATTTAAACACAGAAAATATTTTTAAATTGTAAGAATTTTCTTTTTTTTAGATAATGGTTTATTCTTGCTAATTGTAAGACTTACTGTAGTCTTACTAATTATTAATTCATAGCTGGAGGACAGAAAACGTGGATTCCTACCTTTCCCAAAGGTATTTGCTTGTAAATGAATATAACAAACCAACGGGAATTGGAACTCGGTTTTCCGATTAACAATTCTGAGCCATTATCCATTACACCACCCACACATCCAAGCTGGATTCCCAAGCAGTCACCCAGGCTCAACATTACTTAACTTCAGTGATCGTATGGGAACCAATGTTTCAGCGTGTTGTGTCCGTAAGTCCCTTTGCATCAATACCTTAGGAAAAAAAGAATCCACTACTGGCGCTGTACCCTTGGTAATCAGCTAACCAAAATGTCTTATAAAGTTACATATCATGATTTTCAATCATTTCACTCCCAAGCAAGGCGATAAAGCCACCTAGGCACAACTAAAACAGCGGTTATAATATTATGTCATGCTTAGGCCATGATGTCTATTAGAAATTCTCTTGATTTCAACGGACCCAATCTCCCCACTAAGACAAGGTCAAGTTTAGTGTGAGGAATCCGAGCGCGTATACTGAGGCCAATAGTCAAAATTTACCCAGTCCCTGCAACCGCGGGATCGGGCACTTTGTATTGTCTATCCTTTTCAGTCGAGTCTCTGTCCTTAGACAGACCCCCAAATTAGTCGTACTCTGTCTTTCGACAGAGTCCCGACTGAGTCGTACTCTGTCCTTGGACAGAGCCCCGACTGAGTCGTACTCTGTCCTTAGAGCCCTGACTGAGTTGTACTCTGCCCAAAGACAGAGCCCCGACTGAGTCGTACTCTGCCCAAAGATAGAGAACTTGATGGACTCCCTGACTGCAACGAACTTCACTGACTTCTTTATTTAAGACGTCTCCCCCCCCCCCCAATTCATTTGTGTTGCCGGGGTGCTATTTACTCCACAACATCCTCCTTTTGAGATTTTTTTTATTAGTAAATATTTTATTTTATTTCTTAGTATTCACTCCCTGCTCTTTCTGATGATTTTGCCACATACTGAACTTTGTATTTCTTTCGTTTGGGGTCAACCTCCAGTTTTTCCATACGTTTCCTTTTTCTGATAATCATACTTGTACGGTCAACGAATTCTTGGAGTGTTGGTACATCAAAAGTATCATACAATACTTGCACAGGGACCGTCATCCAGATACTGTTCACATTAAATAAAAATTTATCTCGGGATATGGAACTTCAGAACGTTAAACAACTGTGACTAGTTGAAAAATATAAAACAGGAGGTGAGTAGGTTAAATGTTAACATTTTAGCTGTATATAAAGCTAGGTGACCAAACAACGGAGATTTTTTTCAGTGACAACCACACGATTATATAGGGTGTTCCAATAATTTGGGCCGATTTGAATTAAGTTTAAGCGTCTACTGATTTTTTTAAGTCTTTGGCAATTTCAAAGATGGAAAGATTAATAATCAAACAACGTGTTAAAGCATCGAAGCCTATTACGAAAATGGACGTTCAAACAGAAATGCATTTCGCGCACTTTGCGAGTATTTTGGTCAACATAATGTACCAAGCGAGAATGCATTTTAAAAATTGTTCGTAAATTCAAACAAACTGGTTCGGTGGCAGATGTGAAAACATCATTGCGTGCTCGTTTAAGCCGTTCAGCTGAAAACATTACTGCAATGCACGAGAATGTGTCAGAAAATCCAATCACCTCTCTTCGTCATCGCGTTTAAATTTAATTCACATTTAAAATCGGTTCAATTTATTGGAACAACCTATATATGCAGGTGAAGAGAAAAATGAAAAAGGAGTTGGATTGCCAATCTAGTACTGTACTTAAATTCATAAAGTCTAGGTACCAAAGACGAAACCTCACCAGAAAAATTACCATGAAAGTATTTGTAGAAAAAGTACAGGGAAGACACAGGTACAGGGAAAGTGACTGAAGCCGAGATGACAGGTCGGTACCAACAACATTGTAGATTCTTTAGATTTTATCGAGGATCTCTGAATATATAACGAGAACACCAGACCATATCTCACAGCAATATTCCAGCATGGACGAATAAATTATGTAAGATAGATTCTGATGAGAAAAATGATCTATCACGACACAGTGAACCAACTTTCCCCGCAGCAGACCACTTTATGACAGCGAAAATGTTAGCGCGAAAACCTACAATGAATCACTCACCTGGAGGTTAGCATCAGCTATGTTCGTAGAAGGAAAAATGGGTTCTCTCAGGCGATTAATGGAGAGCAGTTTCGTTTTGAAGATATTAAAATTAACAAGCCATTCTTTACCAGATAGCAACATAATGTATGTTATTTTTTAATTTTGACCGAATCGAACTGATCAGACATAAGTAAGTCTGATCAGTTCGATTAGATTCGACAGAAATAAATAGTGTAATCAGCATGGATATCGAGTTTAAAAATGATGGCACCAGGAAGGTCATTAATAAAAATTAGGTAAAACGTGAGGGACGCCTGTTTACATTTAAAAAGATCTAGAAGAGTGGCCGTTTAGGACCACTTTCATTTTAAGATGTGATAAGGAAAACTGAATTATTTAAAAAAAAAAAAAAAAAACGCCCAGAAATATCATAATCTTTCAATTTGTGAAGAAGACCAGCATGCCAAACTCTGTCAAATGCCTTCGAGATATCCAAAGCAACAGCCCAAGCTTCACCATTCTTATCTATAATTTGACTCTTAGAACAATTTCTAGCTGTTTACCTACAGAAGCGAAAGCTATATTGCTTATCCGAAAGAAGAACTTAAACATTCTAGCCAAACACTAGTATTCTACAGAAATAGTCATTTATATATGAATAGACTGGGTTCAGAAATTATTTTAATGATAGCGCCCAAGGGAAATATCTCACTAGTTCTTTTTGCACTTCCTGGGGCAATAAAAGAGTCTCTGTGGCTGTGTTTTCGCTTCTAATAGCAGTAGTAATAAAGCCTTTTCTTTCGTGGTAATATACACTTCGGTGGAAGGCTTTCAGTTCTTTGTTTCTTGTTTTCATCTCACGACGCGATGAACTTACTAGTTCGTCTGAGAGACACAATTTCGATTTTCCTTTTTCTAGATTCCACACACTCAGTCGAGACGCATAAGTTTTTCAAATGCATATTCGGGCAGTGTTTTCCCCAGCAACTTACAACAGTAACTCCCCGAAGGCAAAAGCGCCATGGTCTATGTGGAAAAAAAAGGAAGATATTATGATGCTGAAATTAAAGGAACCAGAAATACCACTTTGATTGTTCAAACGCCGTTAGGTGGCGTTGTTGAGGACGATAAAAAGGCAAACAGTTCCTCAATCACGCACTTTTTCTTTTTCGCTCTAAGATGTAAATTCACACTGAGGAATGTTAGTTTCCCTGATCCACTAACGATTGAACTCTCTTACTTTCCAACAGATGACGCTTGCACGTATCTTTCAAAATCTCAACTTATGAATTAATTCAAACTTTCTCTACGACTTGAGCGCAACGATTGTAACGGTGCTTATACTGACTTGCTCTAACTGAACAAAGAAAAAAAAAACCGACATGCTATAACTATGTATCAACTGGCCAGTGATAAAGTACAGATCTTCCTTTGGTTGTTCCAACTCTGCGCAGGGCTGAATTGAGTTGGACCATGAATAAGATGTTTATACTTAAGTACCCTAACTTCTGAAACAAGAAAAAGAAAACAGATATACCAAAGAAACATTAAGAACTTTGTCTATATTTCTGAGATGAGGAATTGTAGTTATTTACATTATTTACATTGTTCCGGCTGTTATCCTCATCTTTATTGTCATGTTGACGACGTTTCGGCCGTTGTACAATCTACCCTGGTAGACGCAATGAAGTGTTCGGTTCGAAATTCCAATCATCTGAAGAAGGCTGGAGCATACAACGACTGAAAGGTCGTGTATATGACAATAAAGATGAGGACAGCAGTCCGAACAATGTAAATAATATAATTACATTACCTCATCTCAGAAATATAGACAAATAAGAAACTGTTATCTTTCTATATTTCTGAGATGAGGTATTCTAATTATTTACATTATTTACATTGTTCAGACTGTTGCCCTCATCTTTGTTGACTGAGACATTCGGAAGAGGCATAGGACGTGGAACTAGAACAGTATGCCAAGCTCTGTCAAATGCCTTCGAGATATCCAAAGCAACAACCCTAGCTTCACCATTCTTATCTATAGTTTGACTCTGAAAACAATTTCTAGCTGTTTACCTACAGAAGCGAAAGCTATATTGCTTATCCGAAAGAAGAGCTTAAACATTCTAGACAAACACCAGTATTCTACACAAATATAGTCATTCATATACGAATAGTCTGGGTATCCCCCGATGGACAAAATAAAGGGTTCAGTTCGAAATTACAATCACCTGAAGAAGGCCGGAGCATACAACGGCCGAAACGTTGTGAATATGACAATAAACATGAGGACAACACTCCGAGCAATGTAAATAATATAAATAAGTGAAAATTTTGTTTCATTCTAGTCACTATAAAAAAAAGCGAATAAATGATCCATGATTGAAAACCAGGTTTTTGTATGCTTCTTTGTTTATCATATGTAAACACGCACCTTCACTGAAAATGCACACAAACACGCAACCTGTTAACATCTATACCTATCAGCTTGACGGATTTGGATAATTAGACCATTGATCAATATCACTCACCAGATTTTCTCTCGATTCAAGATTCTGGTAAAGCGTCGCTTAATTCTCTCGTAAACAATTTATGATTTTACCAAACTTGATCTGTTCAGTTTCTCTGAACCGTAAAAGGTTTACGGCCACGTCATGTTTACGGCCACGTCATGTTGTAATATCGGTTCCTGTGCGATATCAAAGTTATATTTTTTCACTAATTATTTATTTTATCTTATTTTTCTCCTCCCCCAATAGTAATAGATAGGATCACTTCCGTCCGGTTCACACTTCTCCCTGATTCTTTTAACAGGAGTAGAGGTTTATCGTTTGTTTCCTATTTAGGATTGGGTTTCTGGTACCTTATAATGTCTACTTCAACTCCATAGTTCTAACGTCTCCGACTGAGCTCTGAAATTTTATTCACTAATTATTTATTTTTCTTCTCTCCCAATAGGAGTAGCTAGGTTCTCCAATCGTCCGGTTCACACTTCTCCCCGGTCTTTTGAAAAGAAATAGAGGTTTAAGATGGGTTTCCGATTCCTTCTAAATTCTACTTTCACACTATACTTCTAAAGTCTCAGAGTGAAATGTATATTCACTAATTAAATCTTGACCCGTTCAAATCTACAATTAACATAGCCCAAGTATTTCACTTTTTGCTCTTTCTTTCGCTAATACAACCCCACACAATAACACTCTACCTTGAATGGCTCTTGGGGATTGTGTTAGGTGAACATTAGTAAAAAAAAAAATATGTCGAGCCTGGTCAGTACTTAGACGGGTGACCGTTTGGGAATACTAGGTGCTGTAAGCTTGGATGAGCGGGTGGTGTGATGGATAATGGCTCGGAATTGTTAATTGGAGAGCTGAGTTCGAATTCCAGTTGAGTTCGTTGTATTCACTTATACGAAAATATCCTTCTCACCCCAAATATGGGTTAATTAGTAAAATTTGTATCCATTATTATAGTAAACAATTTCTTACAACTTAAACATTTTCCTGGCTTTAAATAACCTAAAAAGAGTTGATAAATAGTAAAAAACGAATCGACCAAAAAAAACTGAACCTACACACCGCATTTTATGGCTTGAACATCACCTTTTTAATTCATTAATTTTTTTCATTAATGAATATAGTTTCTTTCTTTATGACTCCAAGATACATAAAAGGTATACCATGAAAACTACAGGTGTCGTATCTTTGTAATATAAACTCTAACATTATTTACACTATTTATATTCGTACTATTGTCATCATCTTTGTTGTTGTTTTCACTACGTTTCGACCGTTGTGCTCTTCGACCTTCCTCAGGTGTATATCGACCTAGGTAACCTACAGGGAATTCTGAACTGGACCTTTTATTTAATTTACGGTTGTAGACGGTTCTTGTTCCATTGCCCATGCCTAGGAGTATCTTGTCTAGTTTTTATTTTTAGTACTGCTCGTCCCTTTCCACTGAGTCCAAGTACCTACTGCCCAGCCCAGGGATTGAACTCACAATCACTATATCACTAGGTCCAAGTGGATTAAGGCTTTGGTTCTTAAATTCCCTGTAGGTTACCCAGATCAATATACCCACGAGGAAGCTCAGACGACACAACGACCGAAACGTAATGATAACAACAACAAAGATGAGGACAATAGTCCGAATATAAATAGTGTAAAAATAATTATAACTCCTCATCCCAGAAATTGGAAGAGAAACTCGGACATTTCCGATAGGGATCCGATGCGTTAGTGTGTGTGTGCGCGTGTGTGTGTTTCCGACCCAGAATCGATTTCGCTATTTTTCATCATTTTCTTACCTCTTTTTTTTTTTTTTTTTTTTTTTTTTTTGTAGCTGCTTTCTATATTTGGATATCTTTATCCTTCAACTCTGTCACACAAATTGTTCACCTGTCGGAACCAACTGGCTCTGCTAGAGCCACCTGTAGAGCAAAAGTCATTCTGAAAAACGCCCCCGAAACAACGTACGGATTCCAGTTGATGAATATGGAGAACTAGTTTCGCTCACATGTATATAGTTTTATTTTATCACAGTTGATTAAGACCACGTGATTTCGTTTAGGCTTATTTTAAAATTAGTCATCAATAGAAAGCCTTTCTCAAATATTGTTCATGTTTTCTTTGGAACTGAGCATCTCATTTGCGTTTTCATACTGACGCAGAAAAATATTTTTATAACTCTTTGTGGCTGTTGTTTAAAACGTTAATTGAAATAAATACTTTTCCAGTAATAGTTTATTTACCTTGGCCCATTCTGTATTTCTAGACATGTTTAGTTGTTGGGTGTTCCTCATGTCGTTAGATATGTCAATATACATTTGTCGTATGATACGTCATCGAATAAAGATAAAAGGAAAAATAACACCTGATATAACACAGTTCATGAGCTGTCGACATGTTTAAAAATTTATTCATATGGAGCGTTGAATATTCTCAGACTGATTCATTTCATTTTTTTATTACATCACAAAACAACACACAAATTTTAGGTTCGGTTTTAACAGATCGTGACCTCTATCAGAGAGATGAAAGTTAAATTTTTATTATTGCATTATTCCAAAATTTTATTTAATATTTTCAGCAAATAGCTATGTTAACAACTGGGCACAAATAATTATTAATGTAAAAAAATGAGTAATTAATGCATAATATTATCTATATAGAATAATGGATAGCGGCTCGAATTGAGGAATCGCAGAGCGGAGTTCGAATTCCAGTCGGATCCATTACATTTACTTATTTCCCTTGAGAAAGGTATGAATTCTCTTTTTCTTCTCCTAGCTCTGGGTAAATTGCAGGACAGACTGGGTTCTATAGCCGTGGGTGGCAACCGGTATAGGAGAAGGAAAAACTCTGAATTCAAAACCAGCCTTGAGAAGGTTTGGCTCCGTCGGGCTATCTTTCCCAAAAAACAACACTTCTACTGCGGCTGCAATACACAGTTACGGGTCACGGGCTAAAAAAAATTATCCATAACTATATGTACAAGAAGGTCATTTTTGATAAAAGTTAAAAAAAATAATTATAAGTACGTAAAAAATGCATATATTTCCCACAATACAGCTATTTGTGCTTATTATCTAAACAATAATAATGCTGAATATTTTTTTAAAACATTAAAGTATATTTAATCATGTCTCCCTAATAGTTGTCACGAGCTGTAAACTAAGACGAAATAGTAACAACCATAGAAAATAGTTATCAGATTTTTGTCAATTTTTATTTGTTCCACTTGGCACTTTTACGAATATTTGGTTGATAGAATTTAAATTTTTTATAGCCTACAGTTTAAGCTTCATGCTCTTTAAATTCCGTCTATACAAGACAATTAATAATGGGAACAAATAAAATGTACAAAAGTGTGAGGGATATAATATGGATTTTGCTAAGTGTAATTTCTCTGAAGGAAAAACGGAAGGGTTGTTTTAAAATGTAAATATACAAGACGGTCCTCACCAGTGGTGGCTCTATTATGAAACTAATGAAACTTTGGGACCCCTAATTTCAGAAGGGCCCTTGAAGTATTTTTTTTAATGGGTGAATTTTTCAACAAAATTAATGAAATTTAAAGTTTTTTTTATTGAAATAAAATCATTTTAGTGATAGAATCTTAAGCCAATGAGTTGAAGTAGCTAATGTCGGCCTTTAAATATTATCTTGTAGCGGGTTAAACGGCTTCGATTCAACCCGTACTATTTTTACTTTAAAAATGCGCTAACAAGGAATAAGCAAACAAGAAAAATAACATTCAAGAAGAAAAGTTGTGTAAGTTAATGGAATTTGTATATGCATAACAACAATTGTACAGACAGTAATTCAGTTGTGTTTGAAATGCTAAAAATTAATTGTCCTTGGAATTTTGAGTGAGGAAAATGTTCCTGTTGATAATCTATGATGTGTATTAAAAAGTGTGTTAATTTGGAGAACTTTAGAAAGATGTATTGTTACTTGTAAGAGAATTAAACAAATTGTTACTCACAATGTTATGGTAAGTGTTTCTGTCCTTGTGGTTGTAGGAGTGAGTGTTCGTAGATGTTCGTACGTACGTGTGTGCGCGTGTGCGTGTCATGACGTTTCATAGCGCTTTCCTCTAAGGGACAAACGCGATCTCTCTACTGAACTACATTGCTGTGGATCTGAGAAGAAGAAATGAGAAAGAATGAAGATGTATCAAAGTATTTATAATTAGTGTGAACCATGTGGTAGGCTCGAGAACACATAACCAGATTTTGATGGTAAATTGACTTTGAACACAAGTACGTAGGCGTTGTAATATTTTTCACATATATTAGCCAGTCAGAAGTCGGAGAATTATTCGAGGTTTCTGTGATCCACTTTGTGTTTAGTTTGCACAAATTTGCCGCCGTAAAAACTATTACATAGAAAATGCATTGAAATCTTTTTCGACCAATTATATTCGCTGAATCGAAAATAATAATAATATAATACAATCAAATGGAAGCAGAATGCTAAAATCTAATAGCCATTTCATATGGCCTCAAAATTCCCCTGTAATTGGTCAAATTTGAAAATTTTATTGAGGTCTTGGAGCGTCTGGACCATCGCCAGTAGACAGTGATCTGAGAAATCCCTGGTGGAGATTCTTAGCGAACAACTGAAGAACGGACAGTGATTGCTGATGCATCTTATAGGAAAGTTTAGTTCCAATTGGGTAACCCACTTTTATAAATACTGATACTTACTAAGGTAAGCTTTAGTATGAGACGGGCACAAATCGTGATGAGATGATGTTGCGTTAATCTTCCAAACAAGAAGGGTTTGCCTAACTGCCGACCTTGAAAATCAGCTTTCGAACTTCTGGTTTCGAACATCGCTGCTAACTCGGGAACCAGACTATATTCATATTTGTTTTTGTTTCTTTTGTTGTTTTTTAATCACTGAGCCGACCCTGAACTTTCACGTAACATAATGGATGGGACTTCTCTCATGGAGGCTGCCTCTCTTGAATCTCTATTGGGACACAAACTATTGCTAAATACACTGCGAAAATGGTTGGTTCATTATTCCTGGAAGTATCTGACTGTCTCTGCTATACTCTATCTTTACAAGAGCTATTAGATTGGTGCAAAAATAATGTCGTTTTCTCACATAGTAACATATGCGAGAAAACGACATTATTTTTGCACCAACCTAATAGATCAAACCAAAAATGGACTGTTGTCCTCATCTTTATTGCCATATTCACGACGTTTCAGCCATTGTACGCTTCGACCATCTTCAGGCGAAATACGTTAGAATTTCGAACCGGACACTTTTAGTCCACGGGGGTAGATTGTTCTGGTTCCATGTGCATCTCGGTTTCATTTAAATCATGGCACGTGGGATTAGAACAATCTACCCCCGTGGACTAAATAATTCCAACGTATTTCACCTGAAGAAGACCAGAGCGTACAATGTCCAAAACGTCGTGAATATGACAATAAAGACGAGGACAAAAGTCTGAACGATGTAAATGGTGTAAATAATAGTTTTGTAACTATCATCTCAGAAATATAGACAGACGACCAAAAATGGAGTATTGCTGCCATATCTGGCCTGGAGCTGACCAGTCCTTAATTGTCTGTCTTGATAGAGTTCAAAAGCGTCTACGCGAACTTGTGGGTGATTATTTTTCCACCCTACAACCTCTTTCCCCATAGACAAAACTTCGCGAATTCTCGCTGCGCTATCGCCATTTTCTATGGCGCGTATTCTGACGAGTCACATTTCTTACAGTCCCCCACCCCCTTGACATTTACAGCTGGGATCCGCCATGCCACGTTCACAAGAGTGAATCGTCCCATTCCTTTCGTATTCCATTAGTAAGGAGGAAGTTTCACTTGGATTGTTGCTTTTCGGTACAGAACCTCGACAGAATGTTTTCACAATCGCTACAATCTTGACCTCTTCATGTTTAGAGTAAACAGTTATCTTTTCTGTGTAACCTCACGAACTTTGCTTCTTGCCATAACCCTGTAACTTGAGAGACTCTTGGGCCTTGTATTGAATGAGCATTACTATAAAATATATAGAAAATATACTGTGTTTTGGTGGTTTGTGTTGTAACCTAGGGAAGGTTATAGTCAAACCTAGGGAATGGAATAGTCAAACGAAGGTTGGTAATGAACGATAATACTTAGGACAAGAACAACACATATAAGATTCACCAGCGGCGCGTAGAAGTAGTCAACTGCTAGAAGTTAGTCAAGTGAATTCCATACTGAATCGTTATCTGCAGGATATCTACCAACCGCCTCACGAGCTCAGATATGGCACAAAGCCGAAATTAATGTCTGGTATCCGAGCCCGTGGGATCTGCCAAAAATTCCCCGTAGACCCCGTATAAAACTGGGTAGGGTAGCTGTTTACCGAGACGAAACTCTGCCCAGAGACATAGCCTCGTCTGGGTTCCTCTCTGCCCGGAGACAGAGACTTTGACCAGCACAGCTGGAGACAAATCTCCAACTGCAGAGCACTATACAGTATTTACTACTGTATTTATGTGAATGGAGACATACCCATTATTGTCCGTAGCTATCCTGCAACAGTTTGTTAAGTGAAAGAAAAAATATCGTAATGAATACAAAAATATTTAAAATATGTACGACAAAGACTAGGACTTGAATATATCTGTTACTAAGGCAACAAAAGTGGTATGGTTGTCAAGAAAATGGAAAGGTGAAAAAGCAACTTTTCCTTTAACTATCCCGACATTCCCACCCCCCTCTCAAACCCTATTCAATCGTTAGCTATGTCAAGGTTATTTTTTTTCATTTCAATAAGCCGACTAACGGCCGAATTTACAAAATAAATACTTGCTTTTTCCTCCTTCCTTCTTTTTCAAACTTTTCATAATTATTCTGAAGGCTCATTGGGATAAAGGCATTCCAAATACTAAGCAGAATATTAAGAAAAGAGAAAACTTTCGTTTAGAAACAAAGAAAAGAGTACTGAACTGTTGGGTAATATCAGTCCTCGTATATGGCAGTAAATGCTCCTCACAGATGAAGAAGAGACTTGCAACAGAAAAGTCGTTGTATATAAGGATACTGAGGATACCATGAACCGAACGTGTAAGCAACGACGAAATTTTAGAGAAATGGAAACAAAAAAAAAAACGAAACCTCTTCCTGATGTTAAGTATAACATCAGGAAGAGACAGTTAAAGTTTGTAGAGTACAAAGAGGACTTGGAAAATCTGATACTCACAGGACAGGTTCAAAGCAAGAGGGTCAGAGCAAAACAACACATAACCTACTTAGTGAGCTTGCGTAAAAAGGTTTAGGAGAAATAAAACAAAAACAATATTTATTAAGAGCTACAAAGGACAGAAAACTGGGAGAGCCATGATCGTCCACGTCCTGAGGAGACACGGCACATTGAACAAGAAGAATTTGGCCGAAGTCTTTGTTAACATTATTACATTGTTTTTTCGTCAAATCTCCCGAAGTAAAAATTGCAATGTTTCATGTTTCTCATCAAACCTTTTTTTAATAATTTCTCCCTAAGCAGAAAATTGTGATTGATGTTGCATTTAAATTTTTGAAAATTGTAGTTGTCAGGGAAGCAAGAAATCTGAAGGGAGTTCCACAGCTGGGAAGTGCAAGAAAAGAAATTGTTTAAGTAAAAATGGCGGTTACATTTCTCTAGTTTCGCAGTAAAATGTTGAGACTTAGTTGCTAATCGAGTTGCACGTTTAAGTTCATGTAGTCGGGACAACAGGGAAAAACTCATTAGAACAGTTGCCATGAAAATATTTGTAGAAAAGACAGAGGGAAGCCACATCACGTCGGTGAGAAAGTGACTGACGTCGAGATACCTGGTCAGGGTCAATTACATCAAAGATATTTCTTTGGATTTTGTCAAGAATCGCGAGATGTACAGCAGCAGCAGCAGCAGACCAGATATGGGAACAATATTCAGTGGACAGATGAATGGTAGATTTATAAATGTAACGCGTTTAAATTAATATAGTTGGCGGCACCAGGGGAGAAAAAAGCTGTAGAAAAGACAGAAGACGAGCCACGTCCCGTCGTTGAGAAAATGGCTGAAAGGACTGAAGTCGAAATGCCAGGTCAGGATCAATAACATTACAGATTCTTCTTTGGATTTTGTCAAGAATCTCAAGATATACAGCAGGAACACCAGACCAGTATTCAAGGCATGTCGAATGGTAGATTTATAAATGTGAAAGATTGATTCTGACGAGAAAAAATTTCTGTATAAATAAGTTTCAGATATAAAATTTATGAGGCTGGGATTTTGTCCACTTTGGGAATAAAAGGCTGAAATTTTGTTCACTTGTTTTTTTGTTTGTTTGTTTTTTTCTCGTTGGGATTTTGTTCCGTTTCCCTAAGATTAGACCTTTTGTCTTATATTTTGATTTGTCTTTCATCAACATCAACACTGTTCTCTGCTAAGTAGTATTTTTATGAGTTATCTTTCCCTTCCTGTTAGAATGCATTTCAAGACAACCTTCAGTATTCTTTCACTGATCAACCTCATACTTCACATACATTGCTTAACTTTATATTATTACATCGGGTACAATTCCAATTATCTGGTTGATAATTTCTTTATTTTCTAATTAAAACCATGTTCTCAAATTTTATGCAATTTAAATTGTTACATAAAATCTCATTTTTCAGCAAACTAGTATTCAGTATTTTAGATCCAATAGTCTAGATTAGTCGCACAACATAAAAGAAGATAAAATCGCCTAACTAAAAACTAACGATCATGCGCAAATACCTATATCCAGGTCGCCAACTTTTAACGTACGTTTGAAGATAAACCTTATAACAAGTCTGGACTTAACGGGCTACACTAATTGAGCCAATGACATATAATTACTAATATAAACTCAGCAAACATTTCCGACCCTATGTCTGGCAACAGGACTATGCACCATATACACACAAGCAGGAGAACCCAATCATGGCTGTCAGACAATTTCTGCAACCACATCACCCCTTACATCTAGCCACCTAACTCTCCAGATTGTAGCAACCCCAACACCTTGATTATTATGTGTGGGGCTCAGTTGAGCGACAGACCAACAAAACACCTTGTAACACCGAAGATGAACTAAAGGCAAGGGTTATGGCAGCATTCATCAACTTAAACAAGGAGACCATCCAGAACAGTTGCAGGAGATTCTGAAGTCATCTGGAGGCCATGATTGAAGCCAATGGTGATTTCATTGAATAAATTTAGTCTTTAGTATTTCAAGATATTTTTGTATAAATTTGGTAAATATATCTGTTAAAATGAGATATTAGTGTTATTTTCATTTTTGCGTGATTTAGACGACAATTTATCAATCGCACCCTGTATGTCCTCATCATTTTATTGACCCGTTCTTTAGCTTGTTTACTGAATTCTTCAGGTGTTTGTTTTTATTCTCATCGTTGGCTTCGACTTATAAGCAGGGGTATTTTTAATATTTCATTTGTCATTCTTTTGTTAGCGTTTATTTACCATTATTATTTCATTTTTAGTTGTAAACTGTTCTGCCGCGCTGGTTATCAGACGGTAGAGTAATGGATGGCGGCTCGGATTTGAGGAATCGCAGAGCCGAGTTCGAATTCCAGTCGAATCCATTACATTCACTTACATGCTAATAAGAGGAAAATTATGAATCCTCTTCTTCTTCCAGGAGGAAGTAAATCTGAATTCAAAACTATGTACCCCTGACGTATCACAAACTATACAGCTAAAGTTAAAAGATCGTTCGCATTGGTTCGATGATCCTCCCGCGGTCGAATGATGATAACGATAAACGCCATCCGGCAACAAGGCCTCTGATTTTGAAGAGCGTAGAACCGCCTCTTAAAAGCTGTTATTCCCAGATCCACCAGGGGTGGTAGTACCTGTTAGGATCCCAACTATAGGCAAATAGTTAACTCTTATGAACGTATAAAAATGCGTTTTTATAGTAAAAATACCAGCAATACATTTTCATAGTAAAAAAAAAAAAATATTACCAGCAATACATTAAAAAATACTAGTAATACATTTTTGCAAATGAAATTACTAAAATTTAAAAAATGTATTGCTCATAATATTTTTTTTCAAAAATATATTTCTGGTACTATTTTTTTATTATGAAAATATATTGCCCTCAAATTAAATTTCCCTATTAAATGACCCATAAGGAGTTGACATGCCGCTAAACAAACAAACTGTTCTGTACATTCTGTTAATGCAATCTATATGCTCTTCTTTTCTCTTTATGTCTTGCTTTTTATCAGTCCCCAGAGCACTGACTGTCATGACAAAAGTATGCAGGTGCAGGTTTTAAAAAAGCTTTATTCAACTGAGAATACAAGGTTTGCGTATAGTGTCCTTTTATAGTCCCAGTAAACAGAAATATCTCACTCAAAGAGGAGAGTAACAAAAACACACTTGATTATTCATAACACTGTCATCAACTTCGCATTCCGACGATCCAATAATATTTCTCTCATGTCTAGTTTAAGAAGGGTTATAAACATACAAGCAAAGTAATGTTATACTCATAACATTACTTTGCCTGTATGTTTATAACTTTGACGGCAAACTTTGCTGATTCTCCTGAAATATTGCTTCATGCTACCGTTTATTATTTATTAAGCTTAACTTAGTATAGCAGAAAGCATGGATAGAGTGGGGAGATAAGAAGATTATGTTGCGGCAATCTTCCAAGTGGAAGTGTTCACTTGCCCTAAAAATCAATATTCAAAATTCTGGCTCCTGATTATAAATATCAGTATCAAACATCAATTACTAGTACCGGGATGAAATAAGTATCTATTTTAAGTAGAGGGTACTTTACTAAGGATTGAACTCACTATGATGATACTCTATGATAGTGACTTGCTAACCACCACTCCATGGTGTGATGCTTAGATCTTCATAAATATTATCTTCGTCTAGCACAAGGCTACAGAGAGCATCAAATTCGTTATACGAACAAAGATTTAACGAGTCTAACCAATGTTGTTATTAATATACCCATCTCATCTTTTTTGTAAATATATAGTAGTTTCGTCTTTAAACACACTGTTACTAGCATGATATATGTTATTGCTATTCAGACCGGCGTGTTCATTTTGGTTGTCATACCATATTGCGGTTGTTTTATCTTTCAGCTTTCTTCAGGTATATGTCTTCGTACCGGATAATCGTCTTGCAATTTTGAACCGAACACTATTCAATCCATGGAACAGACTGTTCTTATTCCACTTCTTATGCGTAGGGAAGATAACTCGCATCAATTAATACTCAACAGTCCGTGTTACCTTTGTGTCGCTTGTCCGTTTCTTACACCCAACCAGAATATGTGATTTTTTAGCACTACCAAACGCAGGGATTGAACGCACAATTGTTAGGAAACCATACTCAGAAGATATTTGATATCCGTTAATACTCATTAGTCTAATTCCCCTTAGCAGTTGCTTCCACTGAACAAGAGTATGTGCTTTTTCAGCACTACCAGATCCAGGGATTGAACTCACAGATCTCAGAGAAAAAAATATATATTTTAACCAATACTTTAATCAATTAGACTGTATCTCTTCACCGAGTACAAAGAGAGAAGCCTGAAGAAGGCCGGGAGTATAACGACTGAAATGATTTGAGAAGTAATGGATAGCGGCTCGGATTGAGGAATCGGAGAGCCGAGTTCGAATTCCAGTTGAATCCATTACATGCTAATACCCTTGGGAAAGGTATGAATTCTCTTCTCCCCCCACCCCCACCCATCTATGGGTAAATAGCAGGACAGACCGGGTTCTATAGCCTTAGATGACAACTGGGCTATCGCAGAAAGCAATGGTAACCTACTGCGGGAAAAAATCTGCCTCGTCAGTCATGTATCGAAAGATACATGATTGCTTAAGCGTGTATCACGCATAACTGAACGGATATCAATCAAAATGAGCATTTATTTTTTTTTATTTGTTATTAATTGACCACCCAATACAAAGCCTATAATCCACACTAGTTAGGAATGACATGGTAATTGAGAAAACTCTTTCAGAGATTCCAATTTGGTGAACATTTTAACAAACCCTCATGCCAAAGTCTTTTGATTTATCAAAGACTATTGCCCTCGTGATGCATTTATTGTCTGCTGCTCCGAAAAGTAAAGCATATAAGTAGGATAATTCCTCATCTTAAAAAATGAATCTAAAAATGTATGCTCTGTTTAAGCTTAGCACTCAGTGAGGATCGAAATCACTATTAGCCTGCAAGTTAAGCTTGTTGACTATTACACCAAGATGAGATGCTCATACAAATTATTAAGCTTAATTTAGCGCAAGGCTACAAATTTGGGAAACCCCGTGAGGATTAACCCCACTATTCAGTAATAGTGGTCAAGCAGACTAGCTTGTTAACCATTACCTCCCCACCCCGAGGTATCAAGCGCATGTTACTGTTAGTTCAGTATTTAAATCTCCTGAAATGATAGGCACAAGCTGCTCTGATACGTCGTCAAAAATAGTTTGATAAGTGCTGCGTGGCTATTCCTCTATATAACACGAATGACGGAAGTAGTGGTGTATGCTTTGCTTCGGTTTTTGGCCGAGAAAAACAAAAGGTGACAATACGATAGCAAACACCAGCAGAGGAAAGGTAGCAAAGACATTTTTTGAATGAGGTAAGCAGACGATAAAACGTAAGACAAATGACAATGTCCTTTCCCACAACAACTGCGCTACAACTTGTCAAACCACCAGGAGAAAAGAAACAATAACTTTAGTTACTTTCATCTTAGCAGCACACCCATTTAAACAGTGACTTATTTTCTCACTCCTTTTTTTCTATGTGCTTTGTAAACAAACTGCTTTCTTGTATCCTACATTCTTTAAGTGATTTGATTTCTAGTTCTAAATAAATAGTCTATGTCGGCCATTTTTATTCTTGCTAAAAAAATAATACCTTTTCCACAGCGTGAAAGAATCCGTTTGGCTGTATATGCTAGAGTACAATCCTTATCAACATAGGCTGATTTTCTGAACGTAACCTGGATGTGGCACATGGTCAAAAGCATGGAGCACACGATGAGAATCGAACTCTTGTAGTCTTTGGGAACACAAACTTCAGAAACCTGTATAAATTAAGATTTCGCAAAAATGAATACATTCAAATTATAGCGCATACATTATTACAGCATATTGTGTTAATTAATTATTAGAAATCTTGTACCCTTCAAATAACACATTCAAAAAGGACGGAGCATTTTCTGTTGAATATTCACACGTATTCATATGCATTATTGTGTTCACTACTACCTCCGCGTACCAGGCATAAGTAAAAGGACAATGTATCGAGTAGTCAGTCTCATAGCATTTGGCGCAACCGTCAGAGTTGAAGTTGTAATCGGATTAAGAAATCTTCCGACGTCTAATCTATTTGCTGACATACGAAAACTGTATTGATAAGAAGAAACTGGACTGTTTTAATTTTGTAAATCACCTCAACAATTTCTGGAATATAAAACATTTGGATTTACACTTTATCTGCTTTCTTCTTTTCTTTCCTTTTTTTTTTTCTTTGACGACAAATGTTCACCCTCCCAGCATTTTACAGTTTATTATGGCTCAAATATTTAGCTGATTCAGTTTGGTCTGGCACAGGGACATAAATCTATCAAACACATTACATAGAAATAAACTGTTTGCTTTTAAGTAGTCTTCTTTTTTCTCTCATATTCTCTTACACTCAGAAATTCCTTCCGTCTTTATTGGTTTTATTAAGTTTGCTTAGTTTGAAATGATTAAAAAATATTGTATGTTACTGCTTAAAGCAAAACAGGAATAAAACTGTTTAAAACAAAACAGGAATAAAACTGTTTAAATTTAATTTATTTTATTAAGACTTTTAAGTTAATCATTGCAAATTATTTTATGTTTCTCATATATTTTTTCCTAATCTTTAGGAAAAATCCTAATTTCTAACTTCTGTTCAAATCTTTTTGCTCAGATTCTGTTCAAGAAAAGTTTCATGTTTTTATTTTAAATTCCTTTGAGTTTACTAATACCTCCTGCTTATTATGATGTTGTCTAAATCAATTCGTGCCTCTGAACTAAAAAACTAAAACTAAATAAATTAAAAAAAAAAACGAAGCCAGTGTCTGAAATATAAAAATGTTAAATTTACAATTTATCTGCTTTCTTCTTTTCCTTTCCTTTTTCTTTGTGGGTGAATTGAGTTTTTATACAAAGCTAATTTTTCATGCCATCAGCACTTCCACAAGTTTTTCAATATTATCTTAATAAAATAAGCTTTCAACAAACATAAAAAAACATCATCCTCGCACGAATGAAATCTACTTCAATATTTGACATAATAAGAAGTGTCTATAAGAATGTCAATATTTGACATAATAAGAAGTGTCTATAAGATTGTCAATATTTGACATAATAATAAGTATCTATAAGATTGTCAATATTTGACATAATAAGTGTCTATAAGAATGTCAATATTTGACATAATAATATAAGAAGTGTCTATAAAAACTTCCTAGTAAAAACATAGAGACGATAAAAAACAGAGACGTTCGCTTACAGATAAGAATCTAATATATGTACGCAAAAAACTATTGTGCAATTAGGAGATTGATGATTCAGTTATTTTCACAGTTTATCATCCGTTTTCAGGTTATTTTTTCATTTCATCCCAAGCAAAGCCTATTTCAAGTATGACGCGACGCTCATGAAAGTGTGGAGTTTGTGTTAATGGATTAAATTATATCGATAAAAATTGTTGAGTAAATTAGGCTGCGTGATGAAATTGACAATTTCCTCTCACATTAAATTTCAGTATTCAACAAACATAGAATAAGGGTAACAGGAGAAACAACAGTTTTTGCACAACAATGAATAAAATATTTATATAACAAAGAGGTACAAACAACTGGAGTGAAAAGGTGGTTTTAAAAAGTTCAAACGTCCTTTTATGTTTAGATGAAAGGTTATCAAAATTCTGGTTTGATAGATTATAAATTGTTGAATGGTCTTTACAATAATGAAAAAGTGTGTTTTGGTATTATAGTAATTTAAGAAAAAATAAACACTTCAAGTTTGTATTTGAAATAGAAAAATACTGTTTACGACTTACTTTAAGGTTTACGGAATTGTCGCTCTTTGATTTGTTTCAGTTGTTCGAAGAGAATATTCTAGTTGGGGTAAGTGGTTCTTAACAAGCTGTGTTTATGTTAATTGCAATAATTAACGTTGAGCTTGAAAGCGTATGAAAAAGATTCGTATATTAAGTTGAATGTGGAAAACTTGAGTTGATTGTTCGTCATAAAATATTGCTGTGTGAATGAGTGTTCTCACAGGATGGAATCATATTAAGGAATTTTAACGTAAAGTCTGGAACTGTGTGACGAGTTCAAAGGATTCTGATCGGCGCACTGTCGAAGATGAAAGACGTTTCATATTTTATTGCTAACTTTGGTCACGTGATAGGCTCACGGAAGCTTGATAGATTTTGGCGGAATTATCTTTTTGGTCAGGTCAAGAACTAGGTCGATGTTATTAAATATTAAGTGACCAATTAGAAGTTGAGATTTTCTGAAAATATTTACTAAGATGAATAAGCTCTGTGATCCACTTTTTGTACGAAAATTGATATTGATAAAAAAGGTGGTAACAGGATGCTAAAAAAGAATACAAGAAAAAGGAAAACATTATTACGGAACAAGAACAACAAAAGAACAAGAATTACGAAGACAAAAAGACCAGGATTTAAGAAAAGAAAAAGAAAAGACTCAGTGTTTAATCTTTTTTTTAATCTCCCCCCACCCGAGCAAAGCAATAAAGCCACTAAGACGCAAGGGGTTACTGAGTATGGGAGAATGAGAAAAAGAAAACATTTATTAAGGGAAAAGAGAGAACAATAAAAGAACAGGAATTACGAAGAGAGAAGAGCAGCATTTAAGAAAAAAAAAAAAAGAAAGAAAAGACAACGTGCTTAATCATGTCTTTTTAATGTTTTCCCCACCAAGCAAAGCAATAAAGCCTCGATGACACATGGGGTTACTGAGTGTGAGAGAATGAGAAAAAGAAAGATTTTATAAGGAAAAAGAGAGAAGGATAAACCAATAGGAATTAAGAAAAGAGCAGGATTTAAGAAAAGGAAAAGAAAAGACTCAGTGCTTAATCATGTCTTTTAAATGTTTTCCCGACCAAGCAAAGCAATAAAGCCACTACGACGCAAATAGTTACTGAGTGTGAGAGAATGAGAAAAAGAAAATATTTATTAAGGAAAAAGAGAGAACAATAAAAGAACAGGAATTAAGAAGAGAGAAGAGCAGGATTTAGGAAAAGAAAAAGAAAAGACAACGATTAATCTGTTTTCTTAAAAAAATCACTCCCAGCAATGCAATAAAGCCACTAAGACACAAGAGGTGACTGAGTGTGAAAGGATAAGAGAATGAAAACTTTTATTAAGGAAAAAGAGAGAACAATAAAAGAACAGGAATTAAGAAGAGAGGAGAGCAGCATTTAAGAAAAGAAAAAGAAAAGACAGAGTGCTTAATCATGTCTTGTTAATCATTTCACCCCAAGCAAAGCAATAAAGCCACTAAGACGCAAGGGGTTACTGATTGTGAGAGAATGAGAAAAAGAAAACATTTATTAAGGAAAAAGTGACAACAATGAAAGAACAGTAATTAAAAAGACATAAAATAACGCTTGACATTGTATTTAAATTTTTGAAGATTAAACTTGACTGGAAAGCAAGAAGCCAGAAGAGATTTCCACAGGCGATAAGTGCGAAAAACTAAACTGTTAGCATAGAATTTATGGTTATATGTAGTCATTTCAACGGTAAAATGGCGAGACCTTTCCGCCATCCTAGTAATCATTTAGTGGTATACGTGACACACGATTGAGCGATCATGTCTCTTTCGATCCATGACTGACTAGGTAAAAGATTTTCCCCGCAGTTGGTTATCATTTTTTTTTTCTGCGGTATACCGGTGGACAATCAAGGTTATAGAACCCAGTCTGTCCTGCTATTCATCCCATGGATGGAGGGAGAAGAGATGGAGTCATGCCCTTCTCAAGGGTTTTTGCGCGTATGTGCATGTAACGAACTCGGCTGGAATTCGAACTCGTCTCTCCATTTTCTCATCTGAGCCGATTAATACTCTGCTTAAATTCATAAAGTCTAGGTACCATAGAGAAAGGATCATGAGAACAATTGCTATGAAGGTATTTACAGGAAAGGTACATTGAAGCACATTTACGGCAGTGGGAAATTTACCGAAGCCGAGATGCCACTTCGGGACCAGTGATATTGCATATTCTTCCTTGGATTTTATCAAGAATCTCTAAACATATAGCAGCATCTGCAGACTATATGTGGCAGAAATATTAAATAGTTGGACGAATGGTAGATTTATAAATATGTAAAATAGATTTGTGTGAGAAAAATGTGTCTAGCACGACACAATGAACAAACTTTCCTAGCAGCAAACCTAGCAACCGATTCAATATGATCTTTGCACTTCATGTCAGCGGAAAAAACGTTAGCCCAATAATACTTATGAAAATCTGAGCCTAGCTTCGTTTGATATATGCTTAATTATTTTTTAAGATGAGCCTTGTTATATCTAGAAGCCTCATGTTAAAACAAATTAAAAACAGTGTATGATAGGAAAATATTTTAAATTAATAATAACTGCCACATGACTGGGAAAAATAAGGAAAATATTTGTTTTTACGTCAATAAAATTACGCCATATTCAATTTTAGGTCTCAATCAATATGTCCAAACTGAAAAGTGTTTATATTGCAAAATGATAAAATAACTCTCGGATTATTACTTGGCATTCTTATATTTGCTTCATGTTTATAAAAAAATATGACCGTCGCTTCATGCTTAAAATAAGCTTCATTTTTGGACTAATCTGAGTCTTGTCATGCTTATAATAACAGTAGTACAGTGTAACCCGGATATAAGAGAGTTGTCGGAACCGGAGAAGAAGTCTCTTATATTCGGGTTTCTCTTATATCCGAATTTGGTCTATTTTGTTTACATTAACACAGGCTCTAATTTGGGGCCAGAGAAAATCTATCTTATATCCGGGTTTCTCTTATATCCGGGTTACATTGTAGTACTACTAGTAGTAGAAGTAGTAATAATAATAATAAACTTTGACTGTCTGTCTCTGTGGTGCAATATCGTTTCAACATCTTTCATTGGACCATAGCTGACAGTAAGCGAATGGATGTCAAAACGAGAAATCTTCTAACTTGTCACCACATGCATCATCCTAAGGCTGATGTTTGATCGTCTGTATGTATCCAGATCCGAAGGGGAAAGATGATTAGTTCAGCTAAAAAATGTCTTATAAAACTACAACAATCGGTTTCCAAAATACACTGAAACTACAAAGGATTAGGTGTGTACCCTACTCTTTTTGAGTAGGTACATATCTACTTATCATCTCTCAGTTGCGTCTCTGTCCTTGGACAGAGTGCGCTTAGGGGCGACTCCGTCAAAGGACAGAGTCGCAACTGAGGATAAATTATACTGAAGAGGTGCCCAGCCCTGGGGAGCAGTTGCCCGAGGCAGAGGAAGGGATCAGTGCTCGCACCGTGGCCAGCGCAACCGACGGTTGCGGGGGCTCGGGAAATTTTTGTTCCTTGCCCCGGTGCACGCGCTCGGGCTCCCCACATTAAACTGACCTTGTGTCACAACCTGACCTCGTGGGGGGGGGTGAGTAAATTATCTACATTGAAACTACAAAGGACTGGGTGATGAAAGAAATAAGTAACTTTATTCAATAATAAAGGAATTCAACAACTTCAAAAAGGAAGTGGATGAAGAGGTGCAAATAAACCATAATCCACCTACTGCAGCCGCAAAGAACCTAAAAAGGAAAGCAAAAGCAAATGCAATGTACCAAATGGAAAAACGATAGCAAGATAAACATCTTAATAGTCAATACTCTGCTCGTACCATCAAGCTCTTGCAGAAAAACTCCATACACATCAGTGATTACGTAGTGCATAGTTAAAATCTAAAACCGAAGGTTTTATTCTTGCTGCACATGACCAATACTGTTGTCTAACATTCCTTGGCGGTGATGGTGGGAGGAGGATCTCATTTCGTCTGGTCTATGATCCCTGGTGTCTTTAGTTCAGTCCTCTTCTTCTTCTGGTCAGTGTCACGAAATGTTCTTTCGGTTCAGAGACGAAAAGCAAAAAAGAACAAAGAGAACTTTTACCTTAACTATTATTTCAATAACCACGTCGACGGGTTCATCTTCTCAAGTGGGGCTTACTGCACCTCCTATTGACATTTAGCTACCAACTCTCGAAAGACCCTTCCCCACTGAAGGGAGGGGGGGTACATAAACGCAATCTAACACATCAGCTCGAGGTCCAAACTACTGTTTTTTCTCACGATTACATCCCACACCTTACGAAGGACTTTATCTATGCAAAATGTGTGTGTGTGTGTGTGTGTTTTATATTGCTAAGTGGAAAATGTCATGATGCCATTTCTGACCTTAGGTCGCTGGTCGGAACCTGGAAAGAAATGAGTACACAGCAGAAATCAAAAGAAATAATAATAATAATAGAGTGCTATCAAAACCTGACAACAAATCTAAGCAATATACCAAACAGCAGCTTAAATTGTTCCTTTTGTGGTTGACGCACTCGAGACTATTTTGCAGGACATCCTGGGAAAATCTGACATTATTGAGAGTGCGCAGATGTTATCACTGTTTGTGCCGAGGAAGGTGTTATTTATCTAAGCTGCTGATAGGAGCTGATATATGATCGTCACCCGGTTGAAATAGCTAATGTGTTGAGAAGATATCAAACAAATATTCAAGCTCTAATCGTGTTTATTTTTGTTTTTGATGACAATTGAAAGCAAGAAGCCAGAAGGGAGTTCCACAAGGGAGAGGTGCGATAGAAGAAACAAATTAACAAAGAACTTACGGCTGTATATAACCAATTCAACTGTAAATTCATGAGATCTTGTTGCCAATCTAGTACTGTGCTTTAAGTCTAGATACCATAGAGGAAAGTTCATCAGAACAATGACCATGAAAGAATTTATAGAAAAGACACAGGGAACTACATTACAACGTTGGGAAAGTGACTGAAGCCGAGATGCCAGGTCAGAACCAATAACATTGCGAATTTTATCAACAGTTTCTAAATGTATAGCAGGAGCATCAGGCCAGATGTAGCAGCAATATTAAAAGTAAGGCTGTATGGCAGACTTGAAATATTTTCACAATTATTATTTATATTATTATTATTACTATTTGTCTCACTCCATTTTTTAATCATTTCATATCAAGCATGGAAATAAAGCCACTAAGACGCAAGAGGTTACTGAGTGTTAGAAAATGTGAGGAAAAAACACTATTAAGAGGAGACGAGATTAAAAGGACAAGAATTCAGGCAACAGAAGATAACGATTGACACTGCATTTACATTTTTGAAAATCAAAGTTGATAAGTCATAAGAGAGTTCCACAAGCGGGAAGTTTAGCGATAAAATGTTCTAAATATACAAAGGCTAATCACAAATAATCCCGATAAAAGCTTATTGAACGTGTGAGTCAAATAACAGCATAGAGTTGTGCGATTGATTAGACGACTCAAAAATGTAAAAAAAAAAAAAAAAGTTAAAAAAAGAAAGACGCTCTGACGTAATGGGGAGCACACTACATGATTGAATACAGACGTTTTTCTATCGACCAATCGAATTTCATTGGAGTCTTTTTTTTTTTTTTTTTTTTTTTTTTCCCCGCATAAAAAGAAGTGATTTGATTTATCTCTATGAACGCTTTTCATCAAGGCTTACGGTTACATCACGGTGAAACACCAGTTCCAGCACGATCACCGAAGTTAAGATTAGCCGTACTTCTTATCGGGTCGCTACACCACACCCATCCAGTGTTACGCGGGTTGTTAAGGTTTCAGGGTCGTTAAGTGTGCATGGATCTTCAAGACTGAGGCAAACTAGATTATGACCACTAGTTTGTGATTGTCCGCATTGGCAGCTGGGATCAACATCGGTAGCATATCCCCCATTTCTGAAGGTTGACTGTACAGCGACCAACAGCTGTTCGGGGGCGATTTAAGCAGGACTGGAAGGGCCAGATATCACTGGAGCCAGTAGGGAAGGATCCTGTATGGCTGAGGGAGAGCCACGTTGTTAAGGTGGCGGAACCACAGGGGCATGAGTCCTGAAGAGAACCAGTGTTTGTGACCTCGAGCCTCATCGACACTGGGGTCTCGGAAAGTTATGATGGAAGTGTGGCAGATAAAGTCAGTAGTGTAAGTATAGCGTGAAGGGGAAGGATTGGCAAATGAGAAAACTCATCTGACTGGGACCGTGACGTGAACGCCCCTTCCTTAGACACCGCATAAGCCGTAGAAAACGAATCAATCAATCTTTTCATCAGCTCGCCAAACGTCACACTGAGCTATGTTCAATGTGGCTAAGCTATTCCAACATTGATTCCGTTCAAAGACGAACAGATGTAAGGTTTGTTAGGGACGAGGTTGCCGTTGTTGGTCACCAATTTTTAGGGGGAAAAGTTACTGCTTATTACGGTTATTTACTTTCAAAGTAAATAAATCCAACATTTTTTAAAATAAAAGAATTCAACACGTGGAAGAGTTTCACACATATTTATATAAAGAACAACATAGCTCACAAAAGAAAAGAAAAAAGTGTGTGTGTGTGTGTGTGTGTGTGTGTGTGTGTGTTTCTACGCCACGTGGTTGTGTGAAATTAAGTATTCCGTTTGCCAGTGGAAAGAAATTTTCCTCGCCAGAGACACGTGCCGATATTATCATTACTACATCTCGGAGCAAAAAAGTAAATAAACAAATAAATAAATAAAAGGTTGCTTTTATAGTCTTGAATACAACGACACTTAGTGGACGTTTTGGCGAACAAGGTGGGATAAATTCCATATCTTTATTGCAAGTACACTCTTATAAATCATCCCTTGCCAAAAAAATCTCAACGAGACATAATTTCTGAATTTTGTTCGGCCTTTCCTAATAGAGTTAATGAATATTCAACTTAGTCATATCAAAATTTGCATGTACAGTTTTTTTTTTGTATAACTTATCAATTCTTTCCACGTACGAATTCGCTACACATTCACCATGACAAACATATTTTACTGGTTATTTATTTTGTTCGTTGTTATTAAAAATGTATTTCGTTGAACATACATAGAGCTTATGCCAACCACTTCAACTTTTTAATTGTCTTATCTAGGCTACGACACGAGAAAAAAAACAGTCGACTAGCCGTTTCACATTGCGCACACAATTTTGACTTTCGTCCCCTCACCTTTCAGCTAATCTATTTCTCATTAAGTGGGGTGAAGAAGGCAACTACAGTGAAACCTCAGTTATCGGCTATAATCCATTATTCGCCCGAAAACTATAATGCACGAAAACCGAGATAATATTCATATCAGAAATGACGTAAGTCCAATTAATCTGTTCCACACAAAAATATTAATAAAAAATACATTTTATACAGAATAACTAATAAATAATAAATAACTATAGTTTTACATTCAGAAAACAATAGAAAATAAATATAAATGACAAATAAATAAAATAAATGACCATTTGACTTCACTTGACCTTTATTGAAGTCACTTGTTGGTGTATATAAGACGTTGAAAAAGAAGGAGAGGTAATATTGTGGGGAAAGAGAATCCCTCTCCATAAAAACTTCAGCTAAGTCTTTTTTTTTTTTTTTTTTTTTTTTTTTTGGTGGTGTTATGATGTTGATTTGGGGTTAGTAGAGACAAACGCCAAATAACACGTAACAATAAAAGGGGTTTTAATAGGCTGGTAAAAAGGTACAGAAATCGCCTGAGTAGTCAATAACTAGCTCAGCTAAGAACTTCTGTCTCTCGGTCTCGGTATTTATCAATCCACCCACGAGGATCGAATGTGGCACAAGGCCGTTTTTATGTGGGTATCACCGAGCCCGTAGGCTCGGCCAAAAATATGGCCTTTCTGAACCCGCCTAGATGGGTTTAGGCCCTGTCAACCGCCCCGAACGAAACCTTGCCCTTCGACAAAGCCTCGTCCGGGTTCCCCTCTGCCAATGCAGAGAGTTCGACAGTCGCCGAGAGTCTGTCTCTCGGTCTCGGTATTTATCAATCCACCCACGAGGATCGAATGTGGCACAAGGCCGTTTTAATGTGGGTATCACCGAGCCCGTAGGCTCGGCCAAAAATATGGCCTTTCTGAACCCGCCTAGACGGGTTCAGGCCCTGTCTACCTCCCCGAACGAAACCTTGCCCTTCGGCAAAGCCTCGTCCGGGTTCCCCCCCCCTCTGCTAATGCAGAGAGTTCGACAGTCGCCGAGAGGGTGTCCCTTGGTATCCCTCATATCAACTGACATGCCACTATTTAAAGTCTTTGTTCACAGACGCAGACAAGTTCATCTTCAAGAGGGGGGGTAGATTTCCGACACAACACCTCCCCCTTGAGATTAATTCCGGAGGAATTAATATCTTTCTTTTGGGATCTGGACTTAACCGTTCCACCCTAGTTCTTTTTATTTTGCTTGTCCTTCTTTGGACAACTGTTTCAGGCAATGGTGGAGTTGGTATATCGAATAAATCATATAATACCTCCATTGGTTCTTCATTTTCTTTACTTATTTCTTCAACGATTCTTTTCCTTAATTGGTTCAAATGTCTTTTGTGCGTCCATTTTTTACTTATGTATAACATCTTACCAATTCTTTGAGTTACCACTCCATCTTGCCAAAATTCCTTCCCATTTTTGTAATTTAAAAAAAAAAAAAAACTATCTCCCGGCCTGAGATATTTCATATTTTCCTGATTCGTTTTGTTCTGGTAACTCTTTTCTTTCCGGCAGCAGCCTATTGAATACATATCTAATTTTTCTAGCAAACATCAGTTCAGCTGGAGGCATCCCTAATATTGCGTTTGGATTTGGTGTTATTCTGTATATACTTAAAAACTGCTGTATATTACCATCATCTGTATTAGTACCATTTGTTTTTTTAAGGTCTCTCTTGAACGTATCAACAAACCGTTCAGCATGTCCATTTAACCTAGGATGGTACGGTGAAGTCGTGATGTGGTCAATTCCCAGAGTCTTACAAAACGTCTTAAATTCACTTCCTGTGAATTGAGTTCCATTGTCGGTGACAATTTTTTCTGGTACTCCAAAACGTGCAGACAGTTCTGTAAGAAAATCTTTTGTTACAGAAGCAGTTGGTCTTTTGCACTTAAAAATTTCAGGCCACTTGGAATAGCTATCCACAAATATCAAGTAGAAATTACCATTCATGGGCCCAACATAATCTATGTGGAGTCTGGTCCATGGAACATCTGTTTTTGGCCATGGTGTGTATTTTACTGGCGGTGCTTTCGCTGCCATTTGACACCCTCTACAAGTTTTAACTACCTGTTCAATGTCTTTGTCCATATTTGGCCAATAAATGTAACTCCTCATCAGGGCTTTCATACGTCCAATACCAGGATGTCCCTGATGAAATTCCTTCAAAATCCGCTTTTGTAGTACAACCGGTATCACGACTCTTCCAGCATATAACAGCACTTCATCACATATTGAATATGCTGGTGAAGAAGTTTTATACTTTTCTGAAGTTACAACTTCTTTCATTTTTCTAATAAAAATGTCGTTTTCTGCTTTTAATTTTATTTCATCTAATGTCACCGGTAATTCTTTTACTGTGTTATACATTACTTCAACCAATCCATTTTCTGCTTGTAACGACGCTATCACCGTATCTTCTAGCGGTTCCGAAGACGTTGGGATCAGTCTAGATAAACCATCAGCATGGCTTAATTTTTTAGATGATAAAAATTCCATTTTGAAATTGTAAATCAACAAAATTGCCGTCTCTGAATTTATGCAGAATTACCGCACCTATTCCGTACTCGCTTGCGTCCGATGCCACTATAATTTCCTGTTTAGGGTCATAATGTGTTAGTGATAATTCCGACGTCAAAATATTCTTTATTTTGTCAAACGCCTTCTGACCATTCCCACTTTGCTCACTTTTTAAGCATTTTATTTAATGGAGCCGTAAGGCTGCACATATTAGGAATATATATCCCATAATAGTTAGCAAGTCCTAAGAACGCTTGTAGCGTTACTACATTTTTGGGAGTTGGCATACCTTTGATCGCTTCTGCCCTCGCCGGATCTGGTCTTCTTCCATCAGAGTCTATTATCTGCCCCAAAAACTTAATTTCACTCAAAAAAAAAAAAAAAAAAAAAAAAAAAAATCACATTTTTCAGCTCCAAGTTTGAATCCATATTCTTCAATTCTTTCAAAAACCTGACATGTTCATTTCGATCTTTACTTTTTATCAAAATATCATCAAGATATGCAATGGCGAAGTCCAATCCTGCCAGCACAGTGTCCATAATTTGCTGAAAAATACTAGGGGATACTTTTAAACCAAAAGGCAGACGGTTTAATTTGTATAGACCCTTGTGTGTATTGATAGTCAACAATTTAGAACATTCTTCGTCCACTTTCACTTGGAGATAGGCATCCGATAAATCCAATTTAGAGAATATTTTTCCTCCATTTAAACTTGCAAAAATGTCTTCTGGTGAAGGCAAAGGATATGTGTGGTCTTTTAAGCAATCATTTAGACCCGTAGAGAAATCGGCACACATCCGAATTTTATTATTCTTTTTCTTAACATATACAACAGGGCAGGCCCTCTCTGAAAATTCAATGCGTGAAATAACTCCTAAATTTTCAAGCCGTTCCAATTCTTTGTTAATCTGTTCCAAAACACCAAATGGCACATTTCTTTTTCGCTTGAAAATAGGTTTTACATTTTCCTTCACTTCAAATTTTGCCTTCGTCTTTTTGCAACATCCAAGACCTTCTGAAAATACTTGTGGAAATTTTATTTTCAGATCTTTCACCAAATTTTCTGTAACCCGATTTTTACATGGAGAAGAAACATTAATTCTATTGCAAAAAGAATTTATAGGGAGTTCCCATAAATTAAAAAGTATAATCCAATCAGTTCCAAATAAATTTGAAGCATTTTGTAGCACATAGACTTTAGTGTCTTACCAACAAATGAAATATTACAAGAAAATTCACCTTGAAAATGCAATTTTCTTCCAGAAATCCCGCGAGCCACTTTTTCAGTCTTTTTAAGCAAAGGTCTGGCTATTTTAATCCATGTTGCTGTATTAATAATGGAAATATCACTTCCAGTATCTAGCTGTAGTTTAACATTTTTTCCATTAATTTTTACCTGTACGAATTTTCTTTTCTGCCCCTCAATCTCCTGACGTGACAACACAAAATTCACATTATCTTTTTTTCGACTTAAATTTTTTTTTCTTTTGCTTTTACAATGAGTACTTATATGGCCTTTATTGCCACACGAATAGCAATTTTTGTCGCAAAAAAAAAAAAAAAAAAAAAAAAAAACCATTCACTTTTAAAATGACCACCACCGCATCCAAAGCACGTAGGTTTTTTAACGTTTTTATTAACTATTCCCGTTTTTGGTCGAATAGCATGGACACGGGATATGTCTTTTTCTTCAATTTGCGTATTGTCATGTTTTAAGTTTTCAATTCTTTGACACTCTTCCGTAACCTTCTGCAAAGTGATCTCGGAATTTTGTTCGAGTTTTGCCAATATTCGGGACCTTATGTCCTTATCTTTGCTAGAAGTCAAGCCTTGAACGAATATCAAACATTTAAATCGATCAATTGAAAGATCATGTAACAAAACGTTCACACATTCTGTTAACATTTCCGGCATACGTAACAATATCCTCATCGTCACGCTTTACGATATTCAAACACAAGAAACGAGTATGAAACAAACTAACTCGCTCACCAAAAATACTAGATAAAGTATTAACAGTTTCTTCGAAAGAAATGTCAGTTTTTCTTGGAAGGACAAAATTCGTATACTTATTATTTTCATCTGTACCCAACTTTTGTAAAAGTAAACTCACTTTTTGTTCATCAGTCCAACCTTCACATTTTTTTTCAAATATTGTTTCAAATCTTCTGAAATACGCAGGAAATGTTATGCCCTCCTCTGGGTTAAATTTGAACTCAGTAATAGAATTAGCAATACCTTCGGCCGTAAATGACGAATTTACTAGATTCTTAAGTAAAATCGCTTCTTATAAAGCCTTTGTGTCATTTCGCTGCTGAACTTGTAAATCCAATAGTTGTTCCCGAAACAATTTTTGTTGCTCTTGTTGCTGAATTTGACTTTGCACTAGAGTTTTCGTTAATGCAATCAAATCTTCCATTATGCGTAATAGATTACACAAAATCCTTTTCGAAAACAGTCAAAAAGGGAAAAACACATATCCACAATAAGCACAAGTCTTACTTCTTTTTGGCACGTTGAAATCCCATTTCTTCGTGAAGAACAAAGTTCGACGTATTGTGTTTTTTTTTTTTTCAGAGCAAGAAAAAAAAAAAAAAAAAAGATATTTATATAGTCCACCTAGAGTTGAAAAATTCTCCACTCAGCGTGATGAACGAATCTCTCGTCGCCACTGTTATGATGTTGATTTGGGGTTAGTAGAGACAAACGCCAAATAACACGTAACAATAAAAGGGGTTTTAATAGGCTGGTAAAAAGGTACAGAAATTGCCTGAGTAGTCAATAACTAGCTCAGCTAAGAACTTCTTTCTCTCGGTCTCGGTATTTATCAATCCACCCACGAGGACCGAATGTGGCACAAGGCCGGTTTAATGTGGGTATCCCTGAGCCCGTAGGCTCGGCCAAAAATATGGCCTTTCTGAACCCGCCTAGACGGGTTCAGGCACTGTCAACCTCCCCGGACGAAACCCTGTCCTTCGGCAAAGCCCCGTCCTGGTTCCCCCTCGGCTAATGCAGAGAGTTCGAGAGTCTGTCGCTCAGTCTCTATATTTATCAATCCACCCACGAGGATCGAATGTGGCACAAGGCCGTTTTAATGTGGGTATCCCCGAGCCCGTAGGCTCGGCCAAAAATATGGCCTTTCTGAACCCGCCTAGACGGGTTCAGGCCCTGTCAACCTCCCCGGACGAAACCTTGCCCTTCGGCAAAGCCTCGTCCTGGTTCCCCTCTGCCAATGCAGAGGGTTCGACAGTTGCCGAGAGTCTGTCGCTCGGTCTCCCTCATGTCAACTGACATGCCACTATTTAAAGTCTTTGTTTACAGACGCAGACAAGTTCATCTTCAAGAGGGGGGGGGGTAGGTTTCCCACACAACAGGTGGGGCGGGGTATTTCCCATTCTCTGTCTCTTTGTGCTTGGTGGAAGTCACACGGCAGCTATCGAACGGGAATTTGCAGGTTCGTATCGGACAAGATTGCCTTTTTCGATAACCGAGGAGATGTATAATAACCCATGTATATTCTCACCGATAAAAGTGAACGGAAACTGAATCGTACGATAAGTGAGGTGCTCGATAACCGAGGTTTCACTGTAAAATATATCTCTAACTAATATTAACATGCCCCTTATCATGGGGTACACAGTTGAAAACTGATTTTCGTTAGAAACATTTGCACAAACCTAATACAAGCCTCGTAACTATTTCTAAAAGCCACCTATAAAGTAATATATTGGGAACTGCTTAATTATATACCCAGGCAGATTTTTCAGTCAAAGTTTTCACAATAAAATTGTTGGTAAAATTTTTACGATAGACTTATATGAGAAATATACTAATTAATTTCAGCCTAAAATATTTGTTTTTATTGGAAATATTTACAATCACTTATTTGGTAGTGTAACATTTTATTATGCAAATTTTGAATTTATATATATACACTATGGCAGATATTAATATGAAAGTCAATGTTTTCACAATAGAATTAGTATTAACCAAATGATATTGGTAAAATTTTCAGGATATACATATATAAGAAATATACTATATTAATTTCAGCCTATAATATCTGTTTTTATTGGAAATATTTACAATAACTTATTTGGTGGTGTGAGATTTTATTATGCAAAAATATCTTCATTATATTGTAAATAAATACATATATTAGTATATTTATTAATTGAATAATTGATCCGTTTTCTACGGTTTATCAACCCTTTGCAGGTTATTTAAAGCTAGAAAATGTTTTTAGATTGTAAGATTTTTTTAGATGATATTGATTTACTGATATTGTACAAATCGTTGATAGTCACCATTCTCCTATATGGATGTGAAACGTGGACACTGTTTGCAGATACCGAAAGAAGAATCTAAGCGTTTGAAAACAAATGCATGAGAAAACTCTTTGGTATTTTCTATTGGGAACAAAGAACCAATGATTTTGTGTGGAAAAAGGTTGAAAGTTTTTCGGGTCATCAGGAACCACTTCTCGCCATTGTCAAACGGAGAAAAATGGCGTGGTTTGGACACGTTACAAGGCAAGATAGTCTGTGTAAGACCACCATGCAAGGCACCGTTGAAGGTGGACGTAAGAGAGGAGGAAAACGCAAAAACTGGTTGGACAATGTCAAACAATGGACAAGTATGACTATACCAGAATTGCTGCCGTTGATAAACCGTTGTGGAAGAGATTCAGTGTGGCTTCTGCATTCGGATCTCCAACTACGATTACAAAAGTCAAATGGATGATGATGATGATGATGATGATGATACAAGTCTTACACATTAATCCATAGCTGGGGGGAGAAGAGGTGAATTCAAACCTTTCCCAATAATATTTGCACGTAAGTCAATATAACGAACCCAACTGGAATTGGAACTCAGCTCTCTGATTAACAATTCCGTAGAATTATCCATTACACCATCCGCACATCCTAGCTTACAGGACCTGGTATTCACAAGTGACGTCGCTTAACTTCGGCGATCGTACGGGATATATATATATATATATATATATATATATATATATATATATATATATATATATATATATATATATATATATAAATTTCATTCATATAGACATTGGTATGGGTTGTGAAATGGTAGGTGTTTGACCAGAGAAAAAAAAAAAAAAAGAAAGACAATACCTGAAGTTCGAATATTGATTTCCAAAATAGGCGAACACTCTCACTCTGGCGAAACTTAATCTTCTTATCACCGTATTCCTGCTATGATTTATGCCGTTCTATAACATTATATGCCCCCCCACCGAATCTATGATAGAGGGGGCACTCTATTGCGTCTCAATTTTCATAAGGTAGTATTCATATAAAATATAAATTTTATTGTAACCTAATTATGTACAATAATGGATCCTATGCAATATAGATGAGCAATTCAACTAGAAAAATTGAAAATAAATACAATGTATCTGAATACAAATTATAGACCTGTCATAATAGATCATTCCATATTAAATAAATCAATGTTTTGTGCCAAATTTTGACATCAACTTGAAATTTTGTTAAAAAGTTGAATAATTTAACACATTAGGGATAAAACATAGTGAATTTTATATAAGGTTTTTATGAGACTTAGCATGAACAAAAACAAATTCACGGATTTGTACAAAAAAATGACCTCAGAATTACATTAAAATAGTCAGTTGTACTTAGTTTAATTTGTAACATATATAAATGTAGGTAGAAAAAAGCAAATGTTGATAAGTTAACGGGGATCACAAAGCACTACCCGGTTATTGCTGTTTGCATATGACGGTTTCTTTTTGATAGGGGGTATTTTATGTCATATGATATGTTCCTAATGTAAAGTCAAAACAGTGACTACTGATTGGTTGAAAAATAAGATTTTCTGTGCCAAGTTCTGATTGGCCAGAATGGCGGCTCATTTCATTTTACTTTTTTTGCATAAAAAGTAATAGTAAATAAGACACTTTTGTGACGACGAGTGTGAAGGAATCAAAAAATATTAGTGAAGACTTCTACATGACTAAACCTACTTGAAAATAAAATCTGTCAAATGACAGAATCGTTCTAACCTCAATTTTTAACACCAGAAAGCTTGCCTGAAAGCTGCAAAAATCGTAGCCATATAAAAGTGATTATTGTGCTCATAAACATTTCAAAGAGATCGAAAGATTTAGAAATTGAAGGAAAATTCTAAATTAACTTGAAACTATAAAAACCATGAACGAATATTCGACCACCACCCCAAATTTTGATTTATTACAAGAAAAAAGTGTACTATCCTCCTGGCCAATCCGAAACTTGAATAAAAATAAAAATAAATAAAAAAATATTTTCGACCAATCCTTTTCTCGGTTAGCGAAACGGTTCTGGGATCTTAAAACTATTTATTATTCTTCATTTCACGAAAGCCCTGCTCGAGATCTATTTCTTTCAAGTTTGTCGTAAAGTGTCTTTGGGACTAGAGTTAATTCCCTAGTCGCACCTCCACACCACGAATGTGGATGTTCCAATAGGGGCACAAGGCTGAGTGGACACAATCGTTAAGGTTGTGACGATACGGCAAAGGAACATATCCACTTACCAATGAAACTTGAAACAATTAAAGGATAAAGGAGAATGGGAAGACCAAGGACGACATGGCGAAGGACTATGCAGAAGGAGAGAAAAGTAATGAGCTAGCGATCTTGGGATGAGACGTATGTGACAGCTGCGGACGAGGCAAAGTAGAAACATCGTGTGAAGACCACGAGGCACTCAATTGTCTGATCACTCCTTACTCATAGTTCAAGCACAGTCAACTCCTATGAGCTTAAGATCATCTGCTCTTTTGATCTCTAGGTGTTTACATCCAGATTTGCTAACACCGACTCGTGACGTCACCTAAAATGAATAAATTAACAACTGGATTCATCGTTTGGAATGTTGCCCATGAATTACGTCTGAGTCATGAAAATTGTAAGCTTTATCTCGACAAAACGGCCGCAATATGTGCATGGGAATCATCTAGTCAAATTGACTCTGGTGAAGCAATATGAAAGTGAAATCCAATATTGTAAACTAGTTGTTCAAAAAAATATCTTTGAACAATTACTATGCATTCGTGATCTTGTGCTTCGTAGCAACAATGGATAAATAGGTTCATCTTATAAAGGTAACTATTAGGTTGGTGCAAAAATAATGTCGTTTTCTCACATATGTTACAAAGTGAGAAAACGACATTATTTTTGCACCAACCTAATACTTTAGGATACTTGAACTACTTTCTTGCTGAATATATTCGTAAACATGTCAACAGTGTATTGGTCTTCAAAAATTTAAATGAAATCTCAATCGTTACGTTCTGTCTTCTTAATTCTCGTTCTTTTATTATTCTCTCTCCTTAATAGCAGTATTCCTCGTATTCTTATTGCCTCGTTTTGGGGTAAAATGATTTAAAAAAAACGCTTGAAGAGCTAATTCAGCTTTTTGATCAAAACATCATGCCTGTGATTATGTAAACATAGAGCTTTCTGCCCACCGGCCCAACGTTGTATCTCAATCCTCGATCTTGTCGGTGTTCACCGAAAGCTGGGGAAGGGCGCGCCGCATGCTCACAAGATAAAATGGTGGAAGACAGACGCCAAGTCGAGAAATACGAACGCGAACTCTGTTTCCCATATTACATGTAGGTGTTTTATTCGGGGTTTCCCCTACTCGTCCAGATGGGTATGTTGGTGATACTTGAGACAACTTTTGCTATGTCAGCCCTTCCGTCCGTCTCCCGACAAGAGCGGACCAGAGCTGCCCGCGATCCCAAACAAGACTTAATATAGACCTGCACCTGGATATAGCCTATTTCCGGTTTCGGAAAACCGAACTTCAAAAGGAACCATCTATTGGTCCATCAAACAGAAACACGTGAATCCTATATAAAACCACCTCTTCTTTTTCTATATCGGTGTTCACACAGTGTTCGATGGACAAATTGTTGTCTATATTAAGCAAAAATGAAAATAATACTGATATCTCATTTTAACAGATATATCTACCAAAATTACGTAAATATATCTTGAAATACTAAAGAGTAAATTTATTCAATAAAATCGCCATTGGCTTCAAACACGGCCTCCAGATGACTTCAGGATCCCCTGTAACTCTTCTGGACGGTCTTCTTGTTTAATTTGATGAATGCTTCCATAATCTTTAATTTCCAGTAGCCATCTTCTTGACCCAGGGCAGCACTACCTCTTCAAGGTACTTGATGAAGGTCTCCGTGTTGGGTTTAAGGTCCCCATCAACAAATTCGGGAGCAAGTGAGTTTTCCGAGCTTCCGTACCTTCGTAATCATCGTCAGATTTTCTTTCCGAATCCTCAGCACTGTCCTCAAATTGACACCCAAACACTCTGAAATGTTCGCATTGGAGCTTCCGGTGTGAATACCAAGCAATACAGCATGATGTTTCCAAATTTCTGTTGGAATGAATTGCATCATGGAATTCTTTTTCTCCCAGACGGTACGAACTGACCCTATTGTGCAATCGAAAAATCAAAAACAAACAACGCGCATGCACAAAATTAAAAATATAAAATGGCGACAATTTACCCATCGCACTCTGTAGTACCACAATCATTGATGAAATCAAATCGATTAAGTATTTCTTTATTCTACATCAGATATAGATGTAAATTAGCTGTGATAGGCCAATTTCTGATTAGAATATTCATTTTCCGACCAACAGATCCGGGATCGAATCTCACCATTGCTAATTTGTGAGGAAGGTGACTTCTTGATGTTATCGGCCTGGGGTGGCGATTCCAACACGCGACAAGGTTGGAAAGTGTCTGAAAGTTCTATCACGGATTGACCTAAGCCTTCTCAGTAAAACTGGGTAGATATAGCTGTTCAGTGGTCGTCAGTGTTTGTGTTAGTCACAAGTCATCGTGTCATAGGTTTTGAGGGTACTGGCCTTGTCCAAACGTAACTAAGGTCCGCTCAGCACATTTGCAGTATAAACCGCAGGTGTGCTCTGTGGGTGCCGAACAAACGCAAATATGTCTGAGCAGATGTCTTCAGCAGGGATTAGGTAGCCACTCCAGCAAACGGGTGTACTCGGAAATATTAACCGGCTATTATTATTTATTTAACTAAAAATGTCTCCCATGTTTTACAGTCTGGGACTGCTGGATGATGAATAAATATCAGAACAATGTTTTCTCACACTGTATCAGAAATCGCCCAAATTATTTTTCGTAGAAGAATTTTTCTTAGAATAAAATATTATAAACCGCACCAAGATTATGTTGCATTAAAATATTGTCATGGTTTATGACCCTTTACGTCATGGCTACCAACATTACAGTTTGTTGATGGTAATATAAGGTCGCCAACTGACTGCGACACAGACGTAACACAGAAGTAGATGACACAACAAAGAGGAAAAATAATGAACCAATGGAATGATTCTATTTTTTTCAAAAAATCTGGAGTCTCTCTAAATAGAAACAAAGTGGAACTTCGGGTCACGGACGCCTCTCATCACGAACACTTCTCATCTCGAAGAAATAGGTTCACGGCAAAGCGATCCATATATGGATCACTTTGGTTCACGGACAAATTTTCAGGAAAAAAAAACGTCTTTGGTGTCGAAGAGGCAGGCCGTAGAAATTTGTTCAAATGGAGTGAGCTGCAAAGTTTCGTGGAACGACGTCACCCTTACGAAGCACGATGAAACCGGAGCATAAACATTTTCATTGTTTCAACAATGCCATGTCTCACTTTAGAAATATTTTAAAACGTAGGGAAAACAAATCTCATTGGCCAAGTTTTGTAGTGACACAGATGTCCAGGGAATCTCAAGCAGAGACGAGACATAAAAGAGAAAGAAAAAGAAAGAGAAGAGACAGAAAAGAGAAAGAAAGAGAAGGAGAAGACATAAAAGAGAAAGAAAAAGAAAGAGAAGAAAAGAGAAAGAAAAAGAAAGAGAAGAAAAGAGACATAAAAGCGAAAGAAAAAGAAAGACAAGAAAAGAGACATAAAAGAGAAAGAAAAAGAAAGAGAAGACCTAATAGACAAAGAAAAAGAAAGAGAAGAAAAGAGACATAAAAGAGAAAGAAAAAGAAAGAGAAGAAAAGAGACATAAAAGGGAAAGAAAAAGAAAGAGAAGACATAAAAGAGAAAGAAAAAGAAAGAGAAGAAAAGAAACATAAAAGAGAAAGGAAAAGAAAGAGAAAAAAGAGACAGAAAAGAGAAAGAAAAAAAAGAGAAGAAAAAGAGAAAGAAAAAGAAAGAGAAGACATAAAAGAGAAAGAAAATGAAAGAGAAAAAAAGAGACATAAAAGCGAAAGAGAAGAAAAGAGACATAAAAGTGAAAGAAAAAGAAAGAAAAGAAAAGTGACATAAAATAGAAAGAAAAATAAAGAGAAGAGATAAAAGACAAAGAAAAAGAAAGAGAAGAAATGTGACATAAAAGAGAAAGAAAAAGAAAGAGAAGACAAAAGAGAAAGAAAAAGAAAGAGAAGAGATAAAAGAGAAAGAAAAAATAGGAGAAGAAAAGAGACATAAAAGATAAAGAAAAAGAAAGAGAAGAAAAGAAACATAAAAGAGAAAGGAAAAGAAAGAGAAGACCTAATACAGAAAGAAAAAGAAAGAGAAGAAAAGAGACAGAAAAGAGAATGAAAAAGCAAGAGAAGAAACAGACATAAAAGAGAAAGAAAAAGAAAGAGAAGAAAAGAGACAGAAAAGAGAAAGAAAAAGAAAGAGAAGAAAAGACAGAAAAGATAAAGAAAAAGATAGAGAAGAAAAGAGACATAAAAGCGAAAGAAAAATAGAGACGACATAAAAGACAAAGAAAAAGAAACAGAAGAAAAGAGAAAGAAAAAGAAAGAGAAGAAAAGAGACATAAAAGCGAAAGAAAAAGAAAGAGAAGAAAAGAGACATAAAAGTGAAAGAAAAAGAAAGACAAGAAAAGAGACATAAAAGAGAAAGAAAAAGAAAGAGAAGACCTAATAGACAAAGAAAAAGAAAGAGAAGAAAAGAGACATAAAAGAGAAAGAAAAAGAAAGAGAAGAAAAGACAGAAAAGATAAAGAAAAAGATAGAGAAGAAAAGAGACATAAAAGCGAAAGAAAAATAAAGAGACGACATAAAAGAGAAAGAAAAAGAAAGAGAAGAAAAGAGTCAGAAAAGAGAAAGAAAAAGAAAGAGAAGACATAAAAGAGAAAGAAAAAGAAAGAAAAGAACAGAGATAGAAAAGAGGAAGAAAAAGAAAGAAAAGACAGAAAAGAGAAAGAAAAAGAAAGAGAAGAAAAGAGACATAAAAGAGAAAGAAAAAGCAAGAGAAGAAAAGAGACATAAAAGAAAAAGAAAAAGAAAGAGAAGATAAGAGACATAAAAGAGAGAGAAAAGAAAGAGAAGAAAAGAGACATAAAAGAGAAAGAAAAAGAAAGAGAAGACATAAAAGAGAAAGAAAAAGAAAGAGAAGAAAAGAGACAGAAAAGAAAAAGAAAAAGAAAGAGAAAAACATAAAATAGAAAGAAAAAGAAAGAGAAGAAAAGAGACAGAAAAGAGAAAGAAAAAGAAAGAAAAGACAGAAAAGAGAAAGAAAAAGAAAGAGAAGAAAAGAGACATAAAAGAGAAAGAAAAAGAAAGAGAAGAAAAGAGACATAAAAGGGAAAGAAAAAGAAAGAGAAGACATAAAAGAGAAAGAAAAAGAAAGAGAAGAAAAGAAACATAAAAGAGAAAGGAAAAGAAAGAGAAAAAAGAGACAGAAAAGAGAAAGAAAAAAAAGAGAAGAAAAAGAGAAAGAAAAAGAAAGAGAAGACATAAAAGAGAAAGAAAATGAAAGAGAAAAAAAGAGACATAAAAGCGAAAGAGAAGAAAAGAGACATAAAAGTGAAAGAAAAAGAAAGAAAAGAAAAGTGACATAAAATAGAAAGAAAAATAAAGAGAAGAGATAAAAGACAAAGAAAAAGAAAGAGAAGAAATGTGACATAAAAGAGAAAGAAAAAGAAAGAGAAGACAAAAGAGAAAGAAAAAGAAAGAGAAGAGATAAAAGAGAAAGAAAAAATAGGAGAAGAAAAGAGACATAAAAGATAAAGAAAAAGAAAGAGAAGAAAAGAAACATAAAAGAGAAAGGAAAAGAAAGAGAAGACCTAATACAGAAAGAAAAAGAAAGAGAAGAAAAGAGACAGAAAAGAGAATGAAAAAGCAAGAGAAGAAACAGACATAAAAGAGAAAGAAAAAGAAAGAGAAGAAAAGAGACAGAAAAGAGAAAGAAAAAGAAAGAGAAGAAAAGACAGAAAAGATAAAGAAAAAGATAGAGAAGAAAAGAGACATAAAAGCGAAAGAAAAATAGAGACGACATAAAAGACAAAGAAAAAGAAACAGAAGAAAAGAGAAAGAAAAAGAAAGAGAAGAAAAGAGACATAAAAGCGAAAGAAAAAGAAAGAGAAGAAAAGAGACATAAAAGTGAAAGAAAAAGAAAGACAAGAAAAGAGACATAAAAGAGAAAGAAAAAGAAAGAGAAGACCTAATAGACAAAGAAAAAGAAAGAGAAGAAAAGAGACATAAAAGAGAAAGAAAAAGAAAGAGAAGAAAAGACAGAAAAGATAAAGAAAAAGATAAAGAAGAAAAGAGACATAAAAGCGAAAGAAAAATAAAGAGACGACATAAAAGAGAAAGAAAAAGAAAGAGAAGAAAAGAGTCAGAAAAGAGAAAGAAAAAGAAAGAGAAGACATAAAAGAGAAAGAAAAAGAAAGAAAAGAACAGAGATAGAAAAGAGGAAGAAAAAGAAAGAAAAGACAGAAAAGAGAAAGAAAAAGAAAGAGAAGAAAAGAGACATAAAAGAGAAAGAAAAAGCAAGAGAAGAAAAGAGACATAAAAGAAAAAGAAAAAGAAAGAGAAGATAAGAGACATAAAAGAGAGAGAAAAGAAAGAGAAGAAAAGAGACATAAAAGAGAAAGAAAAAGAAAGAGAAGACATAAAAGAGAAAGAAAAAGAAAGAGAAGAAAAGAGACAGAAAAGAAAAAGAAAAAGAAAGAGAAAAACATAAAATAGAAAGAAAAAGAAAGAGAAGAAAAGAGACAGAAAAGAGAAAGAAAAAGAAAGAAAAGACAGAAAAGAGAAAGAAAAAGAAAGAGAAGAAAAGAGACATAAAATAGCAAGAAAAATAAAGAGAAGACATAAAAGAGAAAGAAAAAGAAAGAGAAGAAAAGAGACATAAAAGCGAAAGAAAAAGAAAGAGAAGAAAAGAGACATAAAAGAGAAAGAAAAAGAAAGGGAAGAAAAGAGACAGAAAAGAGAAAGAGAAAGAAAGAGAAGAAAAGAGACATAAAAGAGAAAGAAAAATAAAGAAAAGACATAAAAGAGAAAGAAAAAGAAAGAGAAGAAAAGAGACCTAAAAGAGAAAAACCCCAAAAGACAATTGCTTGATGTTTTTATGTGGAAGGGAACTCGCCTTCTAAACAATAACATTTTTTTTCCTTCTTCACCACCTTCCACTTAGGCTATCAACTCTCCTCTACTGTAAAATTAAATAAAGTTTTCCTATATTTTATCTGTCGGTAAACCGCTTGCGTTTTAATATTGGCTTTACTGGGTAAGACGATAAACTACGTCCAACAGCAAGGCCTCTGATCAGGAGGTTTTGAGGAGCATGGAACCACCTCTTAATTGCTGCTGTTCCCAGGTCCAACCTGACCCGGAGTGGTAGCACCTGTTAGGGTCCCAACTATGAGCAAATAGTTAACACTATGAAAGTATCAAAACAATTAATGCCAGTAATGCTGATTGTGAAATTTTTTTACCAGCAATACATTTTTGAAAAAAGAATATTAACAGCAATACATTTTTAGAAAAAAATATTACCAGCAATAAAAATCTTGTCAGCATTGAGGTTGAAATGCCGTAAAACAAACCAAACCAAATCAAACCATGATACCATACATATAAATATATACATATATCTGTGTGTGTGCGTGAGAGAGAGAGAGAGAGAGAGAGCGTGAATAAGGAACTAAGCATAAACTGCAAGAAGACAGAATGCATAGTCATCATTAAAAAGATGAGCCCAAAATACGATTTACAGGTCGGGGACACTAAAATCAAGAAAAGTGCGGACATTTAAATATCTGTGAAGTGTTTTGACAGAGGACGGTAAGTGCGACGCTGAGATCCGAAGACGTATTGGGATGGCCAAGGACGCATTCCAAAAGTTAGGCAGAGTATTACGAGGCAGGAGGATTTCTTTGTTAACAAAGAAAAGAGTATTGAACTGCTACGTGATATCTGCAGCGAAATGTTAGACGGTCTCCTTAAAGATGAAAAAGAGACCCGAGGAAACGGAGGTATGGTTCTACAGAAGGATGCTAAGGATATCGTGGTCCTAGCTTATGAGAAACGATAAGGTTTTAGAGAAGATGCAAACAAAGTAGAAGCTTATATTTAATATCAGGAAGAGGCAGCTGAAATTTCTGGGACACATAATGAACGCTTGGAGAATCTGATTCTCACAAGGCGAATAGAGGGAAAAACAGACAAGGGAAAGCAACACGTGATACACCTAGCGGGCTTAAGCAAGCGGATGACAGAACAGGGTCTGGGAGAAGCAGGAAAGGGACAAAACATGTTGAGATCTACAAGTGATAGGAGGAAGTGGAGAGCCATGATCACCTACGTTCTGAAGGGACACGGCACATAAAAGAAGAAGATTTGGGCAACATTATTCCATTTATACACTTGGTATTGAATAATCTTTGGAACTGGGCTAAATTTAAAATCAACCTGACGTTAATGGCCTCAGTATGAGAAGTAGTGATACGTTACCCTTCGTATAAATTCTAAACTTTATTAACCAAATGTTAACTTTTTCTTCTTCCATTAAATTCTGTTGACAATTAATAGGAGTAGTAGCAACAACAGTAAAAACATAAATAAATAAAAATAACCATCTTTTTTTACATAATTATAAATATATAACGTGTTATTTAAACATAATACTCTAGTATAATAATGTTTTATTTCGTTGAATAGTTTCTTTTCCCAATGTCTTTTTCAAACGTCTTTTTCTTTTCTTTTTTTTTTTTCTTTTTTTTGAATTTCAGTCGCGTCACTGTCGCTTGGCAACCCATCTAGGAGAAGGAAAACTCTAAACAACAACCTGCAACTCAAGGTGTTAATCGTGCCGAGGAGTAAATGGCTACTACTTTATGAGTTCCACTACAGGCTGTAAACCTGCCTGCAAAAAACAGTTACCCAATGTACCGGGCAACTTTTGGTGGACTTCTAGACCTGTGCGCCACTCGTAGAAACAATATGAGAACTAAAAGTCATACCAAAGAGTCCCGTAAGGCTCTTCCAGTGGATAAACAGGGAGACCGTCCCTCGGGTGGGGGAACCTACCTGAGGTCGAAAAATCTGCCACAAGAACAAACACCTGTCTTCAGCTATAATGAATCTTCAGGTCCCTACAACCTAGATAATCCCAATGATGGCCATGCGAATTCTCCAACTAGATCCACAACTATTCATTTAAAGTAAGAAAAGGTAAAACGGTCTCGTGAGAAGAACAAACTCGTTATGACTGCATTCTATGAAGCGTTGCACAAACCTCAGAAAAACATCACTCGCCAAACATATGACATTTGGCGAGAAAAGGTTGGACAAGCAATTAAAAAGGACATTGACGAAAACAAACTATGCAATGCAAAAAAGTACATCATGAGAAATAACCGATTGAAAGATGCTGAAATTGAAGAAATAAAAAGAACTGAAAACAGAATAGGTGACTCAACAGAACCTGAAAGGGAACCAGAAATTGATATAAAAAGTACTAACATCACACAAACCACAGATTATAATGAAGAAACAGAGATACACACCAATCAATATGGAGTTTAGAAGAGTTGGAAAGGCGTGATCACAAGCCTGCAATAAAATGAGTCCAAAACACATTGAACCGAATTATTTTACGGAAAGCAAGAATAGTATGCAAGAAGCCAATGAAGAAATCATGAGACATATAAGTCAGGCACAAATATTGAAATGGACGAACAAGAACAACTCTCAAAATTACAACCAACAAAGCGTAACGTCAAAAATATAAGATTCTCTACAATGCAGCATTCAAATTAATTCTGGATGAAGTAACCTCACGTATAAGTCTCAGCGAAGCAATATATGCATCAGCAATAGCAGCAACTACAAAATTAAGCATCAAAGTTAAAAAAGAAAATTTCAGAAACATGAAGAACCACCTTGGAAAAGAAAAATAGAGAAAGAAATTGAACAACTTAGAAGTGAATTATCTGTACTCGATGAACTGGCAATAGAAACAAATGTAAGGACTAGAAAAGGCAGAAGAGTCAAAAGAAAATACAAAATTAGGAAAGAAAATGAAGTCCTATCAGCTAAAGAAAAAATAAAACAAACAATACAACTGAAAGCTATGAAAAAAGATGAAGATGCTAAAGACAGAACGAGATCTTTACAGTGAAATAGAAAAACAAAAAATAGCCAAAGAACTTCAAGAAATGGTCAATGATCCTACTAAAATTCAGGCATGTGTAACCAAAGGATTTACCTTCCTTCTACCAAAAATGGTGACACAAATATCCAAAAAACTATAGACCAATTACATGTCTTCCCACAATTTACAAACTGTTGATATCTATTATGATAAAACAGGTATATATATATATAACAGACAGAAAAAAATGACATACTTCCTCTTGAACAAAAAGGGTGCAAACTTGGCTCTTAGACTAATCACTTATTAAGGATCTTGGAAAACTGCTTCAATACAAAGAAAAATCTCAGTACTGCCTGGATAGATTACCATAAGGCATTCGAATGTGTACCCCATTCCTGGATCTTCAAGTAATATATACAAGGTATCACCCGTAGTCATCAATTTCATCAAAGTATGTCGATATGAAAAACAACACTTCACCTTAATTATATAAATGAAATCTATAAGTCTGGTGAAATAAACATCAAGAGAGGAATATTTCAAGGTGACTCTTTGTCTCCCTTATTATTTTGCATATCCCTAATAGCATTAACCAGCGAACTTAACATGGCTATAAGATATTTCAAAAGAAAATAAACCATTTTACATGGATGACTTAAAGTTGTATGCTAGGAATGACAGTGAGCTGGAAGGTCTCCTGAAAACAGTAAAATGTTTCAGTGATGATGTTAGAATGGAATTCGGTTTGGATAAAGCCACAATTTTACGAGGATCACTACAACAAACCTCCTCCATTAGCTTAGACCCTAAGGTTAAGAATCAAAGATTTAGTGAAAGAAGAAGCTTATAAGTACCTCGGTGTAAAAGAAAGTGAAGGAATTCACCATAAAAAATGGAAGAAAAGAGTACTAGAGAAAGAGGGTGAGATTGATATTAAGAACTGAATTGAATTCTTACAACAGATATATGGCCATTAATAGCTTTGCCATCTCAGTGGTTCAATAGAGTTTTAACATTTTGTACTGGACTCAAAATGTTAGCAGACGAATGGGTTCTATGACAAGAGAGCTTCTTTCTAAGCATAACATGCATCACCCGAAGGCTAATGTAGACTGTCTATACATACTCCGTAAAGAGGACACCTCGAGGCGGTGTAATGGTTAGCAAGCTTGTCTCGCTAGAATTACTACTGAGTAGTGAGTTTCTATCCTCACTGGGTATCCCCTACTTTCGGCCTTGTGTCACATCTAAGCTACGCTTGGAAAATCACTACATACTCCGTAAAGGAGGTAGAAGAGGTTTTATTCAGCTAGAATTGTCATACAAGCCAATAACTATTAGCTTACTACATGGAAACAACAAACAGCACTGAAACAGAAAGAGAAAATATACAATCATGAATAAAGGTTGTAAATACAAACGAGATTAACATTTAGTAGATTCTGTAGAAAACCAAAACAGAACCCAAGAATCAACTGTTGCAACAAAAATATGAAAAAGAAAGCCAAGTATAAAGCTCTTGAACATATGAAACAACGTTGGCAAGACAAACTTCTGCATGGTCAATATCCAGAACGTGCTAGTAAAGCCGATGTTGATAAAGTTAACATTCAGTGATGGTTAAGAGCATCTGGATTAAAGGCTGAAACGGAAGGCTTTATTCTTGCAGCTCAAGACCAGAGTCTTTTCACTGGGATCTTTCAGGCCAATACTATATATAATAGTGTGGATCCAATATGTAGGTTCCGTGAAAAATATCAGGAAACCATAAACCATCTAATTTCAGGATGTTCTGTACTTGCTCCAAATGAATATAAAAATCGTCACGATAGAGTGGGGAAATATTTACACTGGACAATGTGCAAACACTTTAGAAAAGATGTTAATAAACACTGGTATGAACATCACCCAGCATCGGTTACAGGAATAGAAACCATCACAATTCTGTGTACGACGATAAACTATACCCGGCAGCAACGCCTCTGATCGGGAGATTGGAAATTTTGAGGAGCGTGCCCAGGCTCATCCTGACTTGGGGTGGTAGCACAGGTTAGGGAAAACAGTGAACCCCAAACAAACACAAAACAATATGAAAGTATAAAAGTACATTTTTATACTGAAATTACCAACAATACATATTTATAGCAAAATGACCAACAATATATTTCATAGTAGAATTACCGAGCATACATTTTATCTGTAGTTGAATGCATGCATTTGCGTTCAAAATATTTGTTTGGAGCTATAAAATTGTGTTCAAAATATTTAAATTTCGGCTTTAAATAAGCCATAGTGTTGGAATGGCATTAAACAAAATCAGCCGTCACGAAATAACTCTTTCATGACATTAATCCATATAATGTCCTACAATTTCTTAAAGAAATCAAAGTGTAAATATAACTTCAACAAAAACCGCAATATAGGACTCATATATCACTACCTATAACAATTATGTCCACACAAACATGTCGATGCACAAAAGCTGAGTATCGTCTACCATGTATTCAACTGCGAAAGCAGAATAACGTATATCATATTTTTATTACTTCAGATCACACAAGAAAATTAAATCTCGGCATTAAATGACCCATAGGGAGTTGATATGCCGTTAAACAAAAAAACAATATATATATATATATATATATATATATATATATATATATATATATATATATATATATATATATGAATTTTTCTATATTTATGAAGGAAGAGTACTCCATATCGTGGGTAAAGCGTTTTGTAGTAAACACTGTGTTTCCCGTGTCCACACGTGCACACAAGTGCGCACACATATGGGGAAGAAGTGTTCTTATATACATGCTTTAAAGATTCCTCAAGGCTTAACAGTGGCTATGCACTGGTGATTACTATGTCTACATCATATACACCGTCAAACAAATGAAAAAGTTCAATGGAATTTCTTTTTAACCAACTAAATTTCGCGCTTACACGTGTCGTCAGAGCAATAAATAAGTAAAAATATTAATAGATTTATTTGATTCTTATGAGCGGTGTTTAACACGAAACTTAAAGTCGGTAAAAACATTTTAACTTTCTTCATCTGTTAACTATTGCTGCTGTAGTTTTTTATTGAGAACTTGCTTTGCAAAATCTGCCCACCTTTGAACGTTAAATATTAATAATGTTACATGTTTTGTTAGGCGTGTGGGGTGTCAAGTTTTGCTAGTGATAACACGAGGTACTAAAATTGCAAGAAGTGAAGGGGTGAGAGCGGGATGCCAGCCTCGTATGGCGTTTGAACTCATGACGTCTGGGAACCAGCGAATGCAGCTCCTCGGAGCAATTTCCATGGATGTATTTGTAGAACAGACAGAGGGAGGCGACGGCGCGTCTGTGAGAAAGTGACTGTAGACGAGACGACAGAGCAGGGTCGACTACATTGCATATCCGCCTCTGGAGCCTATGAAGAAACCCGAGGCAAACAGAAGGGACACCAGACCATATATGGCAGCAATACTCCATGCAAGGGCGAATTGTTGATTTGTAGATCTGGAGGATCGACTCCGGTGAGAGAAACTTTCTGGCTCGGCTCAGGGAGCCAACTTTCCTTGCGGTGGACGAAGCAATTGACTCAATGTATTTATTCCATCTCAGGTCAGCAGTCAACGTGAGACCGAGAAGCCGCAGAGAGTTGCTCTCGAGAAGTTGAGCGTCAGACATTCTAATGGATGGAAGGGAAGGATCTCTGTGGTGATTAATAGAGAGCAGTTTTGTCTTAGAAGCGTTGAAGTTGACCAGCAAATTCTTGCCCCAGTTCACAATCGATTGGAGGTCCTTTTCGAGACGCACGGCCAGGTGAGTTTTGTCAGTGAGACTAGATTTGTTTTTGAGGCAGGAATAAATTGTGGTGTCATCCGCGTAGATGCCAACTTGGGAAGTTATTGCGTCAGGAAGGTCATTTATGTAGATAAGGAATAGAGTGGGGCCTAGGATGGAGCCTTGAGGAACACCTGCGTTCGTAGGATAGGAACTGGATGAGAATCCGTTGAGAACGACCTTCAATTCACGGTTTGACAGGAATGATTGTATTAGGTTATATAATCGACCCGTAATGCCATAACCCTGGAGCTTGCGAAGAAGGCCGGCATGCCAAACCCTATCAAATACTTTGGAGATGTCTAGTGCCACGGCACGGGCTTCCCCGTTATTTTGAAGAGCTCGGTAGGCAGTTTCAGTGATGGCCGCAAGCACATCAGCTGTATATCGGGCAAAGCGGAAACCATATTGCTTGTCTGAGAGCAGATTATGGGATGTGAGGTGGTTTACCACCTCGATATTGATTAGGGCTTCAAAGACTTAGCCGAAGAGGGGAAGGAGACTGATAGGACGGTAGTTGGAAGGGTCAGAGGGGTAGCCGGAGTTCTTGAAGACAGGAACGATCAAAGAGGACTTCCAACAGTCAGGAAAACAAGATTCCTTGAGGCAGTAGTTGTATAGTTTAGAAAGGGCGGGCGCCAGTTCAGGCGCGCATTTCTTCAAGACAATGGCTGGTATCCCGTCTCCACCACTAGCCTTGTTGGGGTCTAAATTGGAGATAACGCCCAGTACCAAAGATAGGGTTATGTTTAGCCCACTCAATATGGCCTCAGTTCTAAGAGGGAAGTCGGGTATGGGTACACCGGAAGAGTCGAGCGTAGTGTTGAATGAAAATTTCCGAGCAAAGCATTTAGCCTTGTCGGTAGAGGAGGTCAGGACTTCGAACTGGTTGAATAAAGGAGGTATAGAGGGTTTGCAATTATTCAATACGCTCTTGCAGAGACGCCAATAATCTTTGGAGCCAAAATTGCGAGATGCAATACGTTCCTTCATCCGAGCCACAAATGGTGACTTAGCATCGTTGAGGACACGCTTACACTCGTTACGGGCGGAGGCAAAGAGACGTCTATTGCAGTCAGACATGTCTCTTCGGAATAGGTGGAAGTAGTGGTTTCTATGGGCGATGGCAGCTGAGCAAGCAGCGGAGAACCACGGGGAGGAGCGCGACTTGACCCTATATTTCCTTGATGGGATGAAAGCGTCGATTCCAGCTTTAACCCAGGAAGAGACCTCAGAAGCACATTCTTGGACGGGGAGCTTGAAGACTCCATCCCAGGGACATTGCGGAACGCGTCCCAGTCAGCTCGTTGATAGTAGAACGAAGTTCTAGTGGTAGGAGGTTCTTTATAGGGGGTGGAGTTGAAAGAGATGTTAACAGATACTACCCCATGATCAGAGTTACCAAGAGGGCAGAGTTAGGAGGCGCTGCAGGATTCGGGGATGGAGGTAAAGCACGGGTCGAGAAGAGAGGCTTTACCTTCCCGGTTGAAGGCAAAACGAGTGGGGAAGTTAACTATCTGTGTGAGGGAATGGGGGATTGAAAAATTTAGCGTTTGAATGCCTGCGTGGTCAATAGTAGCATTCTTAAGCCACAAAGTGTGATGGGCGTTAAAGTCACCAAACACAAAAATGTGAGCAAACGGGTGGAGGGAGAGAGCCTTGTCTATGCTGTCAGAAATGCTATCGAGTATCTCACAGTCTTGAGAGGATGGAGGGTGGTAAAGGAAGAAGAGATAGCTTACCGCATTGAGGAGAGAGAGTCGGAGACACGTGTATGACTGGTCTGGCGATTCGAGAGAGAACACAGAGGGAGATGTTCCTTGACGTAGACACCAAGACCGTGCATGTGGGTTAGAGAGTCTTTTCTGAGGAGAGGAAGATAGCCGGAGATCGAGAGATCAGAAGAGGGTTTGTCTCACAGAGAGCCAGTATATCCGGGCCGTTTGCAGTGAGGAAAGATTCCAGACTGCAGAAGTTTGTCCTAATGCCACGGATGTTGAAGAACGAAATGTTGAGGGGTTTAGATGATTTTTGAGAGGCTGGTTTAGGGTTAATCTTTCGGTTTTTGTAACTCATGTTGAATTTTGTTTGTAAGAGGAGAAGGCCCGAAGTAAAAGAAACAGACAGTTTCGACCGTGACGCAGGCAGAGAGGAGTTGGCACAACCTGCATCATTATGTGGCCTCAGGGCTGCCCACCGGAGGTGACTGCAGGGACACCTTTTCATGCGCGACATGGCACCACAAACACCCCGGTATTATACAACTGTTGATCAGAGCGGCCGCTCAAGACGCTACGCAAGAGTTAAGGCTCCTAATGAAGAGGTGATGCCACAGACTGCATACATCACGGGAGAAACAGAGCTCCACTAATACAGAGGCCGGAGAGAGAAAGAGTACCGGGAACCCCTTCCTAGACAAGAAACAAGGCGTAAGCCTCTACTCACGTCCAATAGAAGTGGGAGGAGTGTTGACCGGGCGGTAGAAGAGACTACCTACTCCTATTACAGATAACACAATAAAGGACGACAAAAACAGAGGGAAGGATGGCGGTGGGGGGGAGATAACAAGCAAAGAGTCCTGGTTCAGACTTGGCTATACCCAATTACATTAAGTTTTAACTTAGTATAAGTCCCATTGTCTATTCTAAAAAGAAATTGAAAATAAGGTTATCCGGATTTATTATCGTATGTAGCCAAAGACATTCAATTTTCCATTTTTCCTGATTTTTCTTACAAACCGGGATTTCTTACTAAACTATCGAATAAGGGAGAATCATTGCGACAAAACGTCTTACTATGGTAGAGCACTTTGACAAGTGGGGGGAGGAGAGAAAAAAATAAAAAATAATAAAAATAAAAATAACAAATAGAAAAAAAGAAAAATGTAAATGGGTTTCTGCTAGAGCGAAACTATACTCCCACGAGGCAGCAAGTGTCTGCTTCCTTCCTCATGATGGTAACTGAATGTACGGCTTACCTTATGTCCAAGCGTCGACCTGGTTGGGGGTGGGGATCAACGGCCAATCCTCCGCCCTCACCAAATAGTGGGTTTGGGAAATATGCTTTCAATAAAATTTAGAACAGGAGAAAGAAACGGCGAGAACAATTCCTAGTTCAGACAATATATCAAGCAATAAGATACAGTGACAACATCATTAGAATACTGACGAGACACCTTCGCATCTAGCCAAAGACATTCAATTTTCCATTTTTCCTGATTTTTCTTACGAACGCGGATTTCTTACTAAACTATCGAATAAGGGAGAATCATTGTGACAAAATGTCTTACTATAGTAGAGCACTTTGACAAGAAAATTTGATCAGTTTAAATGCATCTAAACATAAAAATAATGTTCAGCTGCATTAGACATTATAAAATACTCTTTAAATTTCGTTCATTTTAACAAAAAGTTAAAATTCGGACAGAACTTATGGGATGACCTGATACTTTCAGCATAAAGGTATGTTTTTTTTATGTATACATTTTGAAGATCGTAAAATGTATTGTTGGTGATTTTATTATAAAATTTTTTATATTTTTGGTGTTGCATTGATTGTCATTTTGCTATAAAAATGTATTGTTGGCCATTAAATTATAGAAATGTACTGTTTATTTTTGTCTGGGGTTCACTATTTGCCCATATCTGGTACCCTAAACGGTGCTACCACCCCGGTTCAAGGTGGATCTGAAAACATCAGCAATTAAGTGGTGGTCCCACGTTCCTCAAAACCTCCCGATCAGAGGCCTTGCTGCAGGATGTAGCTTATCTTCACACATAGGACCTAGTAATTTTATGTTTTCCTAAAACGTGACAGAACACCTCGTCAAAAAAACTATAACAATGTAGCAGCGAAAATGTTAACAGTATTGCTGACATTAAGTAATTTAAAATGGAAGGCAATTTCTGCATATTTTCAGCAACTGTTAACGGTTGTAATTACAGCATCCGATATCTATGAAACTGAATATGAAATAAAGCTACTGTTGTATGAATTTCTAGGTCACCACAGCGCGAAACATTTCAAACTGATCATCCCTTAATTCATCTATTAAGTTTTGGATCTTTGACAAAATTCATTTTTCGAATACTTGAGGACGTAGATTTTTAGTTGCAGAAGACATGCTGAATAAACGGTACACAGAAAAAAAAAAGAGGTGACAGAAAAAACGGAAAATGTATACCATTGTGTAACATTTTTGTAATGTAAACAGGAGTACAAGTCACTTAATTGTTGCGCTGATTCGATAATAGATAAATAGATATTTCAGAGATGTAAATTGTACTTACATAAATATTTGGGCTGGTCACTGTGTCTCTAGATTTGTCAACTTGTAAATATATAATGTTGTTATTATTAGCTGAGTCTTGTGTGTATATAGTAAATATAATTTAATTTTTGTCTGAATTTCTGGGATGAAGAATTATTATTATATACTGTCGGAATAACATCCTCATTTTTTTCAATCGTTTCAACCCCCCCCCCACACACACACACCATCCCCAAACAAGACGATCACCAAGATGCAGCGGTTTAGTGAGGAGAAAAGACAACAAAAATCAGAAGATGGTGACTGACGTCGCATTTAAAGTTGAGAAGATCGTAGCTGGCAGTGAAGCAAGAAACCAAAAGATATTTCCACGGGTGAGAAGTACGAAAGTGTGAAAGTTACGATTAGCTATTTAAACAGTAAAACTGTGAAATCTAGTTGCCAAGGGCCGGCGCATCTTACCCCCGAAACTTTCAACCGGGTAGAGGGAAGTTGGGGGGGGGCGTTGTGACCACTGCCATTTTTTTTATTACTTTTAAACTGACGTTACATTGTCAGTCATCAACTAATAATATACATCGTGGCATGGCTAGTGCAGTGCGTACTTCGCAGGAACCCCCAAAGGGGCCAGTTTCAGCATCGTTTTACTTTTTTTCTACCTAAGTTATATTGTCAGTCATCAGCTATAATAATCGACAGGGCCGGTGCTTAATACCCCGAACCTCTCAACCACGCGGGGCCCCCATACTATTAAATGGGGGTGGGGTCAAAAGTGCTATTTTCAGTAGCGCTTATTTTTTTAAATTGTAATTTTATTTCTCAACAGTTCTTATAGATAAATTAAGAGGGCAATATATTTCGGTAAAATCATTTTTTTACTGAGATAATCCGCTAAGGAGGATCTCTGATTTTTTTTTATTGCTAGTAATACTAACCAGAAGATTAATAATGTTAATAAGGATAATATGAGTTATAATAACAGTATCATTGAGAACATTGGTCCGATTATGTTAATAATGATAAACTAAGCTAATCAATAGATTTAGGAATCATCTTAAAAAATATTTTACAAAAACGTATTTGTCATACGTATCATTGTTTGAGTTACTGATATAATGTGTATGTAATCATGATATCCAATGTATATAGACTCAAAATGGCCGTGAAATTTACAATATTGCAAAGAAATTCTCACGAAATGTGAAAAATATATCCTTCTAAAACTCAGTCTCCCGAAGCTTAGCATTCGCCAAGTTCTTATGCTACCAAGTAAGAATCAAAGAAAGATAATGGCACTGGGGAACATTTTCGAAAATAGTTTTAGTTGTCTTGATTTTTACTATTGCTCTTGCCTCATTTAATTTCTGTCATACCACAGAGATGCCGATAGGTGCGTGTCCTGCATCCCTGACGCATGCAAATCTTAAAGGATGAAGTAACTTTTCCATCTGTGCGTCGCAGTTTCCTATGATACATTGCACAATAAAACCGACACTAGGTATGACATAGAGTACTCCGATGTGGTGTAATGGTTAACAAGCTTGTCTCGCTAGATCAATTACGACTAAATAGTGAGTTCAATCCTGACTGGATGCACCATACTTTCGGCGTTGGGCTCCATACTTTCGACCTTGGGCCACATTCAAGCTACCCTTAGAAAATAGCCATCACAATTAAAAAGTGTTGTTGATCGATGCTAAGTAAAAAAAAACGACATCTATCTAATTTAAAATGTAACTAATATATTCTTTCTGTAACCTAACGCTAATCATCCTACAAACGAACTAGATACTGATGGTAATTCGTACATATATAAGGTAATGTTTTAATAAACATTTTAATATCTTCTATTTAAAATGAGAAAATCAGCAATCAATTGCTGAAACCTACTGACAAGTGGACCGAACGATGACAAAAGGGTTGCGCTACGAAACTCTGGAGTCGGAGTGCTAAATATAACATCAATCAGCTTCTTCTTCTTTTATGTGCCGTATCCTTTCAGGACGTAGGCGATCAAGGCTCTCCACCTAACATCTAATTGTATAAAATCATCTTGAAATTTAATTGAGGAAGCCAAATATATTAGAAATGGTGACAATGCAGGAAGGGTTGAAATAGACATTTGAGTTTTTGAAAAATCTTGACGTGATAGATCAAAATATCAAAAAAGACATTATTTATTTTCATTAGTTGTACTTGTAGCTCTCAATAAATTTTGTCTTTTTGTTATTTCTCCCAGGCTCTGTTCTGCCATCCACCTGCTTAAGCCCGTTTAAGTATGCCACGCGTTGCTTTCCCTTGTCCTTCTATCCACCCTGTGAGTATCAGATTTTCCAAACCTTCCTTTCTCATTACGTGTGTCAGAAATTTCAGCTGCCTCTTCCTGGTGTTAAATATAAGTTTGTTTGCATCTTTCACAAAACCTCGTCGTTGCTCACATGTTCGGTCCATGGTGTCAATCCTATATATATATATATATATATATATATATATATATATATATATATATATATATATAGCGGTTAAGTGATAGTGTTATTAAAATAGCAATACCTTCATTAGTTGTTTCCACTTGTCTTCATGCAGTACTGATGCAATAACTTATTAAAATATATCTTCTTGTGGTGCCGTTATACCTTCACCATTTCGAAATTAAAAATTTAAAACATTATTCCAACTATTCATCTCGTCTTGGAGTATTTTGTCCTATTTTTGAGTATCCAATGGGCCAAGCTAGATTGTGTGACCTGACCTGGTGTTATGGAAAGAGAGGAAACTGAAGATGTTGACATTGAAAGACGTGACTGACAAATTTGCATCAATGAAGGTACAGTTTTAGTCCTAATCAGTCAGTTATACGTGATACACGCTTAGGCGATCATGTAACTCCCGATATATGACTGACGAGACAGATTTTTTTTCCCGCAGTAGGTTGCCATTTCTTTCTGCGTTAAACCAGTTGCCATCCAAGTCTATAGAATCCGGTCTATTTACCCATAACTGGGGTGGGGGGGGAGAAGAATAGGATTCATAACCTTTCCCACGGGTATTAGCACGTAATTCGAACTCGGCTCTCCGATTCCTCAATCTAAGCTGCTATCCATTACTCCGCCGTACCTCCCTCACTGTTCCAGTGCAACAATTGTTTAAGATGTCTTCTTCTGCTGCCTTTATACTTTTTCAATGGAAGTTTATTAAAACTATTTGTTTTGTCATGGAGTATTTTATTCCTATTGAAATGCTAAAAGAATGGTCTTCTTCTCATGCCATTATGCTGTTATGCGTGTTCTTTGCGCATATACTTTTTGTATTATTAATGATTCAAGAAACAACAAAACTCCAAATGTGAATCAACAAGTCTATATTGAAATAACACACAAGAACAAAATATACAATAATTTGTATTCAATGTACAGATTAAAGCAAAAGAAGTTGCTTCCCTTCTACCGTATTTTGATTTGTAATTGATTGTTAGAAAGAAAGTTCTCTTGAGAGAGAAATGTTCAGGAATCAATGTTAGAATAAGTCTCCTGTTAGAATAGATAACACAAGAATACAATTGATCAGAAAGTGTGTTGTGTTAGAGAAATCAACAGAGTCCTGGTTGATTGAACTTGGCCGAGTCACAAAGAGATATGTATATATGTATTACAAAATTCTGTGTCTGTGTGTGCGTTTGAAATGTTGTGAGTAAAGTCATAGGTTTGTGTTGACAGGCGAAATTTGCTGGACTCTACTGGCGGCTTGTGAAAAAGTCGCCTCTTTTAAAGCTACAGATAGGCTCCCAGCGAAACTGCGGGAAAAGTTGATTTTGCACTAAAATATGTGATTGGTTAAAAATTGACCACTCGCTAAATTTGTTCTAACGAAGCAAGTAAGCAAGTTCAAAACCGAAAAATTCAAACCAACGACCGCGATGGCTAAATTGTCCTATAGAAAGGCAGTATTGATTTATTAGCCAATCGCAAACGAATAAAATGTGGGCGTGGAAAAACATAGCAGTCGCTACAATGTCATATTTTATTATTTTTCTCTCAATTAGAAATGTAAAGTACAATTAAAAAAACTATTTTCCTATAGTTTAAGGTTTTATAGAGGCGTGGGACTTCGGGGTTAAAATGAAAAGACCAAGAAGATTAATGACGGATGGTAATGACGAAGAAACACATGGGTTATTTTTAAGAGAACAAGATAAGGAATTTATTGACGAATTTACACGCTTGAAGTCGCGTTAGTAACTTGTTTCAGGAAAATAAATCACAATTTTTTCAAAGTCCGTAGTTTCAGCAAATCATCATGAAGAGGAAATGTTCATTCAACAATAAATCATCTGACACAAAATAAAATTCAAGCAAGAATGTTTAAAACAAATTAAGTGTCCGTTTTTTACGTTCAAAAGTAGATGAAGAAAGACAGTTTGAAATACTTAGCTTTCTAGGACAGCTGAAATAAAGTTCTTTGAAATGTCAAACGCTTCGTTAAGGCCGATAATATAATTAGTGAGTAATTTGACATTGGCGAAAATCTGAACGCTGGTCACGTGAACAGATAGTTACAGATGTAACTTTTCATATGACCTCGGACGCTCTTCTCTTGTTGATTTAATTTTTCTCCCTATTTTATATATATTTTATATATATATATATATATATATATATATATATATATATATATATATATATACTAGCAATAGAGCCCGGCATTGCCCGGGGATGTAACAGTAAGAGATAGATCAAGTATCGACCATCATAAAGACTGAAAAATAAAATTGACAAAGATTATTGTTTAAGGTTGACGGACACGCATGTCTTAATTTTTTTTTTTTACGAATTGGTCAAACCCAAACTCAAACAAAAACATTGTTTTCAATCGTTATGAGTCTACTGATTGAATAGAATTTTATTATAAATAATTGTCCTGGAAATCGAATTTTTAAAGCATTCTGAATATAAAAATAAACAAAAAAAGTTTGCAAGACAATAAGAAACACTACCTGCCAAACAAAAGTGAAATTTTGTTGAAATCGGTTGAAAAATGTTGATTTCATGCAAAAACAATTGTGTTTTTCCCATTTTTGGCGCTGTCAGAACCACCGCAAGGTAATTTTACGTAGTCCTGTGAAGTTTTGTTGAAATCGGTTGAAAAATGTAGGAAATCCGATCCAATATATAAACGTACAGACACACACACACACACACACACACACACACATAAAACCTGGGTTTTATAATAAGTATGATATATATAAAGATTTCGCATACGATCGTTATTTTATTTTATTTCCTTTTCAAGGTTCAACGGTTATTAATTCCTGTAAAAAAAAAAAAATTTCATTGGTCCAAAGAAAATGACACTAATGGGAGTGAGTATAAAGGGAGTTATTATTTCGTACTCACCAGGGTCTTTCCCAAGGATATTAGCACGTTAGTGAATGAAATGGATTCGAATTCCAGTCGAATCCATTTCATTCACTTAGTGCTAATACTCTTGCGAAAGAAATGAATCCTCTTCTTCTCCCCCCCTCACCCAGCTAGGGGTAAATAGCAGGACAGATCAGGTTCTGTATCCTTGGCTGGCAACTGGTTAACCGCAGAAAGAAATGGCAACCCACTGCGAGAAAAATCTGCCTCGTCAGTCATGTATCGAAAGATACATCATCGCTTAAGCGTGTATCACGCATGGCACGTAACTGACTCATCACAAGGTCATGTAATTTAAAAGATTTTGTTTTTCTAATAATCATTTCATAAAAGAATGTGTTCATATCATTATATTGTCGAAATTTAAATTCCCTTCAAATAAAATATAACAAGTAAAAGTTGTTAAAGTGCGATATTACTTCCCCAACCAAAAAGAAATAAAAATACTTTACGCGGATAAGGCCGCTCTAAACTTGTATCAGAAAACCGGTTGATGCTTTAAATGAAAGCAAAAAATCGCTACCCCTATTTTGAAATATTTGCCAAAAATCAGGAACTTTTACTTAACTTATCCGATTCAAACGAAATTTTCAGTACTTATTCATTAATAAATGTTTTACGGAATATAAAAAAAAGGAAGAAAATTACTTTGAGGAAATATTTTTTCGGGAGTGTGTTTCACACTCCTTTTAGATACCACGTGTATATTTTTTTTTAATTTTAATTTAGGGATGTTCGTTGAATTTCTCTACACTACAGTTATATCAAGAGTAAAAAAAATCTTTGAAGATATTATTTCAGTAAAAAAAATTATGCGATATTAAATGTGAATATCTTACTTCAATAAAATTTAAAAAATAATCTTTTTGAGAATTCATGCTTGCATAATTTAATAAAACGCATTACTATCCTTCAGATTGAACAGAAATAAAAAAAAAATCTACACATTTTATATTTATTTTTTAAAAATGACTTGTAATTTTTCATTGCGATTTTGAAATTCCTCCAGTTGCAGTTCGTCACAAGCGTTATAAATAAAGATGTTTGAAGATTAAAAAAAAATGTTAATTGTCATTTTTAGGGTAAACCGGTTTTAAGAGAAATTTATTTTATTTTATCCCTTTAGCAACTGAGATTTTGCTATGGATGTAAAAAAATGTCTTAATTCTGATATCACGCTTTGACTGACTACTATTCAATTTGTGTTTTGCAGTTTTGAAAACACTGTTTTCCAATCCAACAGTACAGGTGTTTTGGGGTTGTTTTTTATTTTATTTTATTTTTTGTTTTTTGTTTTTTATGTTTGTTGTTTATTTATTTATTTATTTTTTAATTTTTTTTGTTGTTTTTTTTGTGGTTGTTTATTTATTTATTTTTTGTTTTTTTTATTTTTATTTATTTTTTTGTGGTTGTTGTTTATTTTTTCGCGTGTTTCTGTTTTCCTGCATTTATTAAAGATTCTTATATAAAAGAATAACCAAACTTACTTTAGTAATTAAGCGTGAATGTTTGGTATTTTAAAAAGAAATCTTTGATTTATTTTTAAACTTAATAAAAACAAAGTTTTATCGTGAAAAGGTTTATTTTATTAATAAGAGGAATGACTAAAGTGTTTTTTAATTATTTAAAAAAATTTTTATTGCTTTGCAGCACGTTTGAAATTTAGGTTGAATAACTTTTTTTAGGTCAGCGGTCGCGTAATTAGTTTTTTAGCGCTTTTTTCAGTTGAAAAACACATTAAGTTAGACATTTGTGGTGATCACTTACATGTGCCACACCTCCGCTTTCTTTAATGTCATTGGTTCATAAATATATGATACTTATTATATAACAATTTTGTCATCGCACGTAATTTGAATTTTTCTCTAAAATCACGGATTGGTCCATTTCCTGACCAATCGCGTATTTTAGTATCTTTCTATGTTTTTGGCGCCAAGCTCACTAGAGCCTATGAGTAACTTTAAAAACCCTCTCGCTGTTAGCCAGCAGCCAGTAGCAGTTCAATTCTTGGAAAATACGGCACGGCGTATATTCTTGTGACATTTTAATTCTTAATTATTACTCATTCGAGTAATCATACTAATTCCTATTGATATCACTCATGAACATTACATCTTTCTACACTGGTAACACACTGTGGAATTATTCTTTATTTAGCTAAGACTTCAATTGAACTTGTAGTTAAATAACATTCAACATTGTACTCAACTTACCCTTTTTATTACGGAAAAAGAGAAGCAACTTTCTTTATACTATTGTTGATTTTTGTATATCATTGTTAATACAATATTTTATTAATGTTCACTGAGCTTGATTATTTTTCTCTCGTGTATGTTGTACATGATTCATGTCGGGTGTTGTTTTACAAGAACACAGCTTTCCTTCTTGATTATATTCATGGTGACCCTAGCCAACAATTCTTACAGCACCACTACACATTCTTGCAAAAATCAAATAATTGTCGGATATTAATGAAACCTTCAGAACTTATTCACAAATGAATGAAATTATTTTAGAAATGTTTGATATGTTTGATGTTTCATAAAGAAGTGTAAAGAAAATAGACAAGACCGATATATAGATACAAACAAGTAATTGTATTAAACAACAAAATTTACAATGGACATAGACATTAACATTTGTGTTTGTGTGTGAACGTAAAGAGTTTGTATTTTGGTGAATGTTCGTATGTACGTATATGTGTGTATAATGTTCATGGCGTCTCCCACAAATGGGAAGACACAATCTTCTGCGAGAGCTTACATTGTAGATGTGTTCGCTGAAAATTAAGAAATGAAAAAAAGAACGAGGCAAGAAATCGCCCAGTATTTATAGTGTAGAGAGAGCGTCCCCTAGTGAACAATTTGGACAATTAAGGAGGAGTTAACTCCGACAAATATTTAATTAAAAAAAGCTTTTAATGGCTTTTCTGAATAATATATATTAAGGTCATTTTTTGATCTGAAGCTAAAATATTTTTGGATGAAAAATGAATTTTTACATTATTTTATTCTTTTTTCAATTTTAAATACATAATATGATAAAAAGTTGTTATATATTTTAAAATTAAGTTTTTTACTGTGACTCAATGGAATGTTATTATTTTATCTACTTTTTACAGATCATAAATTTGAAAGCTTATTAAAATCTGCAATGTGAGGCTATTTTTAAAATATTTTTTTAATATTCCAAAATTGTATTAAAAATTATCTCCAACAAAAATATGGATGCAAAACTTTGAAATAATACTCTTTTCTGTTTTATAAAATTTGTTATTATAAATGTATTTTTTCGTAATTTAAATGTTATTTTTATTCCAGAATTCTCCCTCAAACCTAAGGTAAAAAAAAATTTTGAAAGTATATTTATTTTATTTAAATCTACTTACGAAAAACATCCAGAGAAAAAAAAAACAATGTCGTCTGCTAAGTGTTTTTGTCATCATCTGGGTCACGAGGCGTTTGCTCTTATCTTAAGTAATGGTGTTTATCACCAGTTGATGACAGCTTCTTTTAATTAGAATCGTATTTTCCTTATCGGTACTATTTTTTGAAAAAAAACAAAAAAAAACAAACTCGTGTCAAATTTTTTTTAACCCCTGGCGGCCATTTTTTTCAGAGAAAATAGGCTGTAACAAAATGAATAATGAATTTTGCTATTTTTGTAATGATTTTTATTTGGGATAGAACATTTTTACCATAGCAGACCTGAATTGACTTTATTTAAGTTTGGTGGGGGGGTGCTATAGGAACCCTCAAACAGCTATGAACCAGGTTCACTTAAAATTAGCACAAATTGTCACTTTGTGACGATCTACACCACACACATACATACATACACAAATACAAATCATACAACGACAAGCATTCATTGGATAATAAATCAACACCAATTTGTAATAAGCAAATTGCTTATTACAAATTAGTGTTGATTTATTATCCAATAAATGCTTATCCAAAGCGCAGCAATGCGACAATTTTATAATCGCTCTATTTTCATGTTGTCGATTTTGGGCACTTTTGGGAGAAACGGATCTCAGAAGCTTTCTTGAGTCTCCCCAAAACTCGCTCGCTGATTGGTCAATCAGATTGTCTGCGCATGAAGAACAATTCTTCCCGCGCAGCGATTCGGAGCCGATGATCACCTATATAAGCAAGAAATATTCTTAGATAATCAGTGAGATTTCAGCTGCCAAACGAATCCACGACAGTTGAAACCATGCGCCAATCTTCTTACTCACACCACCACTCACATGCTGAATATTCCTTACACTCACATAATCTTTTCCTTACACAGCAAAACTGTTGAAAACATTTATTACCAGAAACTATCACAAACATTCTTTCTTTCAGTGAACTTTAGAATACAAATAATAGTTAAAGAGAGACAACTCTTGTTTTACTCAATGCATGCCTTTCTTTCACATCCTTGTTTGTACATCTTGTTAAATACATATTTTATGTGTAATGATGTCTTTGGCTTATCCTTTTTTCACCTCAGTTTGGTTTCCTAATCTAAATTAAATTAATGTTGTGGAGTCCGCCACAACTTCTGTCCTACCAACCGATAAATTTCCCTGGCGTAAGTTTGTCGCTTGATTAGGCTACCTAAATAAAAATATAGCGTAAATGTAATTAATGCCTTCAAATTAATTAATTTTAATAAGTTTAATAAAAGCGTATAAAATAAAAATGTATATTCTTTTTAAGATATTCATTATATAAGGTTAAAGAAAACTTATTTTTAAAGATAAATACAGATTATTAAAAAAAAAAAATCAGAATGAAAAACATTATATTACTGCTGGTCTTCCATGTTTCTTTAGATTTTTTTTTCCCGCGCCTTTTCTGACAGTGGTAGAATTACAGTATTTCTACTTTATCCTTTGACCTCACAGGCTACCGTGTGTAAATAGAACGTTACTTTCATTCCGCTTTAATTAAAAGATAAGCATTACTTTTAGAAAATCCCGTTAATTAATCCTTAAATTTACTCATAGACTTCGAAACATATCTCCAGAACAAATCCTGGATTTTAAAGAGAATTTTAAATTTGTTGTTTCCATTTTTCGGATACAATGACTACTCGATGAGTCGATGAATGACGAAAATGTATCAACTAATGATTTTTGTAAATTCCTAAAAAAGTTTAATTTTTCTTTTAATTAGGATTGGCTTTGTTAGGCTATTATCCTTCAGAGAGAACCGAGATTTTGGGTCAAAGAAGGCATTCAAATTATTTCAAATGCGTTTTTCCGATTTTTTAGAAAGTCCGTAGTGTTACCTAGATCTTAGCCAAAACCTGACTACACTCGGGTTATTAAAAAAAAAAAAAAAATAAAGTAAACACTCTTTTTTAGACGCGGACTTGACAGAGTCACGATCATTGTCGGATGCAGAGATATTCTCCTAATTGATATAAATGATTCGCCAAGTGAAATGCGATATTATTTCGCTAACCAAAAAGAAACAAAAATACATTGTGCGGATAAAACCGCTCTAAACTTGTGGCCTTGTATCAGACTAAACTAAATTTTGTAAATACAGAGGATAACAGTGATTCTGTGTTACATCGACCCGTAAAAATTTTCCATAAGCTTCTTTTTTCCATTTCTTTTGGAAGCAGAACTATTTTTTTTTTTCATGAAATTTGGGTCTTTTATTGACATAGTGTGGGAAAATTAATATTGGTCAGGCGGTAAGGGGCGGTGTACTTACCCCGTGTTTTTGAAATGCTTACTAAACAAAAAGCTTGTTATTTTCTGTACTAAACTTTTATAGTTGCAGTGGTTACGTGACAGTGTGAAGAAGAAATCTATCTCTTTTTATTATTAAAATTACCTTCACGTTATCAGGCGGTTATACACCTTCTGCCTTTTGAGGAGGAGAAGGAGGAGGAGAAGTACTGGAAAGAAATCGAGAGGGAATCTCTGAAGTATTCACTAAGGTTCGGAAGGGAGCTTAAGCACCTCGAGCTTAAATTACTCTCAGTCGAAACTAGTTGCCTGAATTCATCATCTCCATGTTCCCGAGAGATTGATAGAAGTCCGTCCTTATTTGTGGTAAAACCACCGCAGATTCAAATTATTGGCCCTACGTTCAGTGGTGTGGAAATGCACACTGACCGAATTATTTATCGGAACTTTTTATCTAATTTCGAGGACTGTGTAGCCGGCATGGCCAACGATGCAGAGAGGCTAAACTTCCAAAAAGGTTCCCTCACTGGTAGACCCTTACTGCTGATTAACCATCTCAGCGTCAACAACAAAAATTATCGAGTGGTCCTCACTGTCCTAAAGAATGAATACCTCGATGAGGATGAAATTATCTCTATCTATGAAAGGCAGGATGTGTGTGTGGGTGTGTGTAACGAATGCACGGTCGCAATTTTCGACGGATTTGCACCAAAATTTACATGCACATGCTCCAAGTTAGCGGAAAGGTCAAGACCAACTTTGCATTTCACAACTCCCATCGATAGTGGAAATAATCGATTTTTTCATGCTTCTACGCAGTTTTCATGTAGTTTGCGGCCATTTTCTACTGGCCAGAGTGAGAGCCAATAGCTTGCTTCCACGAATAGGCAGGAAGATTCTATTGGCCAGCGTGAAAGCAGCTGACTGACACGAATGTTAACTAGCATGCTAGCATGCAAAAAAAAAATCGATAGCTGCATTCGTCACAAGTGGGAAAAATTCAAATCTGCGTGGCACTTTACTCCAATTGGCTCATTCGCTTGCTTAAACTCAACGTTGATTCTGATTCCGCAGAACTGGGTTGGGTGTGAAAAAATATTTGTTGTTAACATTCTTTTTTCATTCAGTTTCTCCAGTTACGAGTCCTTTTTTAAAGCTGATCCTTTTGTGTTCATTTTGTTTAGTTCTTTTTTCATAACAGATTTAATGTTTAGTATAGACCTTCGAAAACATTCGCAGTGTGAGATAGGCAAGAAGTAAGACATGTAGCAACATCAGCACGGCAAAGGGCACTCCTTTAAAGGCAAGGAAGAGCAAAAATATTTTAAGTCAAGTGGTAGCGATTGCTGTATGAGTTGTACGATTTTTGAATCAAGCACAGGCAACGCCGGGCCATGCTGCTAGTTGATAATATTTTTCAGGACATATTGGACTTCCCCATTAAAAAGGAGAAGTATTTTTCTACCTTGACAAAAATCATTTCTAAGGCCTTTCAGCTGCTCCTTCTCAGATGACTGCTTTTCTGGGGCTCGCCTCATAGCAAAGGTCCTATTCTCTAGATTCCCCAGAGAAGTTAAAGGTGAATTGATTCAGCTCTCTGACAAGAGATTTCCCACCTTGACTTTCATCTTGTGAGATACAAGGGAGGCTGTCAAACGCCTCCTTATCAAGGGGAGTGTTTCCTCTGATTCTACCCCTAATTCTGAACGCGGAACTCTTAGGTATGTGCAGTCGAGGTCCCGATCCAATGCTACCCAGAAGGATTCTTCCTTTCAAGTTAATTCTGCGTCCAGTACGCGTTTTGGGAGTTCTACTGACCTGCCCCTGTTTTATGCGTAACGTTTGATAGAAAAGTGAGAGCGTCTATGTCAGTTGTTTATTAGATACTGGTAGCTGGCGGACCTATCTGTGAGTGAGGTCTTGAAGCCCCTCGGCAGCTTAGAGTCCATTGGGGTTGATTGCGATTTAAGTTTATTTACACTCCTTGGACACTTCAAGGAGAGTCTTGAAACTCTTGTTGGGTTTGAGTGTCCTCTTTCACCCCCAGTACTAGTGGATAAAAACATAGATTTGTCGGTACGCCTCAAGGAGCTGAACTTTGTTGGACGAGTTCCAGCACACATCAAATGACCTCAGAACTATTTGGAGGTCAGCAGGAATGTGACGGAATACTAAAGATTTTTGTTCCTCCTTGGCAATTTAAGGACAGTTCTGAAATCAGATCCTATCTCTACAACTAAAATTCGACTGATTTTCAACTATAGCCTCAAGACTAGTGACTTCACTTCCCTTTCCGAGGCTGCCTACCAGGGAGTGAACATTACAAGTGACCTGTGAGGTCTACTGCTCTCTCTTCGAGTAAATAACCATGTCTTGTTGGAAGATATCAGAAAGGCCTTCCTAATGATCCGTCTGGAACTGGAAGCCGACAAGAACAGTTTCTGCTTCTTCCTAAAGAACAGAGGTTGCTTCAGGTACACTACAATCATTTTTAGCTTCACCTTTAGTCCCTTCATATTAAATTGTATTCTTCGGTACCATGCAACTCCGTTGCTCCCCACCCGCGGATCCTTGCAGACACATGTGGAGAATCGGTTTTATGTAGACAATCTAATTATGACCGGTGATCGTTCAGATGAGCTGTGCAATTTGTATGCCCTCTCCAGGCAACGACTGCGACATGGTCGAGGGGTCGAGCTGCAGTCTTGCAACTCTAACTGTGTAGAGATCTGGGACAGAATGGGGGAGGATGATACCCTGAGCAATCATGGAAATGATTGGGGGAAGTTGCTGGGATATCGGTACAGCCCTTTCTCTGCCACGCAATGAATCGCTTCCATTGAATGCGACACTGATGCTTCTACAATGAGACAAATTCTTGTTAAAGCAGCAAGACTATTTGGCTCCTTGTCTCTATACTTGCCTTTCTCATTGTGGGGTTGGATCCTGTTAGTGAGCTATGGGAGAAAGGTTTAGGATGGGATGAGCAGGTTCCACGGTAGTTTTCATCCCAGTGAAAGAGCCTTTCATTTGACCTCTCTGGATTGGGGACTATTTCCTTTCTCCGAAAGACTTTCAGTGAGGACAAGACTGACAACCTGTCCCTTTTCTGTGATGCTTCGCCGGAAGCATGTGAATTCGCTGACTTTTTGGTGCAGATTGCCTGATTTTTGTCAAGGCTAAGGTGGCACCATTGAAAAGAAAAACTCTTTCAACCTTGGGCCTTTTGGCAGTGTACTTGGCTCTGAAATGCTTGCCCACTGTCTTGGAGGGTTGTGGGGGATTCACACCAACCATAATACATGTGGCTACAGATTCTCAGGTGGTCCTCTTTTGGATTATTCGGTCCATTGTCAGTAAAAACCTCTTGTTTGTAAAAATCCTTGTTTGGCTTCACCCCCTCGGACCACAGAGAACCCTGCTGACTTCATCATCAGAGGCATGACGTTGAAAAAGTTCAGGGCCTGCATTCAGTTCTGGTACTATGGTCTTGATTGGTTGAGTAGTAGCATCATTCCTTGGGTCACTCTGTCTCAATCAACGCAGCCAACGGGTTGCCTTTTCTTCATTGAATGCCGCGGTTATTCAGGGAAAGGAATTCCGAATGGTCTTGCTTCACGAGAGGTTTTCTTCATTAAAACTATTGAGGGCATCTTCCTTACTCCTTAAATTCGTCAATAAGTTGACAGGCAGTAAAAACAGTCGTGGGTTCTTGTGCATTGTGCAAGATGTAAAATGCCAGACAAGACCTGCCTATCAACGCAATCAATTTACCCAATTCACATATGAAAATGGATTTTCCCTTCAAACATAATGGAGCTGACTTCACCGGACACATTTAGAATAGAGAAGGTAGTAGGGAGGTGTTGTACTCCAATGCAATTATATCTCTTTCTGATTCATTCTGCATGTCGGACGGATGTGAACGCCAAGAAGGCAGAGAACAAAATAAAAATGTCGTTCTCTGTTCATAGGCTCCGACCATCACATCCGGTCCTCGAAGCAGGCCCCGACAATGAAAACAACACTGGCCAATCACGAACGTTCCGGCCAGAAAAGGAGATTCCCCTAAGTAAGGACTGCCAGATCTGCTTAAAGGCATGTCTCTGATAACAGCCAAGGCAGTTGCAGGGCGGGACGACACCGACTGACACGCAGTGCGCTGCTGCTGTTGCTGCCCCCACCACAGCCTCTCAACATGGCTGCTCTTCTCAACAACCGTTACCACTCTCGGGCTTGACAAATCACCCGACTCTCCACACACGGAATCCAGAGCAGCATCTCAATTTCGACACCACCCAGCTACAAGCCTTCATCGTCGCCAACCCTGTCACCTCGGCATACTCCCGGCGCTTCCCCTACACCCAATAGCCATCCTAACAATCAGCCACAAAAAAGACTTTCCACCGATTTCGGCATCTCTGTACGACACCCCATATATTAAATAAATACACGTTGTTCAAAAATCTAATCCTCGTTATTCCTTTTCTTCCCAACCAAACGCTTACTATAAGAACTGGTGTTAGAAGCGTGCAAAGGATTAGCGTACTAACTAAATGAACCCTCCAACAACCTCTAAATGAACTAAATGCCACATCGAACATTTGGGCAGATGCAACAACTATTCGATACCCGTCTACACGAACAAATCTGACCAGACTGGTTCTTCACCCTGATGGCCAAACGAACTCAACAGGGCTAGCAAACCATTCTTCTCTATCCCAACAATAATCTCATTCCCAACTTCGCTGATCCCGCCATTCGCTGCCTATGAATCAGACTGAGATCTGGGAGAGATGTTATACTCCGTTGCAATTAGATCTCTTTCTGATTCATTCTGCATGCCCGTCGGGTGTAAACGCCACGAAAGCAGAGAACAAAATAAAAATGTCGTTCTCTGAGCATGTGCTCCGAGTATCACATCCGATCCTCGATCTGCTTAAAACAGGTCTCCGATAACGACCAAGGCAGTTGTGACCGATACACAGGGTGCTACTGTCGCTGATATCACCGTCTCTCAACATGACCGCTCCTCTCAACGACCGTTACTACTCTCGGGCTTGACAAATCACCCGACTTTCCACACACGGAATCCAGAGCAGCATCTCAACTTCGACACTGCCCAGCTACAAGCCTTCCTTGTCGCCGTTGCCGTCACCTCGGCAAACCCGATCCACTACAGCGTTTGATTATCCAGCTTCAACACCTCGCAGCTGCATACCCGACTCACTACAGGCATCCCCTTTGCAGTCGTCAAGCTCCATAGAACAGACCTACCAACCATGAGAATCGACCCACCACCGTGACCTCGATCGACAGACATGTGCACTGACCATATCCTGTGACTTCGGTTAGGCCAGCACAAGAAATAGGTCAATATCCCCGCTTCCCTTACACCCAATCGCCATCCTAACAATTAGCAACAAAAATTGACTTTCCTCCGATTTCGACATCTCTGTATGACACCCCATATATTACATATTAGGTTGGTGCGAAAATAATGTTGGTTTTTGACGTATTTTTAACGTCAAAAACCGACATTATTTTTGCACCAATCTAATAAATACACGTTGTCCAAAACCTTAATCTTCGTTATTCCTTTTCTTCGCAATCAAACACTTATTATATCAGAAGTAAAAATGTATTTGCTCTTCTTCACTTGTCTTAGTGTCAGAGCAGTACATATTGAGGTGGTGACGGACATGGGCGTGCTATCTTTTTTCAGGCCGTGGTACGTTTCACCAACCTGTATGGCATTCCGGCTGCCATCTACAGTGACAATGCAAAGACCTTCTTGGGAGGTGGCCGGCTGTTCAAGAGGTTGGTGTTGTGCCTCGATTTTCAGCAGAAGTTTGGCTCTTGTTGAATCAAATTCTACCCTATTCCACCTTTCTTCTACTGGGTTGGAGGTGACTGGGAAAGAATTATCCAAACTATCAAAACCTGCCCCTACAAGGTAGTTGGCCGAGGTGAAATAGATTATTTCACCCTACTATTATATCTGATATGCAAAGGGATATCAACAACCGCCCCCTCACTTATCAGGAATCTGTGGAGAGGGATATATATATATATATATATATATATATATATATATATATATATATATATATATATATATATATGGAGCCGGTAACATCTAAAGTGTTTTTGAGACCTAATAAGAATTCTGGGCTGCTGTTGAACCTGAATGATGGAGATTTTGCTCCCTCCATACCAGCCAGACGAGAGAGACTCCTCAGAACCATGCAGATGCATTCCAATGCCTGGAAAAATTTAGGGCCTTATAGTACGATGAATGCTAGGACTCAGGGAAAGGACCTAGGGTTATTCTCAAGTGCGATTTCAGACTAGAGTAGACTGAGGGTTGGGGACATGGTCCTAGTCAAGAGCCCTTTTAAGCAGAGACACTTTTGGGCTCTTGAGATTGTGTGGCAAAATTGAATGTCGGTCAGACGGGAAAGGAGCGGTGTACTTACCTTGTATTGTTGAAGTCCTTTACTAAACAAAAAGCTTGTTATTTTCTGTACTAACCCTTTTTAGTTACAATTGTCATGTGACAGGATTACCATCTGACCCCTCCTGAAGTTGCATAAAAGGAAAGGAAATCTGTCTCTTTTTATTATTAAAATCACAATCCATGTTATTTAAACGGTTAAACGTTGCGGAAAAGTGGCAATATATTTCGCAACTTAAGGTCGGTACTTTTGCTTTTTTCCTCGACCAGGCCAGTCTGTTCGATTTTTTTTGGGGGGGGGGTATCAGGTACATTTTCTCAATCATTCTCTTTATGCAAAAAAACTCAAACTAAAAATAAAGAATGGCATTTAAAATATTTCTTTTTAATTTACTTACTCTCTACTACAAAAAAATATATATTTCTTCAATTATGAATACGAAACTACACACGCGGAATAGGTAGCTAGTTAGTTGCTAACTAGCCAAACACAAAGAGTTCAGATTTGAACAACAAAAACATGAATTTGTCTTTACGGTTAGTATGACTATATTTAAAATTTTTATTTATAAAAAAAAGAAACAAATAAATCCTGTTTATATATTTACTGCGTAGTTTGTAGAGTTTTCAAACTTTATATTATTCGTAATAGCTATATTTCACTTGTTAGTTTTTTAACTTTTGTTATGAATGGCATTTTTAATCACGTAATTCGAAGAAAATCACAAATTTTCCTCAATGAAAGAAGAAAAATAAAATCAACTTCATTGAAGTATAGATAATAGTTGTATGAATTGATCCGTTCTTGTTAACGTTGTGAAATAGAAGCTTCAATAAAAAAAATTATCATATTTTTACAAAAAAAACCCCAGTGAAACTTCTATTAAATTCGACAGATAACTTCGTACATTTTTTAAAGCCAAAATCAAATATATAACTTGCAACAACTTGTATATTCTTTTTAGATGGAGAGACCGAAAAAAATATTTTAGCTTCAAATATTTTGTTTTAAAAGAAATTAGGTAAAATTGTTTACATGACGTTTTTCTCTAAACTCTACACTTGCTGTTAGTGTTCAATTATTCAACCAACTTGGATTTCAGTTTTATTGATTAAAAAAAAATTAAAGTCTAAAATTAAAAATCGTCAGCTCGATTCAAATTGAATCCCTCATCACCCAAAGTCAAAACACGTACCGTACGTACAGGCAATACATTTTTGTGGCTAATGGCGTATTATTAAGTTTTTTTCCTAGCATCTTGGTGTACCTATATCGACACAGGTGTCACTCTTTTTTTCAAGCTCTAGTAAAAGCAGTGCAGATGATTTCGAATTATTTTTATATCAAGCAGACTCTTCATTTTGAAGATTCGCTACTCCATAAGCTTAGTAAATAATAATGATTATTATTATTAATTGTAGTTAAAGCAGTCATTCTGAGAACAACAGGAAAGAATATAACAAAAGTTCATATTACTATGAATTGATATTATCAATAAAACAAATAAATTAACAAAAATAAAAGGTTTATTGTTCTTCTTTCATCAGAACTCAGTTGAAGGAAGAGTAGTTTATGCAACATCTAATAACGGAAACACCACAGACTGAATGTAATAATAAATATATTATAAACATCAAATCCTAAAACCACTCCTACTTACAGAGGGATGAATGTGTAACCATAAAACAGAGCTAATTCTCACCAACAAGACAATGAAACCTCATTATGTCTCTATTCTTTTTGTGTGTGTGTGTGTGTTGGTGTACACCAAAAACTGGGAGAGGCCTGTTGCATGTTCACAAGAAAACAAAAAATGGAAACCACAGGGAGAAATGAACACTTGATTCCTGTCTCCATTACATTTCAATTTTTATTGTAGATAGGTAGATGACACTTGGGGGAAAAACTTCTGCTACCTCAGACTAACATATCAGCTTTTCCCTACAACCAGCAAAAGATCTGCTTCTCTTACCACCCTTCTTCACATTGTGATTGGCAACTCTAAAGACTGGCATCAGAACTACTTCAATAGTCTATCTTCATCCAATAATGAGCAGACTGACATTACTTTGATGGGCAGTATGTCCCCCTCCAAGGATGATCCAGAACTCTTCTCAATCCTAATTGCAATCATTTATATGATTTCTATATTTATATTTCAAATGGAAATCTTCAGTGTCTTGTTTGTTGTGACTTGTTCGCAAAAGTTTTTATTTATTTATTATTTTATTCTCTTTTGGTCAAGTGGGTGGCCATGTAGAAGACCCCATTTCACAGACTTTATTGCTGGTCATTTTTGTGGATTGTCCCAATCATAGTCTCACATCTGAAAGACTTAATATAAATTGAAAACCAGAATGAGCCTTCCTCAGTACCGAGAACGTGTCTTGGGCTCATTGATAATTATTTAATAAATGCTCAGTTATTGTCAATCCTAATGAATTAATACACCTATGCAAATTATCTTTCTGAATATTGGCTGGGGATACAGATTAATCTTTGTTTCTGACGTCCAGGGCTCTGGAGTTGGAGCACAAAACCTTTGACTACAACTCCTATATTTTTGACACCTCCAACTCTGACTCCTCTTTATGTAATTAAGTGATTATGGCCTACAAATCTCATAAAGCCTATGCATAGGCTCCTAACTTGAGTCAGCCTATATCATTATAACTGGTTTATATCAAAGAATAAAGATATGGATTTTATATCATACCTATTAATTCTTCAATATATTCTAACAGAATCAGAGACAAAATCTTTGAAAGGATATAGAAGAAATAATAAAATAAAAATGCTATAATGTAAGACTTTTTACATATCTATATATATATATATATATATATATCTTTGTGTTGAAACTTGACTAATGCATGGAATAATAATGCAACACAAAATGTACTTAGAACAAAATGTATTGAAACAAGAAAGTGTACACAATATTTGCATATAGTCTTTTGTCTATTCCTGGAAAGACCGTTCATGGAGAATGGGCCCAGTTGGTGGGGCATCAGAATACGCCGACTGCCCCCCTGCAGAGGGTAAAAGTCCCTCAATGGGGCCACCTGTTGGCCGTGGGTGGCGACCCGTAATGTCTGGGGACGGGATCCTGGTGGTTGAGCAGGTTGTAACCCAGGTGTAAAGCGGTCACAATCCTGTAACACACCACTTTGGCCCTTACCTGGGCTAGACGGGCGGTCGGAGGGGCCCGATCCGATCAATCGGCTGGTTATGTCAAGCCCCATCATATATAATCCATCCCAAACCTATAACTGACACTCCTCTTCCCAATCAAAACTAACACTTAACCCTAAATATGTGATGGAAGGTGGTGGCTGAGGGTCAATCAATTTGGGAGAAAAAAAGGATCTGACACACTTGCTAAACCTTCACAGCCGTAATACTTGGAAAACGGAAACAAAGGAACACGCGTGCTCATAGACTCCTCCCAAAGAGAGTATATCATTCACGTAGCCCCGACATGGCAAGGCGAATGGGTTTCCCCCTTGTCATGTCCCAATACTGGACTCCGCGATGGGTAGGGAGCGAGAATGATGAAAAAAAATAAAAACAATCAATGGAAAAAAAGAAATCTTCCAAGAGACCACATGTGGATAACGACTCGGAAACAGAAAATGACAGCGAAAACTTTCCACGATTTATTGTACTTGAAGCAATAAGCAAAAAAGCATTAACAGAAATTTCACCATTTAAAATACAAAAAGCAATATCAAATATCATTATACCAAAAAATGTAAAAAAAATTACAAAATGGAACACTACTAGTAGAAGTAGGAAAAAAGATATATGCGGACACATTAATAAGACAAAAAAAACTACAAGAAATAGAAATAAAAGCCTACCCACACCAAACCCTAAATTTCTCAAAGGGAGTAGTAAAAAGCAAGGAGCTCTCCCTGTGCACTCTAGAGGAGATAAAAACAGAACTCCAAACTCAAGGAGTTACAAATGTCAAAAGAATAACAATAAAGAAAAATAAAGTAGAGATACAAACTAATACCTACATTATAACTTTCAATTCCCCCCAAATTCCAACAACAATTAAAATTGGATATGAAAGTATAAAAGTAGAACAATACGTACCGAACCCTCTTCAATGCTATAGATGCCACAAATTTGGGCATCACAGAGATTCCTGTAGAAATAAAAGAATATGTGGAAAATGTAATGAAAAAGAACCTGAACATAAAGAAGAGAACTGCCCAAATGAGAGCCTATGCTCAAACTGTTTGGGAAACCACTCTGCTATTTCAAAACAATGCAGTATATATAAACAGGAGAAAGAAATAATTAGAATAAAATACAAAAAAAATATATCTTTCATAGAAGCACGAAAGGAAGTTAAAAATAACATAAAAGAAAACACCTATGCTTCCATGGCACAAAAAGCAAATAAAATAAACAATGAAGATAAAATAAAAGGTTCAATTGAAATAACAAATTTATGCAAAGAATTAAAAGCTTTCCTCGAAGAATTAAAAACCTTTTTAATTGAACTTAAATCGGATCAAAATAAAACTCAACAATCCAGATCAAATGGAATAAACCCAGAAGAAGGCAAAAAACTTTGGAAAGAAAACATAGAACAAAACTCCAGCGAACCCTCTTCTTCCCAAACCCAAAATAAGAAAATGAAAAATAAACAAAAAGAAAAAAAAAATGACAACAGAGCAAGAAAGCACCCGATCAAGATCTAATTCAAAATCAAGAATCAATATATCAAATGAAAATAAATTTGAGCCTATGGAATATATGGAAATAGAAGAGAAAGAAAACAAACAAAATTCAAAACAAAACCAAAAATCTGACCGAAGGATACCACAAGCAGTTGAAGACAAAGCTTCTAAAAACTCAAGAGATGGAAAAAAACTAGAGAGGACAAATGATATAAACCTAGCAGGTAACTTTACTCCCAAAAAATGAAAGTATAATCATGGCACATAAGATCCTGCAATGGAATTGTCGTGGAATAAAATCTAATTACAATGACCTACTCATACTTATGTCACTACTGTATCCAGCCGTCATCTGCTTACAGGAAACATTTTTACAAGAAAATGCCAACTTAAAAATTAAAAATTATAAACAATACCACTATAACCACAATACAGGACATAGAGCTAATGGAGGAGTGTCAATATTGATTAGAAATGACATACCGCAAAGTAAAGTACACATTAAAACTAAATTACAAGCAATAGCAACACAAGTGATACTAGATAAAACCATCACAATTCTTTCCATCTATATACCCCCACAGGAACCAATAAATACAAAAGAAATAAACAACTTGATGGAGCAACTCCCTAAACCCAGAATCTTACTAGGAGACTTTAACAGTCATAATTCTATATGGAATAGCAAAAAAAAATAGATACTAAAGGTAAAATAATGGAAGAAATAATTAACACAAACACAGAAGATTATGAAAGCCAACAGCCTTTCAACTTTTTATACAAAATAACCATCTTAAATTCATAAATTAATAAGGCTTCGGCATAAATTGACCCAAATAGGAGTTGACATGCCGTTAAATCCAACAACCAACCAACCTGGAGAATGTGTTGCCTGAGTCGCAGTCGGGCAGAGTCTCTGGTTGAATCTCTTGATTCCTCGCCTCTCTTCCCGGTACCAACCATATTTATATGGTCGGTACTCCACTATGTAAATTAGGTGGATCCTACCACAACACTTTGCAAATAAGAAATACAGAGAGAATAAAAATGAAACTACTTTATAACAGAAGTTAAAATATAATCTTTTACAGAATGTAAAAGATAAAAATAAAAATTCCATAATGTAAGATTTTGTTACATATACAGTTTTGCAAATACAAAATAACTACAAAAAAATAAAATGACTTTAAAAAAGAAGTTGAGATGAATTTCTTTAAAGAAAATTGTAAACATACAGTAGAATAGATAAAAATAAAAATTCTATAATGTAAAACTTTTTACATAAAGTGTAACGTCCTGGGTAAGACTGTAAACTACATCCGACAGCACAGCTTTTGATCAGGTTTTGAGGAGTGTGGAACCACCTCTTAATTGCTGGTGTTCCCAGGTCCACCTTGACCTGGGATGGTAGCACCTGTCAGGGTTCCAGCTATGGGCAAACAGTTACCCCCCCCCAAAAAAAAGTGGTCAAAACACTATCAAAGTATAAAAATAGGTTTTAATACCAGCAATACTGTTTTGCAAAAATTATTACCAGCAATACATTCTTGAAAAAAAGATATTACCAACAATACATTTTTGGAAAAAAAATACTAACAGCAATAAAAATCTTGTCGGCATTAAATAACCCATTGCGATTGATATGCTGTAAAAAAAACAAACTAAACCATATAGTGTGAATTCAATTGGAGTCGGAGTCAATATAGTTTTATTGACTCCAGTGACCCCTTAATTGCTTCCAACTCCACAGCCCTGCCAACCTCTGACCTATTCTACCTGTGTAGTCAACATTACATTGACATCTATATCTATAATTCTCAAATTGTGTGTTTGTGATCAGATATTGTTTATGCGTTTCCACAGTTTTCATCTGATTTTGATGAATTTCTTTTGTTTGATAGATAATTCTTCAGTGCCAGTTTTGAGTCCAAATTACACATTCCCCTTCTCTTATCCAAGTTTCAATCTCTGTCAAGTGAGATTACTTTTTCTGTTGCATAAAGCCTACTACTCCAGTTTTAAGGCGTTGCTTTCATTGTCATTTATAGCTGTTCCCAATTTAAATCGTTTTATCGTCATGCCAGTTTTTGCATTGCATTCACCATAAGTAATAAGTAATCTTACTTTTTTTATTAATCAACATTTATTTTTCCAAACTTTCCTAAAGTTATTCAAGCTTAGTGATTTAGTGATCCCTGTAGCCTTACGGCATTCTCTTCTGGTATTTGCCTGTGCATTCCATTTGACAATTCATACTTGCCCAAGACATGCCACCAAAGAAAAGAACTTGCCTAGGTCACAAAACAGCTGCCATCATGTCTGCTATATGGATAAGAGATAACGAATCATCTTTAGAAAATTCAGTTTGCCTGTTGCAAAATGCCTCTCAGAATGCTTCAATCAGAGCCACTGAGTCTGAATATCAACATAACCATCGGCTTTCCAGAAAAGCATACCTGAATGCTTCTGCGCGCGAGACTGAAAATGATGATCAAAGGACTCGGAGAAACACCTCTTTAACTGCTGCTGTGCATGAGGCTGAAACAAGATTGAGAATGCAAAAACGGCCCTTTCAAGGGCCATCCCACATTGAAATTGTTAACCCTCCATTTGGAGATGTGCTTAAGTTGCACCCAATTGTTGTTACTAATATCGATTTTCAGGTGGGCTGACTTTTAAAACTGCTCCAATTGAATGGTAAAAATTCCCACTAATGAAAGACCCGGTTGAAGACAGGTTATACTGCTAGTAAAATGATAAATTTCAGAACTAATATGGCAGGGAGTTAAAACATCTTATCAGATTGATTAAAATATTGGTTGCCCAGTAAAGATAATGCATGTATTGGCAGACAGATAACAGCAGAAATTTATCTAGAAAAGCCTGATACTCATATCACGAATCCACAGTATATGCAAATAGTCATGACATTTCTGGTGGACAAAATTCTGGGGTTTTCTAAAATGCAACGTTTTTTTTTTTTTTTTCACATATGCTACTCTCTACAATACCAGTAATACAAAGGGCAAGAGAAAACCAACAGTAACAAATGAAGTAAAAGAAAATTGTAAAAAATGGTTTATAAGTCGCAAAAATTCACTCACCAGTCCACACAGCCCAGTAGATAAAAGCATTGGTTCATTGACTTGAGTGATCCTAAAAGGGTTGTGGGTTCAATCCCTGACCTCAGTGGAGAGAACAAAAACAAGTGAAACTGAGACACTCAAAGGCATGGTACATGGAATTAGAACAATCTACCCCTGTGGACTAAATAAAGTGTTTGGTTTGAAATTCCAACAAATATCACCTGGAGAAGACTGGAGAATACAACGGCCAAAACATTGTGAATATAACAATAAAGATGAGGGCAACAGTCTAAACAGTGTAAATAGTGTAAATATGAGTGTTCATGCTATCATTTGGATTTAGAATAATCAACAGGTATATGTGTCGGTCTTGACTTCATTGCATTGAACTTATTTAATGATTGATGTTAAAGTTTTGATATTTGAGCAAAATATACTTGAAATCCCATAAAAACATCATCCCTTTTAATAGACAAAGTTGGAATACTGAATATCCATTCATGCAATGATAAATATAGATCAGTAGTAGACAACAAATGTTTAGGAAAGTTAAGAACATGCTTATTGCTAATAGATGAGCTGCCAAACTTTTTACATATTAAAAATTGCAACTTGGATTCCCTTCCAATTTCTTGCTTCTCTGGTACTTACAATCTTCCAAAATTTAAATGCAACATCAATCACGATCTTCCTCTTCTTTTATTGTCCTTCCTCCTCACTAAAGTCCTCTCATTCTCTTTTACTCCCAGTAACTCCTTGTGTCCTAGTGGCATTACTGCCTTGCTTGGGGTGAAATGAAAAAAACATCTTTTGGTGGTTAGCTTGCAAATAGGTATAATCATGCTTGTCGATAATAGTAAGTTAACATGCAGAATATTGTTGAAGTAAGGCAAAAAAAAACAAAAAAACAGAACAGAGTTTCTAACAAAACTGAACCTGCCTCTTTAACTTATCAATAATATTGGACAATTTTACAATCTCCTCACTGACAAAAACATGTTCAGTAGTATAACTGTTATTTAGCTTTGAGTGATCCAGTAACTAATATAAGTTGGGTGAATTTGATTCTCCAAACATGCTTTTAGAAAAACTTTGTTAGTACAAACAGTCCGGATCTTACCACAAAGTTTGGCAATAACATTTAACTTGCAAATTAAATCAACAGTGAACCTGGTCCACAAATATTTGAATATAATAAAAAGAGGTACAGAGTTTAAAAATGTAATTTATTTGCTTTTTGATATTACCACTTTATGGTCATGTAAAGTCCAATTGTTTTTAATACATCTGTTATTTATATCACCCCTTTTAGAATATTCAAATATTTTATTATGGCTTTTCTCTATCTTATTGTTCTTGTTTTTTTATCCCAACAATAATATGAAATAATACTAGTGATGATTATAGTGAAAATACTTGATCAAAAATAATATCTAAAATAGCTTAAGATTCTTGCTGCGTAATAAAACAACCTAAATGTTATGTTTGCCAATTCAAAAGTAGGCTAGAGATGGTTATCCTGAAAACTCTGGTAATTGAATTGACTTAAAAGGAAAAAGAATCCATCCATTTATCTCTTAAGGATGTGTGAGAAATCATATTGTTACTCACCCATAAAGTTCTAGGTTAAATGTCATCTGATTTGATTTGGAAAAGACATGAAACATTAAGCTATTAATGCCTGCCATGAAATTTGGTATTAATAATAAAAATGAAATTAGAAAACTTGTCATAATTATAAGTTTATAAAAGAAAAAAAATCTAGTATTTATTATAGGTTTCCATCTATGAACTGTTATTAGGTTGGTGCAAAAATAATGTCATTTTCTCACATATGTTATTATACTATGTGAGAAAACGACAATATTTTTGCACCAACCTAATAATTCCCACTGTTCCCAAAATAGATTTCACCTCTCCTTAGTTATTAGCCTCTATAGTTGACTCTATTAAAGTGTTGTAGAAAATTTAAGAAAATCTTTTAAGATATAGAAATGGGTAAGGGTATTTTGGCCTGGAATGTTGCAATAAAAAAAAAAAACATGCCCACACAAGAAACCCAAAACTAATAAAAAATTTAATAAATTTAAAATTGTTTAAGATAAAAATTAATTGGCATTAATTTTGAGCTTAACCTAAATAGTTGCATGTGTGTGTGGGGGGGATATATATCAATATGAATATTTAAAGCAGTCATTGCAGCAATAATAAGAATATTTTTTCTTAATTAATTTTAACATATCTTTTAACAGCATCTGTTTTCATCAGAGGGTTGAGGTGTCACAAAAGCACTCGAGTGTTTATAAAAAAAATCAATTGGTAAGAATATAAATGTTGTTGCTGTAAACCTAATTTTTTTGCTTTTATTTTTTTTTAATTTCATATTTTTTTCATTTTTTTTAAATTTTCACATAAGGTTTTATTTGCTTTCACAGAACAGACTTTTCCTTAGAAAAAAACAAGAAAAAGAAAAAACGTGAATTAGCAGATGAGCAAAAACAGGAAATCAGAGAAGCCTTTGAATTATTTGATACAGACAAGGATGGATTCATTGATTATTATGAATTGAAAGTAAGTCAGTTTTTATTAAAATCCATGAATTTATTTTCTTATTGTTTGAAACAAAACTTTATATAATTTATCACTTTGGCTATCAGCAGGCATGTTTTTAAGCAAACATTTTGTCATATTGATTGATTCGTTTTCTATGGGTTATCAACCCTTTACAGGTTATTTAAAGCCAGAGAATATTTTTGTAAGAATTTTTTTGAGATAATGGTTTAGTGATACAAGTCTTACTAATTAACCCCTACCTGAGGGGAGAAAAGGTAGAATCATACCTTTCCCAAGGGTATTTTGCATTAAGTGAATATGACAAACCCAACAGAAATTGGAACTCAGCTCTCTGTTTAACAATTCCAAGCCATTCTCCATTATCCCACCCACACATCCAAGCTTACAGCACCACGTCATTCACAAGCAGCCACCCATCTAGGTCCTGACCAGACTCCATGTTGCTTAACTTTGGTGATCATACAAGAACCAGTGTTTTCAACATGATGTGGCTATAGGCCAAACATTTTGTCACAGTTGGTGTATTGATTCTAACATTTAAAAAGCAACATTTTTTCTTAATATTTTGCTTATTCGTTTTAAGAAAGTTAAAAATGCCATTAAAGCACAATTGAAGATTTACAAAGTTTCATATTGGAGATTTCCTCCAGGATGTTACTCTGTGATTGCTTTGAAGTTAAGGTTAATAGCAAGCAATTAAATTGAGACATTGAGAATAATTGTAGTTATACAAGACAACCAGGATTTTTAAAATCTCTAAATCAAGTGTTGAAAATCATTTACATCTGCTTGGTTATGTTAGTTGCTTTGATGTTTGACTTTTACGTAAGTGAGAAAAAAAGACTTGCTTCTAGGCCATATTTCTATATACAATTTGCTACTTAATGGAAATGTTCACAAAACAAAATATGATGAAAAGTGGATACTTTACAACAATATTCAAATGATTATGAGTCAAATGAAATGAATTACAACTGTATCAAAGCCAGTCTTCATTCAAACTCAGTTAAGTACCATACACGATACATGCTTTGGCAATCATGTCTATTTTGATTCGTGACTGACTTGGCAGAAGATTTTCCCTGCAGTAGGCTGCCATTTCTTTCTAAAGTAGACTGGTTGCTAATCAAGGCTATAGGACCCAGTCTGTCCTGCTATTCAACTGGGGAGAGAAGAGATGGATTCATACCTTTCTGAAGTGTTTGCACATAAGTTAATGTAATGAACCTGACTGTAATTTGAACTCCGCTCTCTGATTTCTGATTCTGAGCCATTACCCATTATACCACAAAATGAGTACTACCCCAAATTTGATCACTTGGTTTGTTGCATTTGACAAATATGGTTTTTTATTTTTTCATTTTCTACATTAATTTCCGTGAACAACATATTTACTGTTGTTTTACTATCTTCAGTCATCTTTTAGATGACTTCCTAATTCTATCGATTAGAGCAGTTAAAGGTACCACTTGATGAAATGTCCATCTGAAATAAGTTAAAAGAATGGACATAATATTCCATCAAGATAATGCTGACCTACACATTTCTTTGTCAGACAACCATTTATTTCAATCTTTACAAAATTCCCTTAATGAAAATAAATTTTAATTTTTGAAAAACTGAAAAAGCAACAGAAGAAGAGATGGAAGAAAATGAACTGACAACATCACTGAGTGGTCTGGAAGATCTTTTGCAGAGACTTGGATATTAGCATGCAACTGAGACACATGGAGGAAGCTGGTGAGGCTGCGACCCCACCTAGTTATGGGTCTGATGGTGATGATAATAAAATGACACCCACAGCAGTTCTTTACTCGGAACAATAAGTTCTGGGGACATGGAATTATGAAAATGTCTGAAAGATAGCAGAACATGATATTGTGAAACAACTGAAAATATGTTTATTAAAATTAATGTTGAAAATGAAATTTAAAAAACTGCCTCATTTCTACTTCTTAAACCCAACAAATTATCTTGCCTATCCAATCCAGAAACTTACAGATACTGAGTCATGAGGCTCTGACACTGATAAATTAAAATTTCAATACTTGTTCATTAAAAGCTGTTTAAAAAGAATATACTTGTGTAGTTTGCAAAATTGTTAGTAGAAATTATCATATTTACTAGCTGTTTACATGGCCACTGATATGAATAGGATTCATTACATGTTAAAACTTGTGTTTATCCTAATGATTGCACCTACAATGACATATTCAATTCTGGCAGCAAAAGGAGAAAATATAATACAAACATACTCAAAGTTGTATTTTAACACTGTTTGCATTTGAGCCTTTGATGTTTAGACAAGGTTTTAGTTTTTTTCACTGGCCACTGACTTTACTGCTACTCAATCCTACTTAATTTTAGTTTCTTCTCTAGCAAAATAAAATTTATATTTGAGTGCATGGGAAAAGTAATTTTTTAGTGTGTAGGGGAAAAGATGATTAAACAGTAAAAATTGCAGTATTTAATTTAAAAGTTAATTTTACACTGCCTTCTGTACATTGCGTGTTGCCAAATGAGGAAAAAGTGATATTCACTGGTTAGGAATGATGCAAGTCTTATTGAAAAAAATTAAAAAGATATCTGATTGATGCATTTACAATAATGAAACTATGACCTGAAGTTCCACTATCCTGCTGATTATATTTAAGGTTTTATTGTTTGCCTACCAAGTTTTTATTCACTTCAATATTATATCTATTGTTTTCTCTTCATATCATTTTTGGTTTTCATCAATAAGCTGCCAAATTTTTTTTCCTCTTCAAATGATGTGAAGATTGAAATTTAATGCTTTCTATTTGCATCAAAATACAAATCTTGCAATATCTTACCTCAGTATTTTATTTTAATAAAAGATCATTGTCATTCATTCAGCGCATTTTGCACCATCACTGTGGTTACCACTCTTCTTCATCCCGCAATTGTGACTCATGATGACATTCAAGGCAAAACAGTGCAATGGCTTGCTGGTTTCTTTTGCACTAGGAATCTTGAGGTTAACCCCATCTCTCCTCTCAGAAGTTCCTCTGCCCACTGGTAAAGCTGTTGACCTTTGCGGTGAAGCTCCTACACCCAGGCTGACAACTGGCCAATGGCCACTTGGTACAGGTAGTTTGGGGAGAAGCGTTGCCCTTTACTGGTTGGGTTGGGAAACCCTTCTAACTACCTTCACACAATTTAGCTGGCAGGTCGATGCCTTTGACTGGGATATGGCCATTGCAGTGCCCAGATTGAAAGAGAGAAATTTTTCAAATATTATTTGAAAATTATTGAAGTTTTATTATTGTTATTATTATTATTTTTATTGTTATTTTTAATATTATTAATTATTTTTGTTGTTAGTGTCTATATTTTAAGTAAAGATGAAAATAAGTGTTATTCTTGTGGTGGTCTTAATTTTTATTAGTGATGGGATGATACCAATATTTTTACCAATTCTGATACAATTCCTGATTCCAATACCTACAATGATTAAAATTCATTATTTTCAGGCCCTCCAGTTGGTTTGGAAAACTTAATGAACAAAGTACATTTATTAATAAAACATTTTGTAGTAAAATGAATACAAGAGCTTATGAATTTTTTTCTTATTTAAAAAATTTGGTAAGAGTTTAAACAATAAAGAGAACAATTTCTTTATGTAAATCACTTAACTACCTTAGCTACAGTCGACATAATGCTTTACTTTGGTTATCTTCAGAAATCTTAAAACACTTCCAAACTACACTTTTCTGCTTGGCATTGGATAAACTTGTTATAATTGGGGTCTGAAAATAATAAACATTGGTTAAAATTTAAATTTCTCACTGTTAGATAAAAAATGTTTTCTAATGTGTATAATTCGTAAAGATTCAACTAATTGTCTGCTATTAATTGTAAAAGAAAAAAAAGGTCTATTTTTTTGTCCACCTTGTATATTTTAAGTTTTAACAAGCAAAGGCTCTCTCTAAATATGCAATCTCCTTAAAATTTTATATATGGCATTTTTCAATGAATAGAACAAATTTAGTGGTGACAATTCAATGTCAGCATGCACTTCAAAAATAAGAGACACCCTAATATATGTAATATTGCAACAATAATACGCTAAGCAGAAAGGCATTATCCTATGTATTGTGGTTTAAATCATGCATATATTTTGATAACGTATAAGGAGTACCTAATCCTGCAGGAAAATGAAAAAAAAAATAAATGTAAATTTTAAATTTGCTTACAGATGTTTAATAAGAATTAAATATGAATTATCACAGCAACTTAATAAATAATAAAGGGTCTTTAATCTTATCTAAAAAATTTAACCACTAATAAATTTTACTGTCTAAAATAAATTTCTCAACTAAAAAAATAATAATTTCTAAAAAGAATAAAAGTGTTTTATTTTTGTTAAAAGAAAAAAAAAAGAGTAAAAGTGCAACAACACAGTAAAAACATATCCCTTGATTCTTTTTTTAAAGAGATATAAGCAATTTTAGTAGACTTTACAATAAATTTTTAAAAACTATTAGGAGGTTGAAAGCTAAATAATACTGATATGCTACGTTATCATTTTATAAGATATGAGATTCAACTGTTATAAAGCATTAAAATAAAAATAAGATTAAAAATGATTAAATCTTCATAAAGATGAGACAACTGTAAATGTGTATTTTTTGCATGGGTTCAATTTTTTTTTTTTAGTTATTTATTAGATTATTAGAAGATGAAATTTTACTATTCCTATTTTAAAAATATTAAAACAAATCATGTTGAAAGTGGAAAAAACTATAGCTTAATTATGCCAGATAAAAATGGGATAAAAATATTAGTTTTTTAACTTTTTTTATACACTTCTACTAAAACTTACATCTTGTTTGGCTCCAAGAAGAAATAAATGAGAAAAAAATTCAAAATATTTTAAATGCCATAATAATTTAACAGGAAAGTTTAATTATGCCAAAGAAAAATATTAGTAAAATAAAATTAAATACAATTTTTGATAGAAATTAAATTTTAGGTTTTTTAACACAGACTTTTGTGTGAAAAAGCTTTTTTCAGGAAACTTCAAATAAAAGTTTTTTGTTTTTTTAAAAGTAAATAAAGGTGAAAATTCATTTTATGTGAAGAAATCAAATGTAACATTGGAGGGAATTTCTTATATATAATCATTTTTTTTTTCTTTTTTATAAATTAAAAAACATAATAAAAATTGTCTTAAAACTCATTTTTTCTTTATATTACATAATTTTGATTATAATTATTAAATTAATAATTTATGGTGAGTTAACAGTGTTTAAAAAGAAATTAAAACTTTTTGAACTGGCGAACTTTGTGGAAAGTTCAAGAACTGAGTAGAAATTTTTCTTTTTTTTTTTTTTTTTTTTTTTTTTTTACACAAGTAAAATAAATTTACATCATACTTAGGTGTTATTATGATCTATAGATTTTAGTTTTACAGATAGTTTAAAATCAATAAATATTTATATCTTTTTATCATTAGTACCTGGAATGAAAAATTAAGTTTTAAGCAAAAAAAAAAAAAAAATTAAAGATTTGTTTTTGGAAATTAGATTAAAAATTCTGTTTCCAATACCCCAAAAAGTTCCAATATTTCCAATTTTCGATTCTGATTCATCATCCTATCAATTATTTTTATAGGAAAACAAATGGTGATGAAATTGCTTTTATACTGTGTATTAAGGGCACTTAATATGACAAGTTAGTTAGAAACTTTCTCTCAAACCAATTCACTTGTAGAATGAGTAAAATCTTTGTGGAGTGCCTTGCATTTATAGTCTTGTGGTAAACTAAGGTAAACCTATTATCTTGAAGTTAAAAAAATTAAATTTTTCTAAGATAAGTTTCAACACTTTCAGTTTTGGTATTTAGGAGAGAAAGCAGTAATAAAACATTTTAAAATGCTCTTTCTGTTAAAACTCAGAAGATACATCCTACTAGTTTGAGTAAGATGTATTTAACATTTAATTGTAGGTATGTATGCGAGCACTTGGATTTGAGGTGAAAAAGGCCAATGTCTTGAAGATTCTTCATGATTATGATATTGAAGGAACTGGTAAAATTGGTTTTGATGATTTCAATGAAGTCAGTAAGTATATATGTTTATTTTTCTGTTCTCAGATGCTACAATTCACTTCTATAAGGAAAATTAATAATTGAATCTGGATTTCACAGTTCTAAATACCAGAACTAAAAATGTAACAATCAGTAACACAAAATATTACAATGGATAAAATCTAGAATCTGTGCTTCGGCTAAACTGTTGATTGGTTGATTTTGTTCAGTGACATATCAACTTCTATGGGTTATTTAATGAACAAATCTAAATATCAAATTTTATGGCTTCAACTAAATATATTTTGAACACAATTGTATGCCTTCAACTACAAATAAAATGTATTGTTGGTCATTTTGCTATAAAATGTATTGCTAGTATTTTTACTATAAAAATGCATTTTTATACCTCCATAATGTTTTGTTTTTGTTTGGGAGTGAGTGTCACTATTTTCCCATAGCTGGGACCTTAACAGGTGCTACTATACCGGTTCAGGGTGATCCTGGAACAACAGTAATTAAGAGGTGGTTTCACACTCCTCAAAACCTCCAATGCTGCTGCTGGATGTATCTTATTGTCATACCCAGGACTAGGCTGAACTGGAACATTTTAAAATTCTGTACATGTTTCATTTAATTGGGTCATTTTCATTATATTTTAGACAGGCCACTCAAAGGAATTGTTAGAACTCACTTTGTGCAAATAGTATTTAACTGAGCATATTTAAAAAGAAGAAAAATAACCAACCCCCACCTCTCCCCCAATTAAAGACTCGTTTTTGGAAATTAGATTAAAAATTCTCTGTTTCCAATACCCACAAAAGTTCCAATATCACTGTCAAAATATCATTTGATAAAGGCAGTTGTAATACTAATAAAACACTTATCAAATTTAAGTGTGGACCCATAACTAACTGCTGCTTAATTTTGTTATGATTATTAAACAGCATGGTTTTGATCACTATTGTCAACTCTATCTTGTTTTATTAAAAGATTATATAATATTATAAATGTAACAAGGTAACAAGTTTTCTTTAAATTAAACTCTTCTTAAAAAGACTAAATTAAGGAAACCCTACATTTAAATCATACTGGAAACACTGGTTTTAGTTAGATCAACAAAGTTAAGCAGCATCAAGCCTGGTTAGTACTTAGAGGGGAACATCAGGTACTCTAAGTGATCTCCTACAATCTGAAATATGGATTGGCTTTAAATAATCAACAAAGTATTGATAAACCATAAAAAAACAAATCAATCATAAAAAAGATTAACGGAAATGTAAAAGCAAAAAGATTTTCTTGGGCAGCTACAAACATTTTTATTCTTAGGAAAAGGCCAGTTTTGGGACCAAAATGCAAAGTTAAATCACTGAATTTAATATTGAATATATTTTCTGGTGCTTTACAGCCATATTGAATGTTCGAGAAAAATAATGGAAAATTTGTTGTTTAAAAACAGTAATTTGACTTTGCTAACCAGACGTTCCCTCTGTAGCTAAATGATATAGCACATCAGGCTATATGACAGTTCCGTGTAGGATACAGGTTCGATTCCTGTCAGAAGACACATATTTTCTATGAAATTTCTTGGACATACAAGCTGGTAAATGTAGTTAATACTGTTTATTATAAACAGAGCATTTACTTAAATAATTATATCTATAAAAATAAAATATAAACAGGAAATATATTAAAACAATTGTGAGACTTAGTCCATTTCATAATATATGTCGTCATATATATATATATATATATATATATATATATATATATATATATATATATATATATACACACACACATACTTATTTGTATACATATGAGTTTGTAACCCTGGGTTTCAAACTCATCCATACAACTAAATATGTTGGCTCTATCATTGATATTGGGCACTTTACAATAAGTACTGTGCATATATAATATATATAAAAAATACACACACACACACACACACACACACACACACACATATTTGGGGTGTTTTGAGAAAATTATTTCATTTTCTTTATTCATAAAGTGATAGTAAGTTAAGATTCACATTATTTGCTTTTTATTTTCCTGTATAGCTGGTTTAGCTCAAGCAGTTTGGAAATTATATTTGAAATATTTCTGCTTTTGAAAGTTCAGTTCCATTCCAGTAATGTTAACAAATTATAGCATTCACAATAAATGTTTATAATGCTGAATTTTTGCATTTCTTTCAAAAAGTTTGACATTAAAAATCTCCCCTCTTTTCTCAAGTAATGTTTGCTTCATTATCTGGGTATCAGCAGATTTACAGATAATATACGGCTCCATACTTAATGAGTAGGTGTGAATGGCTAACAAAACAAGTAGAAAAGCAGGTGGTAAAGAATCGAGTTATTTCAAGTAACAAATGGCAGTGTTGGCAATGAGTCATGAAATATCATTTAGTGATTTGAGGCATTGAGAGAGTTAAGAATTCTAAGTGAAGGAGTAAAAATACTAATTGAAAGAAATATGGACCATCTGTTGACCAGATGAAAGAAGGCTTGGTTTAAAAATAACCAGAATCTATAAAATGTTTATAAAGACATCGGTTGGATTTGAAAAAAAAATCTAGTAAGATTTAGTAAATTCAGTACAACTGAATTTTCCCTACCCGAATTTTCATCTCCAAAAAAGTTGCTGTGACAAGATTCATGTATTTACCATAATCCTGCAAAACCCAGAGAAATCTTGAAAGTGTTTATTTAGCAAATCTATATTTTTTTTTCTTACCAAAATGTCTAAACCCAGAATCCGACTGAAGTTACTTTGGACTGGCCATATCTGGACAGAAGTACTTTTGAATATAGCCATGTGCATTACTAACAGGAATTTTTTTGTGGGAAGATACTATCTATCAATGTCATTCCCCCAGACAAATGTTTATATAAGTCAGAGCATCTATATAAGTCTTTCTATCTCTCTCTCTCTCAAGCTGAAAGAATCTCCAACACACAAACACAAACATCTAACCCTACTGTTAACTTTCTCAACACCTCAAGACCTTAGTAGAAAATCAACCAAGAGTTGATTCATTGCCTATGGTATTAAATAGTTGGCAATTTTTACATTGCCATTTAGTCTTTCTGCCGTCCTGGTGAATACATAATAATAAACCATTAGATGACTGCATCCAGAGACGAGTAATGAGTGAAAAAGGTGAAGAGACGAAAATACCCATGCTTATAACACATTACACCTCACTTGGTATTTTGGTGATTATAAGAGGTGATATTTGGCACTGAATAGATCATGGGTGTACAGACAGGAAGTTATAGAAAGCTATGATTGCTCACGTCCTGAGAAGATACATGACACAAAACAAGAATATAGATATGTCATTATATATAAAAGCCAACTGGCACTGTGGGATGAAATTACTTTGTGATGCTTGATCTTCCATCCATTTGTGCAAACTTGATCTTTTAATATGTCCAGTGAGTTTTAAATTCTCCAAGTTGTTCTTTTACAATGTGCCCAGTAAAAAAGTGGTAAATTCTGAAAGAAATTTATTTAGCTATCATGATTCATGCACAAAGTGGCAAACCATTGTAGATGTTTGAAATGTTTGCCTGAATGTTCAATACAAAGTTGTAAGCATGGTAACCAAGAGGTAGTAGCTGTATTCAAGGTCATGAATATTCAAGAAGGTTATTCAAGTTCAATTATTCCTGAAAGATGAAACAGTGATAATAAATTTACCCTTTTTTTTTTTTTTTTAACTGGGCACCCTCTATATAACAGAAATTTCAAATCTTATTGTTTACACTATTTATATTCAGACTATTATCCTCATCTTTGTTGTTGTCATCACAATATATTGACCATTGTATACTCCGGCATTCCTCAGGTGTATATTGATCTGTGTAACCTACAAGGAATTCTGACCTGTACCTTTTATTTAATCTTTGATGGTAGTCTGTTTCCATTCCACTGCTCATGTCTAGGGATATCATCTAGTTCTTATTTTTATTTACTACTGTTCAGTTATTGCTCACCAGTTTCCAGTACACATTGCCTGACCCAGGGAATGAACTCACAACCACTTTGTCACCAAATTCACAAACCAACCCATTTATCCACTATGACATTGTCTCATTGGACAAAAGTGGGGAACTCCTCAGAAATTCATACAAAAATCATTCTGATTATCATTTTCTTTGTTGTTTATTCACCTTCAAACTTCCTCATTTGTCATCTGCTCTGTCCATGGCAAACTTAATATTTATCAACGTCAACTGTTTTTTTTTTTCTTTTCTTTCTAATGAAATAGTCCAACTTTGCTTGCTATATTGAAGTGTTTTCATATTATCCCAGTGCAGCACTCCTTTCTTTGTTTCTAATATTCAACAACCTATTCACTTTCTAATGTATCTTTCACTATTTCTGTATGCCTTTCAATTTTTATGTCACACATTCTGTTGTTTTGTTATTGAACTATCTAGATAGCTGATTTCTGCACTTCTTTTTATCTTGATATTACTACCATGTGCATTCCATTTTCTTACAATTGGTGGTTAGTCCATTCTTCTGACCTTCCTCAGTTACTTTGTCATTCAGTTTTCCTTCTGTATCTGCCACCAACAGTGTTGTCTTTTAAAGTTACATCTGCTGATCATAAATCCTGAAAGGTCCACTAATTCTCTTTGAATTTTCTCCTGTAGATATTTCTCCAGTGGGAAAAGACACCATTGTTTCACTCCTTTTTTTCTATTTTGATGTACTTTCTTAATTCACTTTCTATTGGTATACAAGCCATTTGTTGCCAATACAGATTATGGAATATTTGTATGTCCTTTCCATGTAGATCAAGCTTCATTAACATTTCAATAAGCACTTTGTCATACTTTATCAGACCTCTATGTGTAATCTATGAAACATGAGCAGGCTTTTCTGCATTTTCTATTGTTCATTCTTACAATGAATATAACATTTCTCAGTGCTACTATAGTATGATATATACTATTCATTTTCTACTACGGTATAATACTTACCAACTGTTGGAAGCATGAAATATATTATGGTTAGTGTTAAAGTAGGTACCTCCACAAGGTCACTAAAAAAAGAGCATAGCATGATGAAAAAGACGCCAAACTTGACGAAAACAAAATTTTATCATCTAGATGTTTGTTATTATTAAGAGGAAAGATCAAAGTATTTTTTGGGTATTTTTTACATTTTTTAATCGTTCCTAGCACATCCGAAATTTTCGTTAAAAATCTTGTTTTTTTTTTTGTTTTTTTTTGAGTCAGCAAAATTGACCTTTTTTTTTCCATTTTATAAAAAAACTGGAAATCTCACTTTGAAATTCTTTTAAATATCAATTATCATTTTTCAAAACTTATTTTAATAAAAATCAGAAATTATAATGTTTATTTAAAATATTTTGAACCAAGCTTAACACGAGCTTTTGCGGCGAAAAGATGTAATTTGAAAATAAAACAAAGCAGATCATAAACCTTCACGTCACTTGACAGGTGATGAATGACATATTGACAGATTCTGTGAGGCTAATTTGTTCTACGGAAGGAGAAAAGTGAAATAATTTCCATTTAAGTGAACAAATTATTTATCTTGTTATTTTTAAGCAAAACTTTCAGCGATCTAATTTTTTTTTTCTACTTAGCTTTCACCTTTACATTTACGATGCTTTATGGAAAATATATTATAAAGAAATTAAAATAAGACTGTTAAGAGTGAGATTAAATTTCATAAGAAAGGTATCTAATTAATTTATAGGTACCTTTCTTATGAAATTTTATCAGAAGTGTACATAAAATACTATAATTTTATGTACATTTATTACATTTTACTGTGTTATTTGTATTTCCATTCATTTTATTATTAATTTTGATATTTCATTTATGGAAAAATGTCATAACTGAGATTAATCTAAAAATAAGATCATATAAATTTCATAAGATGATACTGATACTTGTAGGTACCCTTCTTGGTTGAAATTGAAAAATCAACTTAACTTCTCCACACATGTTTCGCAAAAGTAAAGGCCTTAACAGTGGAGAACAATGCTTAACTGAAATAATGCAACTTAATTGTATTCTGGTTGGTCTTCCGTACTTTATAATTACAGCCCAATTATAAACACAAAATTACATTTCTTAATTACTGCGGGTCTTCTGATTAGTCAAAACAATACAATTTACAGTGTGGTAAAAAAAAGATCTATCTTATAAGGACATTTATGAAAGTGGATGCTGCTTTTAACTAATTTTATAATATTTTAAAAATTTAAATGTAAAATCTATTATAATTAAGAAATAACAAATAACTGTATTAAAAATTCATTTTTCATCGAAAAGATTTTTTGCCTTCAGAAAATATTGAAAGAGTTTGTGAAGGGTGTGTACTCCTTGTTTTACTCAATTCCCATTAAGTCATATGTTCAAACCTACACAATTACAAATTACTATAATTAAATAATTTTTGTTCCTCCAAGAGTTCACTAGAAACATCAAACACAACAGTAGTTTTGTGATGCTAGTAAAATCCAAATTTTCTTGGTTAACTCTGTAGACTTCTCAAGTTAATTCCCATTCCAAACAGTGACATGTATCGATTCACTTAATGGTGAACTTCACACCTGTAACTTTCTTACATTCCTCTGTCAACATGGTAAATTGCAGCCACAAGAATTCTCATTCCAATCAGCCACCAATTATAGATTCACTTACTTGTAAAAGCCATACCAATAATTCTGTTGCATACCTCCTTCAATCATTTGTAATACCTGTAAGAGAAAATATACCTTAATGCCTCCAAAACAAAACTGCTCTCTATTAATCGTCTAAGAGAATCCTTTCTGCCTTTCATCAGCATGGCTAATGCTAACCTCCAGGAGAGTGATTCTTTGCACCTTCTTAGGGTTAAGGTTTTCTGCTGACATGAAATAGAAAGATTATATTGAATCAATTGTGAGGTCTGTTGCTAGGTAAGTTGGTTCACTGTGTTGTGCTAGACAGTTCTTTTTTTTTTTCACCCAAATCTATCTTGCATATTTATAAGTCTTCCATTCTTCCATATTGCTACTTATGGTCTGGTTATCCTGCTATATATTTAGAGATTCTTGATAAAATCCAAAGAACAATCTGCAATGTCATTGGTCCTGACCTGGCATCTTGGATTCAGATACTTTACCCCCACCATAATATGTAGCTTCCCAGGGCCTTTTTCTATAATTTCATAGTTCTGATGAACTTTCCTCGGTGGTACTTAGACACTATGAATTTAAGTATAGTACTAGAGTGGTGGCATTTTATGGTTGAAAGAGCTAGATGTAACCATAAGTTTTATGCTAACAGCTTCTTTTCTTGCACTTCTCACTTGTGGAACTCTTTTCCGGCTTCTTGTTCCTCAGTCAAGTTTGATTTTCAAAAATTCTTAATTTCTGTTCTTTTATTGTTCTTGCTCTTTAATAATGTTTACTTTTTCTTATATTCAGTCACACCCAGTAACCCCCTACAGTGGCTTTGTTGCCTTGCTTGGCATGAAATGAAAAAAAAATAATTTGTACACACACACACAAAAAAAAATTCAGTATTTTCTTCCACTTTTTTTCATCTTTCTCTGGGTTAAACTTATGAAAAACCTTTCATCTCTTTCAGTATCCAGCACAGACTTTTCTAGTTTGTCAACTTTTATTCTATTTTATCTTTCAATTTTCTTTTTTCCTCTCTCTCTCATATTCTTTTAGACTACTCTCTACATCCCCAGGTCAATGCAAACGTTTGTCTTTCTCTCCACTAATGGTCACCTTGTTCTTTTTATATTGATTGTCAGTGATTTCATTCCACAGGTAATTTCTTTTTTTAATTGGTATCACCCTGTGCAAGGCAGTAAAGCCACTAAGGCACAAAGGGTTACAGGATGTGGAAGAATTAGGAACAGAAACATTAATAATGAGTGGGAAGAGGAAAGAGTAATCAGGAGGATAGTAGATAGCGATTGACATTGCATTTAATTTTTTGCAGATTAATGTTGGCTGGAAAGCATGGAGCTGGAAGGGAGTTCCACAAGCAAGAAGTGCAAGAAAAGAAGTGTTAGCATAGAATTTAGTTACATCTAGCCAGCTCAACTGTAAATTGATAAGATCTCAATGCCAGTCTAGTACAGTGCTTAAATTCAAAAACTCTAGGGACTATAGCAAAGAGCTCTTCCAAACAATTGCCATGAAAGTATTTATAAAAAAAAAGGCACAGATAGGCAACCTTATGGCAATGGGCAAGTGACTGAAACCAAGCTACCAGATCAGGACCAATAATATTGCTGATTCTTTTTTGGATTTTATCAAGGAGATCGAGGTAAATAGCAGGGGCACCAGACCATATATGGCAGCAATGTTCTAATCATGGATGAATGTTAGACTTTTACTATAAGAAATTACAACTGGTCAGAGATGTATACAAACACTTGTATCTCTAGTTTCTCAGCTTCACATTATTTGGGAGTTTGATCTTTGTCAGTTTTTCTCTCCTGTCTTTGTGCACACCTGTCAGTACAGTTCCCTCTCAATACAAATATTTCAAATGCTAATATCAGCACAAGAATGTATATTCGACCATAACCCTGTTACATGATCTATGATCAGGCCATCCTTTAGTTTGTCAAGTTATAAATCAATTCACATGTATGCAGGCCATTCTGGGTATGATGTTAAACTGTATACAGCAGCAAGGCCTTTGATCAGGAGGTTTTGAAGAGCATGGAACTACCTTTTAATTGCTGTTGTTCCCTGGTCCACACTGTCTCTGGGTGGTAGTACCTGTTAGGGTCCCATCTATGGGTAAATAGAGAATTACCAAACTGAGGTTAAAATATTATGAAAATATAAAAATGCAAGCAATACATTTTTAAAATAAAAATATATTACCAGAGCTACCAAGAAAATTAAATTTCAGCATTAAATGATCGATAAGGAGTTGATATGCCATTAAACAAACCAAATCTACAAATCAACCATTCGTCCTTGCATGGAATACTGCTGCCATATATGGTCTGGTGCACCCACTGTTCATTTCAAAGTCCTAGATAAAATCTAGAGACAAATATGCAACATGGTTGGTTCCGATCTGGCCTCCCATCTGCAGTCACTTTCTCACAGTCATGCTGTGTCTTCCTTCTGTCTTTTCTACAAGTACTTTCATGGCAACTGCTCCAATGACCTACTTTCACTGGTTCCCAAACTGCATGAATTTAAGCATACTACTAGGTTGGCATCTTGGTCCAAATGACTAAATGTAGCCATCTCTTTTACTCCAGCTTCTTATCTCGCACCTCCTGTCAGTGGAACTCCCTTCCTATCACTTGTTTCTCTGATAGCTATAATCTTCAAATATAATGTCAATCAACATCTTCTGATGCCTTGATCCTGATCCCTGTCCTTCTCTTTACTCTTACTCTCTGTAACCCCTTGTGTGCTAGTGGCATCCCACCTTGCTTGGGGTGATTTGAAAGAAAGAAAAGAAAATCAGATGTATGCAAATGTTTTACTTAATTTTCCTATTAACCTCTGATCCCCTTTTCTGAAATCGGGCTCCATCTACAAAAGTAACATCGAATTTCCTCCTTGGAGACTTTAACAATACTATCCATATTTTACTAGCTAAGAATCCTTGGTTTAAAATTTTTCTTTTTCTCACTCAAGATCACTAACCTAAATATAATCACGCCTACTACTTAAGTTTTCACAGACACCCTCTCCTTTACATCATTTGTCTGTGACTGATAAGTGCCTGTTATTTGATACCCCATCTTATAACTTCTTATTTAAAGGATGCTTAATTTACTCAAGTGGTTTTTCTCTCTCTCTCTCTTCCCTCTCAATACCGTGCCTGGAAGTTAACCAAATTTTTTTTTTTTTTAAATTTCCACTTTACACTGGTCTTTCTTCTAACTATTCATTTTATTCCTTTTCTCAGTCTAGATATTTGCCAAAACAGGTCTACCACCCTTCTAGCTTCAAACTACACAGATTACGCCCCTCTGGTCTATCCATAAGATCAGCATTCACTGTATCTTGTAAAAAAAAAAAAAATAAAAAAATAAAACAAACAATATTTCTTAATGTGCATCTTTGCTTAGCTAAACTTATTATTCTCACTGCTAGGATCTCATTTTCTCCTTGTCTGATTCCTATTAAAACTTATCAAGTCTCAGCTGTGGTTGATATTTTCAAATATACTTTTAACCTTCCATCCAAATTCTCCCACTTGACACTAGTCTGTTGTTCTAAATATAAAATAGTCCACTTAAAAATGAAACATCTTTATTAATTCCTCTTTGGTTCGTCCTTAAATTTGGGCCACCTTCTTCTGAACTTCAAACCATGGCTTTAACTCTGGAAAACAGTTACGTGTACTTAATTTTGTAATAAACCATGGGGATATCTCTTCTGATTCTGCTGCCATTTTGTCTCTCCTGGATAATTCTGTTCCCTATTATACAACTCAGCAGCATTAGCAAGGAGAGAAAAACAAAAATATCTTCCTGCCTTAACCTGTATTGTTGCCACTTGACTTTCTTAAAGTCAGAGTCTTTCAACATGTATTGAGTCTCAAGGCACCAGTTATTCTTTAAAAAAAAAAAAAAAAATTTCAAGATGCCTGGTTGCTCTTTTTCATAGATTCTGGTTTAAGCTGCAGATTTCTTCATGTTCTGGATTGGAGTCATTATGGTTAGCTTGAGTGTCACTATCCTAGTTACAGCCCTATATATAACAACCTATTCTCAGCTACCTGGACATCTAACTCTGCCAGCCAATCTCCCCCATTAATGTTGTGTTTAAGTTTTTGATCTGAGGAAGCCTCAGGCAAAACTGGTTGAAACATCCTCAAGAGCAAAGCAGCTAAGTTACAAGAACTTTATCAAAGGAAGTGACTTTCAGAACAGACAACCAACCCTTGACAATAGAAATAATAACTGTTTAGTTGTAGACAGTTGAAGTGATCAAGTTTAACCCTTCCCAATTCTTATTGTGTCTTATCTCATGCAGCTAGTTTGTGACTTAAATGTCAGTTTTATTTACAATGCATTGCAAACAACAACACTGCCCTGGATTGGTAAATGTTAGTAGATTTAACAATTAGAATTTTGATCTTAGGCTTGCAGACAAAAACTTCTTCAGTTGATAAAATTATTCTCAAGTAGTAGCTTTCAAGGAGTGGGTAAATTAAGCATCAAGAGGAATGATGTTGTCAACTACTGTTACATTTCGTCTGGTGGGTTATTCTATATGTGCATAACAGGGTTAGTGGTTCGGTGATGTTACATATAACTAAGGTCACTACAATTCCTGACCCCAATGGACAATTAAAATAAATTAAATTTAATGACTCACTTTCAGCCAAGATCTGACCTATCATGGGTCAGCTGATTTATTGCTGTCATTTCCAGTGGTGAGAGAGGGTGTACTCTGTTTCACTCAATCCTATGAGTTCAAACCCACACAATTCCAGGTGCTAATTCAAATTGTTGCAATCAAATGCTTCTTGTTTCTCCAACAGTCCACAAGAAAAAAAACAGACCCCCTGTAGCACTTCTGGTATGCTAATAAAATCCAAATCCTAGAACTTTCACAGACTTTTCAAGTTCCAATCGCCACTTCAATTCACTTATTGATAAACTCCACACCAGTAACATTACCTTAAGTTGGCATTTATCTGATGATTCAGTATATATATATATATATATATATATATATATGGTTAAACAAAGTTCTATACATTCTGTTCATTATCCATCTATTGGTTATCCACTTGTTTTTCATTCCTTACAAGGACTTCTTTTTTCTTGTCAGTAGTGCTCCACTTTAAAAGTTTTGTAAATTAAGTTGAAATTAATTTTTAATTATTCAGCAGAGAAATGTAAATAAAACATAATCCTATAATTTTTTTGAACGTTTGTCATTTATCTTTGTTTAATCAATTTTACATGTGGGATATTATTAATTAATTTCATAGAAGGAAAATAACTTTTTACCATTAAGTTTATTTTAACTGTTTAGAGCCAGTGAGTTAAATGACTTTTTTGTTTTACTAAAATTGGTGCTGAATTCCTGAATTTCATTTAAAGATGTCAGAGAGAGAAAGAAAATGTGTGTGTATATATATATATATAATTTCGCTTGAAGATGGAACAGAGCCTACTTTAACTCAAGTTAATTCAAATATTATTTTGAAGTTTTCGGCTCTTGTTTTGAAACATGAGACCTCTTATGTAGCGTGTTGGAATCATATTTTTAAATAAATAATTATATATATATATATATAAAACTTTTACAATACAGAGATTCTGTATATAATCTCTTATTTTTTATTATTTGCAGTCAATATGGAAGCTTAGTGCCTGTTACACACCATATATGAGAAATCTCATTACGGGCAACAAAAGCAATGATTTTCCTCTCAATCCCAAGGCTCAAACTTTTTTTTGCTATTTTCAGTGACAGATTTGATGCTTGAGCGAGATCCCCAAACAGAACTTTTGAAAGCTTTCAAACTGTTTGATGATGATACAACAGGCAAGATTAGTTTAAGGAATCTGAGACGAGTTGCACGGTAAGTTCTTAAAATATTCCTATCCACATTTCTAAAAAAAAAAAAAAAAAAAAAGTAAGGGAAGGTACATAATTAATACCATTACTTAATCGATAACTCATACACAATTAAATTCTTTTACAAGTAAAATGATAGATAGTTATTTACCTGCTATCATCTTGAAAGTCACTTCAAATACTTAACAAAAGTGAGTTCCTCAAAACCAATTTGAAAGAAAAATATTCAGGAGAATATTTGTGCTCCAAAATGAAAGATTTTTTTTTTCTTCTTTTTCTGTAAAAGAAATCTCTGAATATTGACACGTGTTTATTTATTTTTTTTTTTTTTATAGAGAACTTGGTGAGAGCATGACAGATGATGAGTTGCGTGCAATGATTGATGAATTTGATAAAAATGGTGATGGTGAAAGTAAGTAAATTATATTTTGATATTGAATCTTTTCCCCTCTCCTTCCAGAAGAAAAACATCCTAACTCGATTATTGTATTCATTCTAAAAATTTTATTTTTATTTTGTAGTTGATGAAGAAGAATTTCTTTCCATCATGACTGGAGATACATGAGCAAAAACAGCCAGATTTTGATTTTTATACAAATGCATTTAATAAATTTAAAGTTTTTTTTCCCTTTTATTCTTGTCAAATCCTTTTGCTTTCTTTCCTTGCACAGTATAATTTTAATTTCTGGAGTAGAATTCAGAGAATGTATTTAGGTATGTTGTTTGATTTTATTTATTTTTTTTTTTTTTATTAAAAGGTATATTTGAGGCATAATGATTTTGCATTCAAATTTATAGAAACATTCTGTTCATGCTGTCATATAAGCAAATCCAAGAAAGAGACAAGGAGGAGGCAGGCATGGTTTCATCAAGGTAACATGTAAAAAAGAAAATATCAAAATGAGGCAAATTAGGTTATTTAATTTAAACAAAGCTTTCACTTCCCATTTTTAAAAAAAAAAAATAAAGAAAGTAAAACTGTGCAAGGTTTAGCTTATGCAATTTTCTCTAACCATTCATAGACTTGTGTCAGTCCCACAGAATCCTCCTTATTTAGAGCTGAACATTCAGCAAAATCAATCTTTAATGGCGAAATGTCAGCAAAATCAAAATCTTTGTTGGGTTTTCCAAGAAATGTGTTGTTGTTACTGGCTGAACCAATTCCTTCCAGAGCAGCTGAGCGAGTCATCCGCAAAGTGTTGCTACAATTAAAAAAATAAAAAGTATGTATCATTTATGTCTACATAGATTTTATGAGTCCTTAAATACTGACACTTAACTAGTCCAGAATTTCACATGAGCAACATCTTGGAATCAGATTAATTCCAAACTCAATGATTGTATCCTTATTTGAAATTGTATTTCTTTTGTAATTGATGAGGAAGAATTAAATTTGATTCTTTCATACAAATGCATTTAATAACAAAAACAAAATTAATTTACTCACATTTCCTTCTCAAGGCTGGATTTGATGATTTTAGCTCCCTTTGAAAAAGTCAGATCTTGTTTGTTGCAAGCAATGAGTACAGGGACTGCATTGAAAGCTAGAGACTCACAGAGTATCACATACAGATACCTGTATAGAAAAAGCAGGGGAAAAAAAAAAAGCTTTGGATTATGTAAGGTCTGTAAAATATCTATGCTTTATTTATGCTTCCTTAAAAAGTTTAATTTAAAATTGATAGAAAAAAAAAAAAAAATTTCAAAACAAAAACTTACTCGGCCACATTTTTAATCTCTTTCTGGTAAGCAGAACTGTCAATTACAAATATAATCCCCCTGGAAAATAAAAATTGGTTGAATTGGTTACTTAAACAGATGTAAGAACATACTTTTATTAAAAAACATTTGCTGATAACTAATGTGGTGTCCAGAAAAAGAATGTATTAAGTATAATGTAAACTTACATTTAACATTGACTTATTAAAAGGTCAACAGAACAGAAAAATAAAAATATATAAGACTTCCTGTTAAAGTTGAAACTTCAAAGCCAATAATATCTTGAGTATTTTCAACAGTCATCACAAAAGGAAATTTTAATATCAAACTTTTAAGTAATGACCCATATTGTTGAATAAATTTTTGAAATTACCTTGCTAAACCTGCATTCTCTTCAAGTGCTTGGGTACGAAGCCGCTCATGCCCAGGAATGTCGATGACTCTCAAAGATCTCTTCTAAAAGTTAGAAGGAAAAAAAAAAAGACATTTGAAAGAAAAACAGTAAAATTCTAACAATTTACCCTAAAGTTAGAATTCCCTTTGAGATAAGATGATTCTTCAAGTCAATATTGTAAATTCCATATAAACATAGATTTTTCAAATTCAGAGATGCACTTGAAAGTCACAAATTTTTATCTCAACAACAAAAAAGGGGGATAACTTTACTGCATACTGAAAGATATCTTTAAAAAAATATGCATAAAGTCAATGCATAAAAAAATATGACCTGTAAAGGTTTTTTTCCTCTGGCACATAATAACAATAGATACTTTAAGACTTGGCTGTGAATCCTGCAAAGCAAACTTGTTGGCCAAGTGGGACTTTGGTGACCAGAGCAATAGATAAAATGAAGTCTTCATGTTCCTGTAAAAAACATTTGCCATGAAGAGGTGCACCTGATCTTCAGTGTGAGGTTAAGTGGTATGTAACAGATTACCTTCTACATGAAGAATAGAAACCAGTGTTTCCCAGTTCATTACATTGCCACCCCCAACAGTGCATCCTGCTGCCATGGCTTCAACAGGATAATAATGTAATACCAAACATGCTGTATTTCATAAGAAAATTAGACTCACCAAGATTAGGCAACCTTTCAGTAATGCAAAATTTGCTTTTGGCATATGTATTCTGACTGGTCTGCAACAACACAGCCCAATACACAATGATCCATGTACTGTGTGTTGTGACACATTCTTTCCTGCCTCTACAATTTTTGCCAAAGTACCCACACACATCAATAAATTTTGGCTATTCACTGTCTTGATGGCAGTTGATTTTCTTTTTGCTTCTCAGACCACTGCTGATAAATACTCACCACAAAAGAATGTTCCAATGTAGTCAGCCAAAATAATTTCACCTTTATAAAAGCCACTCAAATCTTCTGGTTCATAACTGCAGTATTTGGCAAATCAAAAGTAAGTACTTAAAGGCTGATATACCTACTTAATTATATATCACTCATCAGTATAAGTATATTTAAAAAGAAAATTTTTAAAAATCCCAATTTACAATGAATTATTATCTATGCCCTTTCATGTCATGATCCCAGTAAAGGCTTGAATATTTTTTCCTTTTTGGAGATCACCTTTTTGCAAATAACAGAAAATGTATTTATTTACACTGTTCAGACTGTTGCTCCATTGATTGGAATTTCAAACTGAACCCTTTATTTTGTCCACCAGGGTAGATTATTCTGTTCCATGCCTCAGTATCCAAGTTTTTTGTTCACTGCAGCTATAGCCAGGTATTGTACTCACAACTCATTGGATCAAATCACTGGATTCAATCAACGCTTTTATTCACTGGGCCATGTGTCCTTGAGGACATCAGTGTATGAATTGTTGGGACTTATAAACCCTTTTTTACCAGAGCTTATATTACAATTTTGTTATTATTGGTCCCCTATTGTATCCATTTCTATGCTTGGCCGGATTCAGAAATTTTTGTGGCTTAGCATATGCGCTGATACCTTAAGTTTTTGTATTTTCCAATGATGTTCTCTGTCTATTATTTCAACCTCATCCCACAAAGGGCAGTGATCTTTTTTCCCTCTATATGTGCTCAGCTCCACCTGATTTTTCTATTTCCCTTGGTGTTATGGCTTTACACTGTTCCTGCAGTATTATCTTAAGGGGACAGCTTGTTTATATTTCATACCACAGCCTGCATGGGATGGCATACGCACATGCTCTCCTCCATAAGAGGTCTTGCCTGAAACATGTGTCTGAATTGTTGAACCACTTTTGAAGGTGATCTTGATGTTACATGAACCACAGATTTTTTTTGTATTTTTATGAAAAAGTTAAGGAATCAGCGCATATGCCAGGCCACAAAAATTTCCAGTGGACAAAAATAAAGAGTTCAGTTTGAAATTCCAATCACCTGAAGAAGGCCAAAATGTTGTGAATACGGCAACAAAGATGAGGACAACAGTCTGAATAATGTAAATAATTACAATACCTCATCTCAGAAATCTTAACAGAAATGTATGTTTGTTCATATTTAGAGAGTTTTACCAGGATTGTTCTGAATTGGGATTTTGTTATCTTTTTCCAATTACCAAAGATGATTAGGCATTCACAATGTCCAATTATTTCCTTGTTACTGTTGCATAATCAAGGATAACATTTCTATTTTATAAAAAATACACAAAGGACAAAGCAACTGAAAAATATTAGTCAATTCATAAAGCAAATCTGAGATCCATTATGTAACGAAAATTTTATAAATTAGCAAGACAAAAAGTTTGATTATTAGAAGAAGAAAAAAAAAGATTTTTATGATTATATGAAATTAAATCTAATGGAGATTACTATCAAGCCATTTGCATCTTAAATATGTAATTTTCTTACCAAAATGACGTTTTAAGAAAGAAACAATTTCTTAAAAAATTAAGATTGTTCAGCTAGGTTTTAATTAAACAGATTGTATAATATTAATACATCACGTAAATTAAAATAAATAATTGTATCTTTTGACAGGTACTAAATGTTCTTCTGGTTTCAAAGGATGGTTCAGACACAATAAGGAAAGAAAGAATGTCATGACTTATAAACTCATAGCAAACATAACCTGGTATTGTCAAATATTTTATGAATGCACAGTAAAATCTGATTTAGATTGAAATTCTAAAATAACTGCAAATCTCTACAAGAAAATATTTTCTCTGTTCACTTTAAAAATTCAGCTTCATATTTGAGGATTTTTGGGGTGGGGCAGAGTAGGGTAATGAGTTAGATCTGTAAAATATACAATAGTGGTTGATGTTTTCACAAAAATTGATTTTTTTTTTTTTTTTTTTTACTGAAAATTCTTTGAAGAAAACAACTTCATGGCATTTCTTTTCATGCATATTTGCCAACCAGTCCTCTTCAAATTCATGTAGATTTTAAGTCATTCTCTTCTTTTCTCCATAGTCTTAAGCTTTTTGCCAATTTTGCATACATACCTAGTTCTGTAAAATGCTGTCATTCCGAAACACTATTAGGAGATAGAGTTTGTGCAGACTTGCAACAGAATATTCAGATATAAACTTTGTTTTCTCTGTTAATATTACCAATAGACACATTAAAATTTATATAAACACTATATAACAAATCTACTTTATAAATGCCTATGAAGATATAGCAAAAATCAAATTTTGTTGATTGCTAATGTGAAAAATAATCAAAAATCAAATAATTTCTTTTAAAAACTATAAATTAAAATGACCATGTTTGAGTCATGTATATATTGCCATGGGCCATTTATCAACCACAATCACTAATCATTTCTTAATATACTATAATAAAACAAGCCTTTCATAAAAAACAAATAACGGTAACAATAGAAATAATACAAGCAAAGACTTTTATGATCATATCTAATTTGGCATTATCATGTAAGATCGAATGACCTAGAATATATAGTAAATAAAATTTACAAGAACAATGCTAAAGTTTTTGCACATTATCTATATAGATATAAGAAGAGGCTTACCTTTTTAGGAAGTTCAAAGTAAGCAAAGTTAGTTTTTATTGAAGTATAAGTTTCCTTAAATGTCTTTTGGACCAACTGAAATGAGAGATGAACAAAAATTTACTTATAAAAAAAAAAAAATCTTATCAAATATTTTGGTTATTAAGTCAGAAAATAGTAATTTTTCATGATTTTAATTTTTTTTTTTTTTTTTTCTATTTTGAACATCAATTTACATTTTCCTCTCATTTTGTTACCAATATCAAATGTCAAAACATCAGTAAGATAATCCACTTACCTGGGAAAATATCAGTGTTTTACCTGCATCACAAATTCCAGTCAAGAGAATTGCTTGCTTTTTGGTCTGTTTCCCATAGAAAATCCACAATAGAACTGAAAAATAAGTACAAAAGAAGCACATCAGCTCACAGAGAGTGTGGTTGTAGTAAAACCAATGTATGTAGTAGGTTTATTATTAGTATCAGAGATACAATCTCTGAACAGGCATGTAAATTGATACACTACATTGTTTTTTTGTAAAGGATTTAGTTATGTGATTGGAGACTATGATGGTAATTATTTTAAATTTTTTATAATATATGATGAGCTTAACTTTATTATTATCAATCATTTCTACCTATTATGTTTTTGAATGTTATTTCTTTGTGAGTGTAATTATTATGCACTTGGTTACAATAGTATAAGTTAATAGTATTATGTTTATTTTGACGAATACTGTTGTGATCAATTATTATCAATGGTATTATTAAGTTTCACATACATTTTAATTTGTTGATCATTGACGGAATTAGGAAATTGATTATTAATGACTGATGTTATGTAATTCTTTATAGAATATGGTTTTAGAAGAAGATATCATTTGTGTGCATTGGATTAAGTTTTTTATAACGGCTAACTTATATTGTTGGGGGCATTCACTATTATAATTAAGAAGACAAGTTAATGCTTGTGGCTTTTCTATATAGAGATGTAGTAAATTTATGTGTGCTGGTATCGATAGATACATCAAAGAATGGAATTTTATTATTAATATTGAGTTCTAGTGTAAATTTGAGGATGGAGTGACTTTCAAATTTGTTTTTAAGTTGTGTAATTTGATCAATATTTTAGCTAAAATGAAAATGTCATTTATGTATCTTACACATACAGGGGTTTTATTAGTATCATTAAGTATTTTGTTTTCTAAATGTGCCATATAATAATTAGAAAATATGGGGCCTAAAGGGGATCCCACTGCGATACTGTCTATTTGAGTATAAATATTGCCTAGGGTGTCATGAAAAGGTCCTTGAGTGGTACATGCTAATAATTTTTAGTTAACTTGTTAAATTTATTGTGATCATCCAAAATGGCCTGTAATTTTGAGTGGTACTCAGGTTTGTTTATAATAATGAAAGTATTAGTTTTATCAGCTTATTGGATAACAATACTGTTTTTATTTTTTAGTTGTTTAGCTGCTTTTATTAAAGAAATGTTTATAATTCCATTCGGATTTTTATGGTACCAATGTTTAATAGATTCAGCTTTAAGTAAATCTTTTAACTGTACCTGTGTAGTAATATTGTTATCTTGTTGCAATAGTAGTATTTGTTGGTATAAAGCTTCGATTTACATTTGTTTAAACATTCGATTAGGTTTCTGCGTGATGTGAAAATTTGGTCCAAGATTAATGAATTCCATTTCATTTGGGGTGAGTTGGTAATCTGATAAAACTAATACTTTCATTATTGTCCATATAGTTACTCTGATGATGGCTCATGCGAGCCGAAAGCTTAGATCAACAACCAATATAATAAAGAAATATCCAAATGTTGGACAGTTTTTGTCTTTATTTTCTCTTGAAACTAAAACACTTGGAACAGATCATGATAAAACATAATAGACATTCATTGTCTGTTATATTTAATAATATATGTTTGAATATATAGATATATGAGAGAGAGAGGGGGGGATACAAGGTTATGGCATCAGGTAGTTAATCAAATTTTAATACTGAAATATTTAAGTTGGAAATTTTATTGTTTTATAATAAATAAACCATAAATGTATAAAATTAAGATAAGTGTATTAAACAGTTTCACATTATTAATGGCTTAATAAACATACAAAATATTCTTGTCAGCTCCTTCCCCCACCTCACTTTCTGCATTAGTTCTGTATGATATTCAGGGGTGTCATCCATTAATATTCACTGTAATATCTGATATTTATTATAGGCTTCATTTAAACAAACTTCATTTGGTTTATTTAGTAAAAATAAATCTTTTTTTTTAACATTATTGAACAACATATTTATTATTTTGTGTCCATTATTTTCTGCCATCTTTCAGGGCACTTCATAATTTCATCCTCCCAAAACATTTTTATCTTTCTTAGTAAAGAACTACCATGTGTAAGTTTACTTCATGTGTAGTGTGTCCTCTGGTTTTTCTGTGAAAAATCTTATTTTTTCATATAGCTCATGTATAAGGCAATTCCTGCTCCTGAGTAATACTAGTAGGCCTACTGTAGTCAAATATTGCAGTACTAGGCTTCATCCTGGACATATTTTATAGCCACTAAATGGTCTCTGTTCTTTTTGTACAAAGCTACTCCAAAATGGTGAGAAAAACCACTCACCATAAAATATCTGATACAAAGATTTAGATACTGTACTTTTGTTTTCATTCATGTCTGATTATGGTAGCTTGTTTACCCTGGGCCTGCCCCATAAGTTTCTTCACTTTTGTTGCTACATGAAGAGCAAAACTTCATCCACTATGCATGCCACTTAAAATCAACAAATACCTTATATAAATGAAGAATTAATAGATGAATTCAAATTGAAAAAAAAAAAAAAAAAACATTGTTAATTCTTCATTTATATAATTTTATTTGATGATTTTAAATGGCACTCATACTAAATGTTCTGCTTTTCATGTAGCAAAAGAAAGAAAGAATCTAGGCTAAAGAGTTTACATGCACCATTAAAGTTAACTAAAGGTATCATGAGAATGTAGGCCTACCAGTTGGTTGCAATCACTGAAAATGCATGTATTTTAACCCTTCCAGAAAAAAATTTACCTGTGTATATTATGACTGATTACTGAAAATGCATAATTTTTAACCTCTTCAAAAAAAAATTACCTGTGTAAAATGCAACCGTCTATTTTTTGTATAAAAATGTGATAATAAAATCTCACACTATACTCAAGGATATATATGGTACTTTTGTAATCTTCCTGGGAACTGAAATCTTTTTTTTTTTTGCATTATGAAAATTTTGTAAAGACCAAAATAAATGGCAAAGCAAAAAAGAGTAATATCTGGTGGATATGACAGACAAGTGAATGAAATGGTGGATATGACAGACAAGTGAATGAAATGGTGGATATGACAGACAAGTGAATGAAATGGTGGATATGACAGACAAGTGAATGAAATGGTGGATATGACAGACAAGTGAATAAAAACTTCAGTCAAACTGGAACAATTTATGTTTGGTCAAGAAACATGAAGTATGGATTCTTGCATTCCATGTTGTAAAATTCCTTTAAAAAACTAAACATTTTCATTAAAGAAACAAATCGCACATTTGTATTGCGATTTAAAAAAATTATTATTTCTCCTTTCACTTTTTTATTGCAACAGAGTTACTTGTGAGAATTTTATAAATAAATCTGGTAGACGCTCAGAATGGGAATTAACTTGATAAGTTAATATGAAAAGCATTTAATTACAATAAATTAAATTACTACCTGGAATTGTCTGAGTTTGAACTCAGGGTTTAACAGGGTTTTTAACTTGTTTAAGTTACTAGGATTGGGTAGAAGAAGAATCACCCACACCTTACGCTCTCAATAAAAATGACAATTGAATTAAACAATTGAATTGCTTGTTATTTTTATGTATGTATACAAGTCCTGCAGAACCAATTTGAATTGATGAACCAACTACCAGTCACCAACTGGATTTATTCCTGCTGTTTTTAAAATATGTGAATAAATGGACAGGTACTAACTCAAAAACTGGATGAGGTTAGACCACAGTATTGGAAAGGGTTAAACTGATGACTTGTAACCCTTAACAAATAAAGTATCTGACTATATTTCTGAGATGAGGTATTGTAATTATTTACATTGTTTGGACTGATGTAATCATCTTTATTGCCATGTTCACAATGTTTTGGCCATTGTATGCTCTGGCCTTCTTCAGGTGATTGTTATTTAGTACTGAACCCTTTATTTTGTCTACCAAAAAATCAGGCATAGCTGACCACATATGGAGGGAAAAAGGAAATAATAGACAGAGAACATCACTGGAAATACAAAAACTTAAGGAATCAGCACATATGCTAGGCCACAAAAATCTCCTAAGACAGCCAAGCATAGAAATGAATACAATATGGGAGCCAATAATATGAAGAGCTAGAGAAAAATAACAACAACATTGCAATATGGTAAAAAAAATGGTTACTAGACATTAATTTTATAAGTCCTAATAATTCATGGACCAGTGGATAAAAGTGTTGGTTTGATCCAGTGATTTGACCTAAAGAGTTGAGAGTTCATTACCTGGTGATAGTGGTGTAAAAAAAAAAAAAAGTTGAGTTAAAAGAGACATCTGGAAGGGGCATGGCACTAGAGTAATCTACCTCAGTTGATGAAATAAAGGTTTCAGTTTGAAATTCCAATGTCCGAGATATGTGAACATGGCAATAAAAATGAGGACAAATCAATAAAGTAGGTGTGTCCCTGGTAACGCTAAAAAAGTGGTATACGCTGGAGAAAAAAGGTCCCCAAATTGATAAAAAAAATTTGAACGTGTAAATGTTTATGTTAAAATTAAAGAGGGAAGACCAAAGTATTTTTTGAATATTTTTTCAGATTTTTTAATCCTTCCTATAAATTTAAAAAATTTTATTTAAAAATCTCGTTTTTCTTGAATCAAAAAAAAAAAATTAGTGAATTCGATTTATCGGCCATTTCCGCCCGAGTTTGTAAACAAAAAAAAAAAAAAAAAAAAAAAAAAAAAAAAAAAAAATCAAAATTAGTTCAAAAATCAATTAAAATTCAGTTACACCTTTTTTTTTTTGTTATCTTAGGAAATTTAGAATGATGAAAGTATACTTAATGTAATTTGAAAGAAACATTACTTACTTTTTTAGCAGAAAATTTTTTAATAGAGATATTTCCAACCGTAGTGCTTGCTTAGGTGCGTGATTGATGGGTGTTAATTGATGTGCGTCAATATATTGACAACTTACGTCAAGGGAATTTATCGTACGATAGTGATGTAATTCGTTCAAATTCTAAGTGAACCTGGTTAGTAAATTAAAAAAAAAAAAAAAAAAAAAAAACTAACTTTCAATTTTTTTTTTTTTTTTAACCTTACGTTTGAAGAAAAATTTCTGCACTGAAAATAACATTTAAATTGTGAAAAAAAATCAAATTTTACAAGTAAAAATAAAACAGTAACAACATTTTTTTAAATTGAGTTATACATATTTTATTTATTAATAAAATTAATATTGAAATGCTATGCAATCAATTTCAAATTTTGCTTTGTTGCTAACTGAATGAATGCAAAGTAATTTCTGAAGTAAAAAGAACTTGCTTCTATCTAGGGAAACAACTCTACCTCACCTGACGTTATTTCAAAGCTGTGCAGCCATACTTTCGTTGGAGACGATTTTAAATACAATTTTGGAATATTAAAAAATTATTTTAAAAATATCAACGGTTGTCAGATTTTAATAAGCTTTCAAATTTATGATCTATAAGTAGAGAACATATGTCATTTTCATTTTTCATCAAAATTTTATTTTTTTTTTTAGATAAGAATTACCTTAGTATATGTTATTCAGAAAAGTCATAAAAAGTTTTTTAAATTAAATATTGTCTTAGTTTTATTGGGTTTTGTATTTTTACAATTGAGGTAAAAGTTTGGACAATTTTGCACATTTTTTTTACAAAAAAAAAAAATAAAAAAATCAAAAAAAAAAAAAATCGATGATTTAGAATCTTCAGAGTCTTGTGCATTTAATTGAAAAAAAAAAATTCAGGCATTGAAAATAAACTTTTGAAGTTTTCATAAAATTAAGTTCAAGGGGTGTAACAGATATAAAAAAAAATATTTATACCATGACTTTCAAAAAGACAAACATTTCTAAAATAATTTCATTCATTTGTGAATAAGTTCTGAAAGTTTCATTAAAATCCAACAAGTACATGATTTTTGCATGATTTTCCAAATCAATGTGTTTTTTTCAACTGAAAACAGTGAAAAACAAGTAATGTTAATATTACCTAATTTTTGAACTAAAAAAAAAAAAAAAAAAAAAAAAAATTTTCAACTAAATTTAAAATATGCTGCAAATGAAAAAAAAATTTTTTAAAATAATTAAAAAATACCTTGGTCTTCCCTCTTTAATTTTAGCATAAACATTTACACGTTACAATTTTTGTTTTATCAATTTGGGAACCTTTTTTTCTCCAGGGTATACCACTTTTTTAGTGTTACCAGGGACAAGCGTACAATAAAGTCTAAAGAGTCACTTCCTTCTATATTTTTGTGATTTTCTCACCTTGCTCCTTTCACCAAAGACTTCCTCAGATCAAAACTTAAACACCATATAGGTGAGGAAGATTAAGTGGCACAGAAAGGTGCATTCACTACCCAGAAAAGGAAACAAGAGGTGTGTCAGATTATTCTCTCAGTGCATTAAGTTTCATTTTTTATACCAGTGACTTAGATCACTGCTTTATACATAACTCAAATATAGTACACTCATGACTAAAGAATAACATTATTGCGATCACACAGTAAAATTAAGCATGTTTCAACAGGACTCTAATACATGTTCAAACATATTTCTAATTCCACTATTAGTAAAACTATATATGATGTGTGTGATAGGATAAGGAACAAATAGGAAATGTTTATAAATTTAACAGGATTTACTTTTATCTAAGTTTCATCAGAAATTAAATATGGAGGAGATAGTTCTGGTACATTTTAGTTTTGTGTTATTTATTTTTCATTGTTTAAGCAGACCTCATGTGTATTTGTCTTGCCTGGTAGCATTTATGTGTATATTTCTTGTGTATTTGTGTATCATAATTTTAGTTGGTCTATACGGGTTTTGGTTGAAAATGTAATTTTGTATCTAGTGGGCATTTTATTTATGCCTGGTAGTATGTTGATCAGGGGATGTTTTGTTTGGGAATGAAAGAATTTAGGTTACACCAGGTGTGAGTAATCGGATCTTAAGGTCTTTAAGTATGGATTTTATGAAAGTTGGTGCTTTAATAAAGTGTTTGGCACGTGTTTATTAATAGGAAATTGATATAATGAATATGCATACACCTGTGTTCCCCTTCACAGGAATATGATTGGCTGGTGTCAGCCATAAATGCAGGCTGATGTAGAGATACAGGACGACACCCATTGGACTATGCCATTGGCTATTCTATTGGTCTACTCCTTTTGCCTACACCTATTGACTGCGACGAGTACCAGTTCCATTACTGCTAGCTGCTAGATTGTTCTACTCGGTTACAGTAGTCCTAACCACTTAGCTACTTCGATCAAATATATCCCTTTCCGGCACATATCAGAAATATATAACAAATCTACCGATTATTACACAGAAAATCCATTTATACACAAAAATGATTTTCACTAACGGGAAAATCAAATTTTATTTCAAAAGATTTTAATAATGCTTAGGTATTAAAAAAGAAAACATACCTATATCAACAGTTAGTTTTATTAAGAGTTTCAATAAAACTCAACTAATCCTGTTGTAAAAAGAAATAGCTTCTTAGAACATTAATAAAATAAATCACACCCACATAAAAAGCTCAATGGACTCATTTACTACTAATCATGTAGAGATTGAAACTTGAAGATGTGTAATCTTGAAAACATTTGACTTAAAGAATGTTAATATTTTTCTACCACCAAACTATTAGGTTGGTGCAAAAATAATGATGTAATAATATCTTTTTTTGACGTATTTTTTAACGTCAAAAAACGACATTATTACGTCATTATTTTTGCACCAACCTAATAGAAACTAAAAATGCTTGGAGTAATATAGAAATACTTTTTTTTGTTGTAAATATTGACTAAATTTATCACATTCTAATAAAATGAATGAAAAAACACCTACTTTTTCTGTAGGATTCCTAACAGTTATACACAAGTTAAAAGCACAAATGCTTTTATCTTTACAAAAATAAATTCAGTGTTTTCCTTAAGTTTTGGTTCTGCTATTTTTTTTAATAATCTATCAAGGTGTGTTATTAAGAAACCTGAACAAAATACATCTATGACTAACACTTGACAACATACTTGTTAAATCTTACCAGACATTTTTGTGTTATTTTACCATACTGAATAATTATTATTTTTTTTTTTTTATCTTGTCCACCATTTAAATAACCTTTCACATAAACTGTTTTCTCAGAATTAATAATTTTATTTATTTTTTTAAATTATTTTTAAGACATTTTGAATTCTCTTAGTTGAGTGAAGATAATGTTCAAGCATAATTAAATTTGCAAAATTTATCATTGATTGTGTATGCATTTGAGTTGTCTGCATATTTGAGCTTTCATTTATTTCCTAGCATATTTGCTTTATCTTCATTTAATCAAACAACAGTGAAAACGATTGTTAAGAAAAAACACAAAAGGTTAGTTTTAGAGAAAATATTGTTCTTATTAATACTAAGAAAGAACAGATGTTTCATAATGCATTTTAAATATTAAGTATGAGGGAGTTTTAGTATCTTCCATTTTAGCACCCAAAACTTTTTTTTTCCTACATGAAGTACTGATTTATCTCCCTTATATCGCTTTAACATTCCTCATATTCTGAGTAGACATTTACTCAAATAAAAATGAATAGCTTTTGTGACCAACAAGAATTTGTAAATGAAAATAAATTACAATAAACAAAAAAATAAGTTAGATCAACTTCCCTTGGATATAATATACCAGGAGTGGCCAAAACGCAGCTCGCAAACCACATGCAGCTCTTTGACTTTTAATGTGGCTCATAAAAAATTTCAAGCTTTATAATTATTTACTGGGTCTGAATTGAGACCCCATTGGATTAAAGCATAAATTTAATGTTCATGTAACAAAAACCTATGTGTAAATTTTGTTCATGTCTTGCAACTCTCAAACATCTGAATGTTATTATTTGTGGCTTTTACATTAAGCAAGTTTGGTCACCCCTGTAATACACTATATTTGACAAAATATAAGATGCACTTTTTACAAAAAATAATCAAATAAATAAATCAACCTGCATCTAATATGTAAAGTTGAGGATGCCAGAGACTGGTTTTATCCCCAACACTCTTTACCATAAGATAGAATTTTAGGCCAGACAGTTCATAAAAATATTATTTAGTCAAACAACAATAACATTATCATAATTGCCAGCAATGGACAAGGAATTTTCATAATCACTGGCAACATTCATATCAGCTGACATGCCTCAATAACCAGATAAAAACTATGGAAGAAAGAGATGTAATTAAAAGGAAATACCACTGACCAGTAATGGTAAAAAACACTAACCTGTGAAACATTAAGGATGCAAAGAAATATGTTCATTATATGAAGTGGCCAAAAAGGAATGACTGGTGAATGGGGCGAGTTCGTTTTTACACATTGTGTTTTCTTGTTCAGCTCAATTGTTAGCTTACTTTTTACAGTAATATTTTTGTTATAGTGCTTTTGTAATATACTGACAGCTGGCTTTAAAAACATTAAATACATAATTTATTTTAGCCAGACTAATGCTCTCATCTTTGCTATCACAACATTTTGGCCCCTGCACCCTCCAGCTTTCTTCTAAGGTTAAATTGTTTTCATTACAGCGTAACAGTCCATATTTAGGGATATCTCAGTCTGGTTAATTGTTCAGTTATTGCTAGTCCTGTTTCGATTGAGTTTGACTGAATACATCCATCCATACTCTTACAAGACTGAGACTGACCCACGGTCACTGACATTAAATCTGGTGAGATAACAAATACGATTTCAATCCTTGGGCTAATACCCCGGAGTTCGATTTCGGAAGTCCCTGAAGATTACCCAAGTCAATGGATGAAACGTTGTATTGATTGTGATAGTAAACAACAATGGGTATTGTTTTTAATTTTATTTTTATCATTCAATGAAGAGAAATCCGATTTTTTCATTTGAATAATTTTCGTTATGTATGGATCGAGTTGGTCACAAAAGTTGAATTATATAATTCATTGTTTTATTTACTTACGGGAAAAAATGTGTGCTTAGAGCGTAAAGAAACTGAAAGCAATCTAAAAAAAAAAAAGGAAATAATAAATCAGTATCTTGACATGCGAAAAATACTTCGGACGCTAAAATGGAAGATAAGAGAATTCCTTATTTTCTTTAAATGATTTTGTTGAGTTCTGCCAAAAATATTCCAACACGTAATACCATTTTTTTTAGAGATCCTGAAATGAATCATTCATTTTTTTTTTAACGTCAATGGTTATAGCTATTGCAAAAGAACGAATCGGCTAAAGTAAACCTAAAAAAAGTAAAAAATAAAAATCAACTTCGTAATTTAAAATCATTTTAAGACAATAATTTTGTTTTAAACATTATTTCTGAACGAATGAACGAGAGAAAAAAAGGTCCGTGTCTTGAAAATTTAGCGAACTTTTATAAGGTAGAATTTAAAATAAAAGGACCTTAGGTTTAAATTACAACTTTAGACCGAAACAGCTGAAGCTAACGAAACGAACATATGTTTAAAAACATATGAATTTTGAATTAAAAGAATATCAATATGAAACTATCTAAATATGCTATGAGATGAAAGACAACGAAAACAATAAATTTTATTACAATTAAAAAGAAAATCAATAATTTTATATCAAAATCAAATTGTCGGCTTTTAAAATAAATTTAAAAGCCAAATCGTTTTTTTTCACAAGAATAATTGTACACTGAATTAGGTTTATTCACATGAAATAATAATATATATATACTCACAAATTGAAATGATTCCAATGACTACGGCGACTAAAATACCCAATATCGTGGGATCATGTTTTTCTAAATCATTTTCAAGATGCTCAACAGTTTTCTTTGACAACGAATCCATGCCTCCATCTGTAGCAGCTGCCATTTTGGAAGAGAACTCTTCTCTCAGAGTTATCTGCCCTTTTTCCTTATCCACATCGACAGTCAAAGGGGAAAACGAACAGGAGGGAAAATTGAATTTTTTTTCATACATTTGTTTTATGCAAAGTTTAACATACGTATCCACAAAAAAGCAGTGTGCCAAGAGGACAATTTTTTCTGTTGACTCCGATATTACTGTACACAATTATTACTGTACGCTATATTTTTTGTTTAAAAAACTGTTTATAATTTTAATAAAGCCTAAACACATGGAATTGGATTTTTAATGATTTATTTTTTTCTTGAGAATTGCTAACAATGCACACTTCGTTAATTGTTTATTTACAAGAATAATTTTATTTACAAAATTATAAAATGATGTGAATCAACTACAATTCAATATTTATTATTTTATATTTTATAAATATTCATTATTTACCATTTTATAAAAAAATAAATATGAAAACAATTTATAAATTTATACAAATGACTGAACAAGAGAAGAAAATTTGAATAAACACATAATAACGAGTAACAAACTTTTAAATTTTGAAAAAGAATGCATCTTACACTGTATTACAGGTATTTGTTTCATTATTTCTTCTCACCACATATAAATTCACAAAAATAGCTTGAGAGCATCTCTTCCTCTGAACAAAATATTCTTTTAATTTTAGATTTTAGGCAAGACTGCAAATATTCAATATTTTAAGTGGGTCTCTCTATTGGGTGGACATAAAAAATGTATAAATTCACTTTCATCATATGCTTAGGTTTTATTACAATTCTAATCATTGCTTTTTAAACCAATAAAGGTAGTTAAAATAAAACAGTGTCATGGGAAAAACCATCTTTTTGACACTCTGTTTTTTGGGGGGGGTTTGCAGGCCAACAGTCTGTGTTTGTCAAAGAATTTTTCATAAAACTCTTTTAAAAATGACATATTTTCCTAAATTGCTGTAAGTTCTTAGTAACTTTTTTAAGAAAATATCATTTCATGCAATGAATTTCAAACTGAAAAAAATTGCAAGTTAGTTTTCTATCAACAGATATATATATATATATATATATATATATATATATATATATATATATATATATATATATATATATATCTTTGACATGAACATAAATAAATCCATCATAAAAATGTAAAAATAATTATAAAAAGTAGCTAACAAAAAAATGTCATTGTTATTTACATATGGATCAGCACTTCTACCTTGGATCAGAGTGTCTATTCATTCAGCTTATGATCAATGTGTTGCTCCCAAACACTTTTGTGTTTTAATCATTCAACCACAAGAAAGTTTACTGAGAGTGGAAGAGAATGAGTATACAAAAAAAGAACAGGATTAAGAATGATAGAAGATCCTCCAAATTTTTATATATAAAAAATCAGTCGGTAAAATGATTCTTAAACATAAGAAAGCTTTCTAAAGATTCCAGATGCTGAATATTTGCAAATATTTCAATTGTAGTGAGTCCTGATTTTTTGATTGGCCCAAATTATTTTATTTTCTGACATTCCTTTCTTTTTCATTTGTGGGGTCTCCTTGTTTTTTGATAGTTTTCAGTCAGAAAAGTAGGCTCTGGACCCATAAACTTACAGCATTTTTTGACTGGGTTCAGGCTTTCTTCTTCTTCCTCTTTTTATTTGCTTTCTCATTAGTTGAGAGAGAAGTATATAAAGAGATGTTTAGAGAGAGAGAGGGAGAGAGAAAGAAAGAGTTTTAAAGGAAAGCACAAATGTCTTATTTTAATTTGAATTCTTTTTATTTTTGTTTATATTATTTTATTTTTATATTTTATTTTTATCAGTACCAACTACACAAGTTATATATGGTGAAGTGTTTTTTCAGCCTTCAACAATTTTCTTCATGAAATAATTCACAATCCAAAATTTAATATAGAAAATTTGTATAAGTGATATTTTTTATTCATTTTAGTTGTTAAATTACAAAAGTTCTCATTAAAAACTAATTCTTATTTAATATCATTAATTATGGCAATAATAATTTGCCATAGTCGCATCAAATAAGAATTAAATTCAAAAGCATTATTTTTTAATTTCAAATTAGTTTTAGAAATTTTCTATGCTTTATTTTTCTTTTTCCATGAACAGTAGATCATCAGGTGCAACAGTTTCTGCAAAAGTTTTTCTATCACCTTTCAAGTAACATATCAAGCTCTTGATATCATTAGACTGATTAAAAATATTTAAGTTAACAATGTAACAGAAATTGTTGGGGCATTATTATTATAAATAAATAAAAATAAAATAATAATAAAAATGAAAATTATAAATAAAATAAAATAAAACAATAATATTTAAACCTTGTTTAAAATAAATTAGATAAAAAATAAAAATAATAAAAATACTCCCAGCATGCAACAAAAACTTTTCCAACCGGAAATACGGACATCCCTCCAAAAGATGTTAAATTCAATCTCTTCGCCACAAACTTTCATATGGGCATCATATGTGTTACTTCTCACTGTGATATGACTTGTAATACTACAGAGTGACTTCTCCCTTTTATCACATGTACCATAAAACAATTGTAACCTAAAAAATACGCACAAAAATATAAATAAATTGTATGAAATTAACATATCATTTACCATCCTTTTCCTGTTATTTCTGTATGTTTTATTTCCAGTCAAGTATGCTTTTATCTTCATGAACTTGAAGCTAATTTCTGCTACTATGATGAGTGAACCCCCACAAAATCTATGATTTCAAATTCTATGACCCATGTCCCTTTAGGAGGGGGGCAATCATGGCTCTTCACAACTTCCTATCCATTGTAGCTCTAAGCAATGTTTGTCTTTTTACTATCTTTCCTACACCCTGCCCCCTTTGCCTTCAATATATTCTGTGAATGTCAAATTCTCTAAACCTTCTTTCCTCATTATGTGTGTCAGAAATTTCAGTTATCTTTTTCTGATTTTATTTATGAATGTTCTTTTCATTCCTGTTTTCCTTAAAATTTCTTTATTGTTTACATGTTCCATCCATGATATTCTCAAAGCAAATATTCTCTCTAATTACACATATACACACACACACATGCACATATATATTTATATATATGGCCAACTTAGAAAACAAAATATTCATTAAAATAAGTAAATCCACCATTTTTGACAGATATATTGATGACATCTTCATCCAAACCAAATCCATTAATGCCATTATAGAACTTTAAAAAATGTTTTGAAAATAATTTCATTTTAAAGTACACTTATGAACTAAATATCAATAAAACATTTCCTTCCAGTAAATAAAAATATTTCTATAAAGAATTCAACATGAATAATTACAAAAGGAAAATTTTTATTTACTGACACATTTCATTTCCCAATTATCCTAAAAATATTTATGAGCATTCTTAAATTTAAAAATGAATTCGATTGGTGGGTACAAGTTCGGTGGAGTTATAGTTAGCAACTTGGATTGAGGAATCGGAGATCCAAGTTCAAATTTCAGTTGAATCCATTACATTCACTTACATGCTAATACCTTTGGAAAATGTATGAATCTTCTTCTCCTCCCCACCTATGGGTAAATAGCAGGACAGACTGGATTCTATAGCCTTGGATTGCAACTAGTCTATTGCAGAAAGAAATGGCAAAAAAAATGGGAAAAAATCTGCCTCATCAGTCATGTATTGAAAGATACATGATCGCCTAAGTGTGTATCATGCATGGCACATAACTGACTGAAGCAATGACAATAATAAATAATGAATAAAAGCTAACAAACAATGCTATGCAATAGTTACAAATAATTACATCCAAACCCACAATTATTTCAACTCAATAGCTTTTAGAATAATTTGAAATATAACTATTATCACTTACCCAATAAGAGTTAGGATAATACAATTGACCTTGCTACCCATAATAAAACAGTGACCAACATATACATGGTGCTATGGATAAATTGTCGTCTATATTACACAAAAGTGAAAATAACACTGACATCTCATTTTAACAGATATATTTACCAAAATTACACAAAAAATATCTTGAAATGCTAAAGAGTAAATTTATTCAATAAAATCGCCATTGGCTTCAACCACTGCCTTCAGATGAATTTTGTGCAACTCTTCTGAACAGTTTCCTTGTTTAAGATGGTGAATACTGCCATAATCGTTGCCTTCAGTTCATCTTTGGTATTTACAAGGAGTTTTATTGGTCTCTTCCTCAACTGTGCCCCACACATAGTAATCAAAGGGGTTGCAAGTCTGGTTAGATGTAAGGATTGATGTGGTTATAGAAATTGTCTGACAGCCATGATTAGGTTCTCTTACTTGTGTGGCATGGTGCAGAGTCCTGTTGTCAGACATAGGGTGTTGAGTCTGAGACCCTCACCAACAAATTCAGGAGTTTTTTCTTAGAATGATCAAAGGACATTTTCTGAGCTGCTGTACCTTCGCAATCACCATTAGACTCATCTAACTCTTTCTGAATCTTCTGTACTGACCTCAGATTGACACCCAAACACTTTGAAATGTTCGTGTAGGAGTTTCCACCATGGATGCCAAGCAGTACAGCATCCTGTTTCCAAATTTCTGAGTGAGTGAATTGCATCCTGGTGCTCTTTTTCTCACAGGTGCATGTGCAAAATTAAAAATATAAAATGCCAACAATTTACCACTCACACAATGTATAAATAGTTGAAACAACACACATGGCCTAAAGATTGTGTTCAAGCATGATACAGTCTCAGAAAGCTTAGTGTTGACCTCAGTGTCCACTAACATATATATATATATATATATATATGTTCTATTGCTTGAGTTTGACAGGAGCATACTCCCTTACAAGTTGCTTACTTCATATTTCATTTTATTAAAATTATATATATATATATATATATATATATATATATAAGAGGAGGTACAGTGGTGCAATGGATAGCGGCTTGGATTGAGGAATCAGAGAGCCAAGTTCAAATCCATTACATTCACTTATGCGCTAATACCCTGGGGAACTATGAATCCTCTTCTTCTCCCCCAAGCTATGGGTAAATAGCAGGACAGACTTGGGTTCTATAGCTTTGCATGGCAACTAGTCTAGGAGAAGCACAACTCTGAATTCAAAACCTGTGGAGGGTCATTTGTGGCACGTAGTGCACCAGGTCTCTGTATTCGGCCCTTCAAAAAGTGTGGATGGTTTTGCATGAAACCTTCACCATTATAATCAAATCTTATGTGCTGGTGTCGGGCTGTCAGTTCCTAGGAATTTATCTGCTTGACCCTCATATGTCGAATTTGACAGGAGAGTTGAGGATATATATATATTAATAAATTCACATATACCTACGTATGATGTGCAACTTAAGATTCGTTGGTTACCCAACTTGTCAGGCACAATATATAGCTTATTGTTTATTTTAAAAAAGTATACAGATGCTCAATGGATTTTAAACATACTTCAGTTCCCTTTTTTCTTTTTTTTTGTTATTGGCTCATACCTACACCTCATTTCCTGCACTTAAACCCCAGTATTGCTTTAGTACTATTTTTATGCTATTTTAATTTTGAACTATGAATCAGCATCCATCCCATGAACATCAGTATACTTTTTTAAATAAACAATAAGCTATATCTTGTGCCCGATGAGTTGGGTAAACAACAAAACTTAAGTCGTGCACCATATGTATGTTTATTAATATATATTTCTTAGCTCTGTCTAATCACATTGAGCACTATTATGTCTACACCTCTTGGCTAAATTTGATAATTATTTATTTGCTTACCAACATATGCATGAAAGCACACACTTATATGGTCACTAATATCTAGTTATTTCATTTACCTAACCCTATATATATATATATATATATATATATATATATATATATATATATATATATATATACACACACACAGAAAGAAAGAAAACCATACTATTATGCACGGTTACATATAAATAACACTGGCCTGAGTAAAAAATTTTTTACAAAAGTTAAAGGTTTATTAAGTGGCATATGATCACCATTTTATGCTGAATTCAAAAATGCCATTCATTGTGTTTGGTCAGGTTTGGTTTTTAAAATGTGCTTGAATACTTCACAACAAGTTGTACACAATAATAACAATTATTCAAAAGTCTGATCATGGATGCCTGATGTTTAGTATAGTATATAATGTTGTATGTGTATCTAACTACAGTGTACTACCCTACTCACTAACACCCACATACCTAGAGGGGCAAAGCTTACCCCTCAGCTTAAAATAATTTTAATGCATTGTGCCAAGTGTCAACGATGAGCTAATTTATTTTTTCTCTTTTCAGCTTGTTATTTGTATTCCTGTAAGAATGGATCACAGGTACGAGAATAATCCTGACAGGTTCTGTTATATCTGTGGTAATGTGGCTCTTCCTAACTGTCAAGCAAAAATCACTGACTTTGTAAAGAAGGCATATCACAATTACTTTGGAGTCAAATTAGGGAATCAGGATAAGCCACTCACTCCCCATGTTTGTTGTAAAACATGTGTGAAGAACTTGAGGAATTGAAGGAATGGTAAAAAAAGAGTATGCCTTTTGCCATTTCAATGGTCTGGAGAGAAGGAAAAGATCACATTACGGACTGCTATTTCTGCAGGATAAATCTAAAAGGAATAAATCGCAAGAACAAGCACCACATAGCCTGATGTTCCTTCTGCCATAAGACCAATCCCTCATGGCCCAAACCTTCTTGTTTCTTAGCCAGATGGTAACATGGAATATAGCTCTGATTCAGAACATAGTAACCTGACTGTTGTAGCTGGGGATGATGCATACAAACCAGAAGAGGATGACCAGTCAGTACCCTTGACACAAGCAGAACTCAACGACCTAACACAAGACCTGAACCTTTCAAAGGAGTCTGCTCAGCTGTTGGGTTCCCGTCTCAAAGAGAAACATCTGTTGGTATCAGGAACAATGTTCTACTGGTATTGAGACCGTGAGAAAGAATTAAGACAGTTTTTCACATTCAAGGATAAGTCATCATGGGTTTATTGGAACATCCTTGCTGGATTGATCAAATCAATGGGCTTAGAGTATGATGATGCTACAGAATGGAGACATTTTATTGACTCATCCAGCAGAAGTCTCAAAGTAGTTCTTCTACATAATGGGAATAGTTTTTCATCTATCCCTATTGGGCATTTAGTACAAATGAAAGAAACTCACAACAGAATGGATCATTTGTTGTCTGCTGTTAACTACCAAGAACACAAATGGTTGATCTGTAGAGATCTTCAGATGGTTGGACTGGTCCTAGGGCTCCACCCTTGTTTTCTGTGTCTCTGTGACAGCTGGTTGACAACCAACATTATGTCAGACAAGAGTGGCCATTAAGACAAGGGTTAAAACCTGGCTCCCATAATGTTCAGTCTCACATTGAACCAAACAAAATACTGCTTCCACCCTAACATATCAAGTTAGGGAGTAATGAAGAACTTTGTGAAGGCAATGGGCAGGGAAGGCAGCAGGTTTGCTTTCCCTCAGGAGAAGTTCCCACGGATAAGCATGGATAAACTCAAGGCTGGTATATTTGACAGCCCTCAAATAGGAGAACTCATGAAGGACCCAATGTTTGATGAAGCACTGAGTAAAGCTGAACTGTTCACCTGGCAGTCACTGAAGTCAGTAGTTATAAAACTCCCTGTGAAACCACCAGAATGTGAAAAAGGAGAAGGAAATGGAAGAGATGCTGAAGAGTTTCTGCCAACTTGGGGCATGAATGTTAGTCAAACTGCACTTTCTGCAGTCACACTTGGACTATTTTTCAAAGAACTGTGGAGATTTGCGTGAAGAGCAGAATGAGCGCTTTCATCAAGATATTCACATTATAGAAGAGCACTACCAAGGCTGGTGGGATGTAAACTTTCTCACTGACTACTGCTGGTGCTTGAAACAGGATGTGGTGGCTGCCAAGCATAGGAGGAAGTCCCTGAAAAGACCTTTCATCCATGAATAGCTTCTTTTGTGTATTTTTCAATTTTCAATGTGAGCTTTCTGTAAATATGTCAGCCCTAAAATTAACATTATTTGTTTAATTCAACAAGAAAATAAATAGAGTTATAATACTGCTCTATACATTTCAGGTTGTATCTAAAAAATTTGATCTGATTAGAAAAAAATTAGTATGATTCAGTGTAAAAATACTGCCTTCAAATCAGCTATTAGATATTCAACCTTGAAAACATCGCAAGCCAGTGTAATCTTTCACAATTTAAAAAATATTTTCTCCATAAAAATGTGAAAAATGTACACAAACATGTTTCATTGAAATCGACCTGACAGTGCCTGCCTGTTTAATTATTATATTCATCTTGTTTGTGTATAAGCTGTCACACATCCAGATACAATATCAAGATGATGTTTGCAAACCCTTTTCAATTCTGGTTAGATATGTTGAGGTGTTTTTGAGCCTTCAAAAATTTAATTTGTCAAATAATTCACAAACTAAAAAAGAATATAGAAAATCTGTATCAATGATAAGTGATATTTTTATTCTTTTTATTAATTTTAATTGTTAAATTATAAAATTTCTCATTAGAAAATAATTTTCATTTAATGTCATTTGTTGATTGATTTCAGTAAATATATATTCAGTAAATATATATATATATATTTAGGCATTTCAACATGTATATATAATATATATATTTAAGCATTTTAACTTGACAAGTGTGGTGCTGAAGGTAACATCAATCAGCTAAGTGACAAATTTTCTATTTTTATTAATCCTATATATATATATATATATATATATATATATATAAATGAACATTAAAGTCAATACTCAGAGGCAACACGCAGTCATCAGGCCACTAGACAATTGCAGACAGCATGAAACAGCCTGTCGCCTCTGTGTGTTGACTTCAATGTTCACTTTTATATTTATATTTACATACACTCTATCTCTAATATTGAGCACTTTATCCCATAAATATAGTACAACTTCAAACTATATTTCTTCATATAAATATATATATATATTAATAATTTTAAGCTCTACTTCTGTATCGAGTACAATTTTTTAAAAATATAAATATCAGTACACACACACACACACACACATATACATACATACATACATACATATATATATATATATATATATATATATATATATAGTCAGTTGTATGGATATAAGTTTGTGACCCTGGGTTTCACGCTTTGTCTGCTGATCGCAAAAGCATGAAATCCAGGACTCTATCACTGATATTGAGCATTTTGCACTAAGTACTGTACATACATAATATATATATATATATATATATATATATATATATATAGCCTGATGATTGAGTTAAGGCATGAAGCAAACTGTCACCACTTAGTGTGGACCTTAGTATTCATTCTTATATCTCTAATATTGACCACTTTTACCCATACCTTGAAACTATATTTTTTATCATATATATATATGGATAGCAATTCTTTTTTAGATATATATGTTTTATTAAATATGACGTCCAAGGAATATTTTATAAGCTTTTTTTTAAATTTAAGGCATATTTTCTTTGTGAAACATGCCTACACACACGAAATAATCATCAATAAACATATAGGTACAAACAATAAACATTTAACATCATTATATGTAGGCATATATACTCACACGTGCGTGTGTATATATGTGTGTGCGTGAGAGTAAGAGAATAAGGAGTGAGATAGTGAAAAAAAATCCAAGTAAAATCCAAGTAAAAAAAACAAAAAAAACACGCAAACTCACGCGCACGGTTTCGCTGGCGTCAAGCAACGTCAAGTTTTGTTGCTAAGTTACTCCCTTGAGGTAACTGATGTCGCTGACGTGTCTCTCTCCCTCTCTCTTGCTGCTTAATGCTGCTTGCTTTCTTCCCTTGTCACAACGGGTGGTGGGTTAATGGTAGGGAAAATTTTTCAGACGTAACTCTCACAGACTATTCCCACTGCACTTAGTCTACACATCCACTTTTCTTTTTTTCCTTTTTTTTTTTACAATGCTGACATTGCCACATGTTCTACCTAATTTATTTCCCTTAAACCTAAACTACTTTCTAACACAGCCGCATATAGTTGGTTTTTCTTCTGTCTCTCATAATAATCTTCGTATCTGACCGGTTTTAAAACAAAGAGATAAATTAAATAACACTTCGTCTAATTCAGTTGCTGAAGAAAATTTAAAAAAATAGAGAGAACAGTCAGCAACCCAGTTAAAAAAAAATGCATCGTCTGGTTAAATACGATGCATATAAAAAAAAATTAGAATTTGTAACTTAAAAGTTACATTTTGGAAGAAAGGAATTGAATACAATGATGAGTCTCTACACGGATTACAAAAGAAAATAACTTGGTCTATTATTAATTAAAATTCTTTTTGTCAATATTTAAAAAAAAATACTTTTACAAAAAAAGTGCATACACCTAAGACTGAGAAACAGAAAGAAAGTTATAGCAATCAACACTGCATGGAAACTGGCAGCTTCAAAATCTGATGATGAGTGATGACTGCGCATAATGTGAAACTACCAGTAACGGTTAACCATTCAGTAGATTTCTATGTTTTACACTGTCTATTTATAATATGTACAGGAGCTCTATCTATGATATTGAGCAGTCAAACTCAATACATGGATAAATTGTCGTCTAAATTATGCAAAAATGAAAATAACACTGACATCTCATTTTAACAGATATATTCACCAAATTTACACAAAGACATCTTGAAATACTAAAGAGTAAATTTATTCAATAAAATCGCTATTGGCTTCAACCATGACCTCCAGATGACTTCAAAATCTTCTGCAACTCTTCTGGACTGTCTCTTTATGTAAGTTAGTGAATGCGGCCATAATCCTTGTCTTCAGTTCATCTTTGGTGTTTACAAGGAGTTGGTCTCTTGCTCAACTGCGCCCTACACATAATAATCAAGGGGGGTGCAAGTCTGGGGATTTAGGTGGCCAGATGTAAGAAGTAATGTGGTTGCATAGGCCCTGTGGGGATATGAAAGGATGCAAAAGGTCACCATCACTGGTGATCACTCCAAACACCATGATGTTGGCTGGATATATCATCCAACTCTTTCCAATTTCTCTGCACTGTCCTCAGATTGACACCTAAACACTCTTAAATGTTCATATTGGAATTTCCAGCACAAATGCCAAGCTGTAAAGCATGCTGTTTTCAAATTTCTGATGGGATGAATTGTATTATGGGGCTCTTTTTCTCACAGATGGTGCCCAACTGACCCTATTATACTGTGCAGTTGACAAAATCATATATATATATATATATATATATATTTATAGTAATGATACAATATAGTAATCTGTATGGAATTTCCAGGAGGATATAGATCCAGGGAGAGCTCTATGTCAAAAGGCAAAGTGAAATTATTATTAATTAAAGAATATCATTACTATGGGATATATATATATATATATATATATATATATATATATATATATATATATATATATATATATATATATAAGAAAGAAAGAAAGAAAGAAAGAAAGAAAGAACAGTAAGATATATAATCCGGTGTTCTTATTGATATTTTTTATTTTTATATAATAATTTTAAATAAAAATTACCTCAACATGGTTGAGAATATTAATACTAGCAGTAAAAAAAATCACTGAAAAACTGAAGATCAGTGATAGAGTAGGTCAACTAAATGAAAAAGAGTGCTATATAACCTTAAAGGACCAAAAACCAGATTTTGAGGCTAATCTGACTACAAGGATAATAAACCCAACAAGACCTGAGATCGGAAAAATTAGTAAAAAGACCCTTGAAAGGGTAAATCAACAAATTAAACAAAAATAAGCCTGAAACTTTGGATTAATACCAAAGACGTGACAAACTGGTTTGCTTATATAAAGTATAAAACGAACTGTACACTAATGCAGTTTGATATTGAAAATTATTATCAATCAATATCTAAAGAACTGTTCATGAGTGCATTGGACTTTGCTACCGAGTACACGGATATTACTGAAGAAGAAAAGAGCATTATTACAAATGCAAAAAAATGAGTACGGATACATAAAGATGAGCAATGGATAAAAAATTCTTATGACCACTTTGACATCACAATGGGATCACTAGACTCAGCTGAGTCTTCTGATCTTATAGGTCTTTTTATATTATACAATCTTGCAGTGCACGGCGAAATTAATATAACTGACATTGGTTTATACAGAGATGATGAACTTATGGTTATGAAGATCTCTACTAACTTTAAAATCGATAAATTAGAAAGATACTATATAAAGAATTTAAAAGCCTGAACTTAAAAATTACAGTAAGCACTAAATTAAAAAAGTTAACTTCCTTGATATAACATTAGATTTAATGAAAAATGTATACATACCTTATAAAAAACCCAATACCAATCCTTTATATATACACCCTAAATCAAATCATCCTCCATCTATAATTAAGGACATACCTTTATCTATCAAAAAAAGAATAAGTACAAATTCAGCAAATGAAAAGATTTTCTATGAACATATAAATTTCTATAATAAAACTCTAAAAGATAGTGGCTGCAAAAGCCCAAAACTAACTTATATAAAAAAGGAAAATGGAACGCATAAAAAAAAACAGAAGTAGAAAAATAATTTGTTATACACCCCCATGCAACCAAATGGTAAAGAACAAATTATGAAAAAAATCCCTTGCATTAATAGTTAAGCACTTTCATAGAGAAAGTAAGCTAAGTACTATTTTCAATAAAAATACACTAAAATTAAGTTACAGCTGTACTGAAAACTTAGAAAAAATTATTAAGAAACATAATGTTAATATCTTCAATAAACACTTAGACCAAAACCAAAGAAATTTAGACAATATAAAAATACAAATAAAAAGAGATGAAGATAAACAAAAATTATGTAACTGTAGAAATCCTCATAACTGTCCTCTACAAAATAAATGTTGCACAGAATCATTAGTATGCCAATATCTCATCTATTGAGAATCCCGAAAACATACAAAATCTATATATGTTGCACAAGCCATGAGTTCAAAAAGAGGTTCAATCAACATGAAACTTCATTTAGGATAAATAAATACAGAAATCAGACATCCCTTTCGAAATATTTCTGGCACTTAAAAGAAACCAATAAAACACCTACAGTAAAATGGAAATTAATAAGAAAAGCTAGAATATGTAAGTCATTAAATGACCCATGTCCTTTGTGCATACATGAGAAACTATATATTACTAAGTTTATAAAAAATAAAAATTACTGAATCAAAGAAATGAAATAGCTATTTTTTGCCGTCATTGTCAAAGATTTTCCTTAAATAATATTAAAAAAAATAGAAGCTGGTTATATACATACTTATATTTGATATGAAAAAAATAATTTTAAATAATTTAAGTAATTCTATTACATCTACTTGATTTAAAAAGAAATATAGTCTGTTAGTAATTAAAAGTAAAAATATTTAAAAATTGTAGTTAAATATAACGTATTTTAAAAACAAAACACCCCCTTTTAGAAAGAATCTTTAAGTATATAAGTACGAAAAAATGGCCAAAAACTTTGTCGTTAATAATAAAAAAAATCCAGACTAATGCTTTTAATTTAATTATATAATTAAATTTGAAGTTTTTGTAACATGGTTATTACTGTGTAGCGAAGAAACCATATTTTAAATCAGTTAATATAAATATATATATATATATATGTATATATATATATATATATATATATATATATATATATATATATATATATTCTTGTCTGACTCTAAAGTGCGATAACACTGAAGTTTTTAGTCATAGATAAGTATCATGAACATTTTAATTATTATAAATAATAATTATCACACTAGTTATTTATTGAGCACTCTTATGGCCCAAATTATATATATATATATATATATATATATATATATATATATATATATATGTATGTATGCGTGTGTGTGTGTGTATATATATATATATATATATATATATATATATATTGTTATGTTTGAGGTGATTATTATGGGATGTGTGGATTTTTGTATTTTTTTGCTTTTCTTCCGTGGATTTTGTGGGCTTGGCATTTTTTGGCATAGTACATGAAATAATTTAAGTATTCGAGGAGTCCTAACAACCATAACAAAATTAAAAACATAATCCTAGCAACTATATATATATATATATATATATATATATATATATATATATATATAATTGAAATAAGTAAAAGTTTGTCACTTAGCTGATTGATATTACTTCCAGCATCCCAACTCCAAAGTTTCGTAGATGGACCTGTCCATCCACTCTTCAGCAGGTACCAGCAATTGACAGCTGATATTTTTCGATTTTTCTTTTTATGCACTAATCATTGTTGTAAGTTTTTTGTATCTATATTGCTTGTGTTCATGTGTGTGTTTCCGCACATGCAACCAGGCACCCATCTGTACAAAATTGCATCCCTGCCTGTGCATACATGTAGGTTATCATGATCATTTGTATTCTTCTTTTTATTTTCACTTTAAACTCGCTTCTTAGCTTTTTCCCTTTTTCTTTCTTTTCCTCTTTTTTTTTTTTTTTTTTTTTTTTTTTTTTTTTTTTGTCAGTTGCCATTTCTGGCTAATTATTATGTTACTAGACGCCATCATTTTTAATTTTTGAGCATTCTAGTTTTTTTTTGAGTGTCGGGGTGTTAGGGAAATATTTCGTTTTTTAAATTTTATATATATATATATATATATATATATACATACACACACACACACACATACACAAATACACACAAGGTAATTGAAAAGTAACTGCCTATTTTATTTTATTTTAAAAAGTCTAAAATTTCTGAAATACACCTCAGAGTTTAGGTATAATGCAGATGCAGAAATGGAAGAATTCAAATACTCAAATTCTATACATTGGCAATGTTTAAACTGAATGCTCACAAAAAAAACAAGTGTCGATTGTAATAATGTTTATTATTTTATTTTAAATTCTCAAGAACAAAGAAAATGTATAAATTCACTTTCATATGTCTAGATTTGATTACAATTCTAATCATCGCTTTTTAAAATGATAAACATTACTGAGGAGTGAAGGTAGTTAAAATAATAATGGTGTCAATGGAAAAACTGTCCTTTTGACACACTGTTTTCTGTGGGTACAAAAGTTAAACATTTCTGGTAGTTCGATATAGCATCCAATCTCATTTTGATACTTGATTCTTCTTCTTTTATGTGCCATGACCCTTCAGGGCATAGGCGATCACGACTCTCCACTTTTTCCTATCTCTTGTATCTCTCAATATGCTTTGTCCTTTTGCAAATATTGTGTTTAGGGATGAGAGCAGGTTCACTGTGCCATGTGTCCTCGAGGACACATGGCACAGTGGATAAAGGCGTTAGTTAGATTCCAAGGACCCAAAGAGTGTGAGTTCAATACCTGGTTAAGGCAGTGGAGAACTTTCAGAGGGAAATTAACAGGAGTTAACTGACATCCATTAGACATGGCCCATGGAACTAGAACAGTCTACCCCAGTAAGCGAAATAAAGGGTTCAGTTTGACATTCCAACTACCTGAAGAAGACCGGCGCATACAACGGCCGAAACGTGATAAACATGGCGACAAAGATGAGGCCAAGAGTCCGAATAATGTAAATAGTGGTTAGAAATTACAGTATTTAAGAAAATAAATCACATATTTTTTGCATGTTGATTTATTTTAATAGAATACCAAATAACAATACTATTTAATGCATAAATTTATTGAAAATAATTTTAATATTAGCGACAGACTTTAAGTTAGTACAGTACTAAGCTATTATTTTTAAAATTTACATACTTTTGCCCAATTAGAACCATTTAAAAAGGGTCTGCTAATCTAGTACTATGTTTAAATTCATAAAGTCTTGGTACCAAAGAGGAAAGCTCATAAGAACAATTATCATGGAAATATTTATAGAAAAGGCACAGGGAAGCTAGATTATGGCTGTGGGAATGTGACTGAAGATGAGATACCAGATCAGGACCAATAACTTTGAAAATTCTTCTTTGGATTTTATCAAGAATCTCTAAATGTATAGCAGAATCACTAGACCAGATTAGATCAAATGTGGCAGCAATATTCATTGCATACATGTATGTATGGTAAACTTATAAACATGTAAAATAGATTCTAAAATTGTCTAGCCTTCCTAGCAGCAAACCTAGCTTGTGACATAGTGACATACCAATGCATGTCTGAGTTTTGTCCTAAGGATCACCATGATTGAAAGAGTCCAATGTGTGCAGATATGTCATTGAGAAATTGACATACTTTTGCTCAATTAGAACCATTTAAAAAGGGTCTGATTATAGGCCACTGTTTCCTAACCTGGATAATATTGCCCAAGAGAGGGTGATTCTAATTGTTGGGTGGTCAATGAGCAATTGAACAGAAAATGGTGGTCAATATAGGATTTTGAATATTAAAAAGGTTTTTCAATATATGCTCCCAGAAAAAATATTCAAGACATATGCAAAGAACCGGTATAAAAACAAAAACAAAAAACAGGAGGCTAAATGGAAACGACAGGGTTAGATTCTGAGTTAAAATATAAATATCCCAAAAAAAAAAAAAAAAAAAGGAATATTTTGATATTTTCTATAGTTTTGAGGAGGGTCATTAACATTCAAACAGTTTTTCCAGATGAAATAAAAAAAAATTCGGTTAGAAATCAGATAAAGGAAAACCAAGAACAACAAAAAAATATTTGCTAAATTTTTATCAGTTGCTAGATGTGTATATTATTTTAATTTTATAATTATGAACAAAAATCATTTCATTTTTTTGTCAAAACTTGCAATGCTAACTCCAACTATAAAACTAATAGTTTCAATTCCCAAATGGTTCGTTATATTCACACACAAATATACTTGGGAAAGGTATGAATTCACTTCTTCTTCCCCCAGCTATAGGTTAATTAGTAATACTTGTATCATTAAAAAACAAATTATTACAATCTAAAAAACTTTTGTGGCTTCAAAAACCTGCAAAAGTTTGATAAACCACAGAAAACAAATCAATCAAAATAGCTTTGTACCAAATTTGGTTAAGTTCAGTAAAATAAATGTTGAAGCAAGAAATCTACTAAACAATTTTTAAATTACCAAATTGAAGAGGCTAATGCAAGCAAGTTTAAAATAAATATACTGACTTAACATAATATGTTATGATAGTGTCATATTCATGAATCAATACATAAATAAAAAACTAATTATACTGTCATGGTGTCATGTCCATAAAAAATAAATAAATATTAATTATTGTGTCAAAAATAATTATAGTAAAATAATTATAACAATTATAATTATTATTAATTCACTAATTCTAAACCAATGAGAATTGACCCCACTTTTCTTTTTTGCACATACAAACATATGATATTCACACTATTGGACAACAGCTCTCACAGGCACGTCGTTAACATGTGCATCAATCAAAATTTCATCTCTTCCTTTTCAGGCCATAATAGTAAAATTTATCTTTTTAGCACTCAACAAGAATTTGAAGTAAGAAAACCCCAGATACTACTTGTATTTTTCCAATTAAATCATCTGGCCACCCATTACACACATTTTTGAATGCGTCTTTGGCCATCTCAATATGTCTCCGAATCTAATACGAGTAAGACTGTATATACTTTGCTTATTCTTTATTTTATCATTCTGTCAGATTCCGGTCCATATTTGATCTGCATTTGACCCCAAACTAACAATTTTACTCAGTATTACTGTCTATCGTGTCTCCAACACCATATAATAACCAGATAATAAATAATACTCGTTTTCTTGTTTCCACGTCTTGCTATTTGGTATTTTTATGAGTATTTTTATGTTATTGTATTATTATGTTAGGGGGCTTATAATTGTATTGTATTATTATGTTAGAGGGCTTATAATTATTTACTCAAAGTTATAACTCGCCTACAATAGAATGCTTAAAGTTTTCTCTTTAAGTCATACTGCTGAACTAATTCCTAACTAAATAAAATGCCGGATGAAAAATTTAAAATTAGTGGTTAACCCAATACAAGGCAGATCAATATATCTGTTGCATAATTATGAACTAAATTTTGATATGAAATTTTCACCTTTTACTTAATTCAATAGTGAAGAAGTGTTAAGAATATTCATTTTTATTTACAAAATATCACACTCGTTAAATATTTGGTGAATTTTAATTGTCAACTTTCATAAGTAAATCACGATAACTAAATAAATAAATTCGTACATTTAGGATTAACATTACTATCTATACTAAAAGAATTAAAAATAAATAAAATAGAAAGGTTTAGTTTAAAAAATAAATGTTGTCTTGAGAAATTACGCTAAAAATATCAAAGGGGCGTAACTTTATTATAACTAACCAAGTCAGTTAATTTTCGCTATATTGCCTGTAAATTATGAAAGTATTTCAAAGAAACTGGATTTTATTTAAAGAAAAATAATAATTGTGTTTTTTTATAAACAATGAACGTAGTGTTGGCTATGCTGCTTAATTCTTTTTTTTTTTTTATTGATTCAGATATTTCAATTAATGAAATATAGCGTTGGATTTATAAAAAGATCTGAGTTACGTTCCTTAGATTTTGAACCTATGATTATGAGTGTTACGAGTTATTACCCATGAAAAAACATCACACACACACACACACACACATTATATATATATATATATATATATATATATATATATATATATATGTTGAAACTTGACTAATGCATGGAATAATAATGCAACACAAAATGTACTTAGAACAAAATGTATTGAAACAAGAAAGTGTACACAATATTTACATATAGTCTTTTTTTTGTATATTCCTGGGAAGACCGTTCCTGGAGAATGTGTTGACTGAGTCGCAGTCGGGCAGAGTCTCTGGTTGAATCTCTTGATTCCTCCCCTCTTTTCCCGGTACCAACCATATTTATATGGTCGGTACTCCACTATGCGAATTAGGTGGATCCTACCACAACACCCCCTACCAAGCCTTGGAATCCCTTTTGGATTTCAAACTGGCTTCCTATATGGGTTGATCATTATGGCTATTTCTTTGTAGATCCATTTGCATACTTCATATGCATATGTCCATCCGCTTAATTTTAATATTTTTTCCGTTTTGGATTCACGTCCAGTGGTTCCGTGAACTTTCGTTTCCTACCGGATCTTCTCGGTTCAGGAGTATTCTGCGGAGGTTCTACTTGAAGCATATCATACATTACATCAATGAGATCTTCCTCCTCATCCGGTATACTCTCTTCATGCTCTAGAACGTGACATTTTTAAGTTGATTCTGGTGCCTTTTATGAGTATTCTTCGGCCCTTTAATTATGTAAATCAGGTCACCGATTCTCTTGTCCACTATACCTCGCTCCCAGAACTCAACGTTGTTTTTGTAGCACTTGAAAAACACCTTCTCTCCGGAGGTGTATCTTTTTCTCGCTGTATACATAGTATTCTTTACTCTATTTTTTCCTGGCAAAAGCTTGTCAAACACTGACTTAACTTTCCTAGCGAACATTAGTTCAGCTGGTGCCATGTTTGAGTGTGTTCTCTGGTTTGGCGTGATTCTGTATACTTGTAGGAATTGCTGAGGCGCCTTTTCCGTTGGAACTCCTGAGGCTTTCTTCAGCGCGCGCTTTAAAGTATCGACAAATCTTTCTGCGAGTCCATTGGACCTCGGATGATACGGCGGCGTCGTTATGTGGTTAATTTGATATAACTCACAAAATTCCTTATATTCTTCAGCAGTGAATTGTGTACCATTGTCACTCACAATACACTCTGGCACACCGAACCGTGCAAATAGTTCATGCAAGAAAGTTGTTGTGGTATTGGACGTAGGCTTTTTGCAGCGTAGTACATCCGGCCATTTTGTAAAACTATCTACCACTATTAAGTAATAATAATCTTCTACTGGACCAGCGAAATCAATGTGTAACCTTGTCCACGGATGATCCGTCTTGGGCCATGGTTTGTGTACTATAGGTGGTGCCTTAGCTGCTAACGCACACCCTTTACATCGATGAACCATGTTTGCGATATCCACATCCATTCCTTTCCAATATACAAAGCTTCGCATTAAGCTTTTTGTTCTATTAACCCCTGGTTGACCCATATGAAAGTCCCGTAGTATTCTTTTCTGCAACTCTCTCACCATATAATAAAAATCCGTCACAAATTGAATAAATCTCCTGCACTTTTTGGTCATTTGCTACCATTTTGCTTTTTATTTCTAAAATGAAATCATCGCTTTCAGCTTCTTTTTTGATTTCCTTTGATGTAACCGGTAGCTCTCTTAAAATGTTGTTTACCATGCTTTTCACCTCATAATCTGCTCTGATATTTGCAATAATTGATTCTTCGAATCTTTCTTCTTGACTCGGTACGAGTCTTGATAAACTATCCGCATGAATTATATTTTTGGATGATAGGTGCTTTATGTGAAAATCATAATTGAGAAGAATGGTTCCCCATCTCAACAGACGATTTGCCGTATAAACGGGTAACTCTTTCTTTGAACCAAAAATAGTGATCAGAGGTTTATGATCCGTCTCTAGCATAAAATGTCTGCCGTGGATGTATCTGAAATTTTGTTATGGCAAAAATGATACTCAGCGCCTCTTTTTCGATCTGTGAGTAACTTCTTTCTCCTGGGAGTAAAGTTCTCGAAGCATGTGCAATTGGTTTTCTAGAACCATCTGGCATTATGTGTTGAATACACGCTCCTATCCCGTATGAACTGGCGTCACTTGCCACTACAATATCAAGTTTTCGATTGTAATGGGTTAAAAAGAGGTCTGATGTAAGCATTTTCTTTATTTCATCAAAGGCTTTCTGACATTCTACCGTCCATTCCCATGCCTTGTCTTTTTTTAGTAGTTCATTCAACGGAGCTCTTAGATTGTACATTCCTTTAATGATCGCTTGATAATAATTTGCGAGCCCCAGAAAACTCTGTAGCATCGCCACATTAGTGGGCGTCGGCATGTCTCTAATCGCAATGGACCTTTCCGGATCTGGAAATCTGCCATTTTTGTTGATTATGTGACCTAAATACTTAATTTCCTCCAAACCAAATTCGCACTTTGACTCTTTGACTTTAAATTCAAAGTCCTGAATCTTTTTAAATACTTGATTGAGATGCTCTCGATGTTCGTCGACGGTTGCGCTCCTTACTATGATGTCGTCTAAGTAGGCGCACGCAAAGTCTAAATCATTCAACATGACGTCCATAGCTTGTTGAAAAATGGCTGGTGCCACTTTAATACCAAAAGGAAGCCTGTTCTACTTGAATAACCCTCTATGCGTGTTTATCCCTAGTAACTTCGAACATTCCTCTTTGACGGGAATTTGGAGATAGGCATCTGATAAGTCGATTTTTGAAAATATAACTCCACCATTTAGCTTGTTAAAAATCTCCTCCGGACTCGGTAACGGGTAATGGTAGTCCTTGATTATCGAGTTCAACCCTGTCGAAAAATCAACACAGACTCTGATTTGGTTTGATTTCTTTTTTATGCACACAATCTGCGCAACCCATGAATTAGATTCTACTTTCGAAATAATTCCCATTTTTTCCAACCTATCAAGTTCTTCGTTAATTTTCTCTACACTTGCGAAAGGCACGTTACGTTTCTTTTTAAAAATTGGCATAGTATTTTCCTTTAATTCAAATTTAGCTTCAAACTTGTTACATCTTCCAAGACCAGGTGTGAAGGTTTCCGGAAACTTTTTCTTTAATTCATCTTTAATGTCCTGTCTTGTTTGCGTATTACTTCCTACTTTTCTGCAGAATGCGTTTAACGGTTTATCCCACAATTTGAATGTTTCAATAAAATCTATACCCATCAAGTTTTCTCCATTTTTCAGAATGAAAACCTTTATTTTTTTAACGATCCCGTTCAATTTCATGGGAAGTACAACCTCGCCTTCGAAGTTAATTTTCTTTCCAGTTACCGTTCGAGTGCGTTTCGTTGACTTCATTATTGTAGGCCTTTTTAAAATTTTCCATGTTTTATAGTTCATTATTGTTAAATCTGAACCCGAATCGAGTTGAAATTTGATATTCTTTTTAAATATTTCAGTCGTCACATATTTCCTCAAATCTCTATCTGATTTGATATTCGAATTTGTTTGTCTAATTCGGCTATTGAATTTTTTCGTTTTACAACACGATCCTTTGTGTCCATTCTTGTGGCACACGAAACATTTCTTATTTCTATATGGGCAATTTACCTCCCAGTGTCTTTCGTTGCAACGTCTACAATTATATGGTGGAACCTTTTTTTCCTCCTCGTTCTTCTTATTTAATTTTTCTTGTCTATTTTTAAAATACGCCGAATTTTTACTCCAATTTTTTTCTGATGGGTAATTTGACTGTTTTTTTAATATAAGCAATGCCAGCTTCTTCGATTTTTTGAGACTCTTTCTTTAACCTTACGGCCCGCTGACACTCCTCTGCTAACTTTTTCAGGGTAAGGTTTTGTTCAGATTCGAGTTTAGACAAAACTCTACGTCTTATTTCGGCACTCTTACTGGATACCAGTCCTTGAGCAAAAATTAAACACTTGAATTCTTCAACCGTAATCTCTGCCAATCTGAAGTTGTCACAATGTCTATTCACTATAGATGCATATGTTAAGTAATCCTGATCGTCGGATTTAGCGACATTCATGCATAACCATCGCTTATGCCAAAGCGACATATTTGCTCGAAACAGCTCCTTTAGCAATTTCACTGTTTCCGAGAATTCCAATTCATTCGTTCTTCTCGGTAGAATAAAATCTACAAATTTGCTATGTTCTGCTGTACCTAGCTTTCTTAGTAATAGACTGACTTTTCTTGAATTCGACCAGTTTTCCCAGTCTGTGTAGAAAATATCTTCATATCGTTTAAAGTACGCTTCAAACGTTTTTTCTTCGTCTGGCACATAGTTGAAAGTTTCCAGCGAATTAAATATGGTGTTATTAGAATATGAAGAATTTCCCTCATTTGCCTGATTGTTGTTTAATTTCTCCAGTGTTAACTTTTGAATTTCTAAAACCTTGATCTGCATTTCTTCCTGTTTTCCCAGTTTTTCCTCTTGCTTTTCTTGATATTTTTGCTGTCTTTCATCTTGCTTTTCTTGATATTTTTGCTGTGCTATCTGTTGTTCCCTTATTAATAAGGCAAACTGTTCATTTTGACGTTGCTGACTCAACTGCTGGGATTTGAATAATTCAGATATGACTTTGGATAATTCATCCATCTTTAGCTGATAGTGTTCATGCAACAAAGAATATACCTTTAATTTGTGTATCTATGGATATAATATAAGCTGACCAGAAAAATCGAAACAACTTACGACTTTTTTATTTTATGTCTTGCTTTTACATTCAAGCCCGTGATAATCAACTTTGGTATTTTTTTTTTATTACTTCTGTTCGCGTATTTCAGTGACAAACTTCTGATTTTTATTATCAGAGGTAAATTCGTCACTATAAAATATTGTTGAGCAAACAAAAAAAAAAAAAAAAAAAATTTTAAAAGTTCGTTAGCTTTTAAAATCGACACGGTGCGCCTTTTAATTCCATGCATGTTTTTGTAGTCGGCCAGTTTTTTTTAACGGGTGTCTCGTTGTAGATAACTTTTTCAATTTAAAATCACCGTTATTCGTTTACGACACCTTTCAAATTTTTCTGAGTGAACGTTCCTTATGCTTAGTCGTCCTTTAACGATTTCTAAATATCCAGAAATTCAGAAACCTTCGCCGTTCCGTTAGATGTTGGACTTTTAATTAATAATTTTTTCCTTCAGCCTGAGTTCTTCAAATGACTTGTCCCAATTGTTGAAAGCTATCAATTATTAATTGTTTTTTTGTTTTTTTTCGTATGGTTCTTTCTACCTCGTCGCCATTGTTGAAACTTGACTAATTCATGGAATAATAATGCAACACAAAATGTACTTAGAACAAAATGTATTGAAACAAGAAAGTGTACACAATATTTACATATAGTCTTTTGTATATTCCTGGGAAGACCGTTCCTGGAGAATGTGTTGACTGAGTCTCAGTCGGGCAGAGTCTCTGGTTGAATCTCTTGATTCCTCTCCTCTCTTCCCGGTACCAACCATATTTATATGGTCGGTACTCCACTATGCAAATTAGGTGGATCCTACCACAACAATATATCAACACGTTTTTCTACTTTGTCATCCAATATGTGTGTGTGTGTGTGTGTGTGTGTGTGTGTGTCAACACAGCTACTTTCTCTCTTCCTTTAATGTTGACACCAAAAAGCTTGATGTTTAGGCCAGTAGCAAATAAGAGAAAGAAAGAGTAAACGATCCTTCGCATGCTCCAAACGAATAAAAACAACACGGTCGAGCAAATTTGAATAAAAAGTGCTACAGAATGTTCGTAAAAAGTCTAGAGAAATAAATTTCGGGATAATAAATGTCCGTGTATGTACGGATGCGTGAGTGTGTATTTAATTGTAATATATGTAGGTGCGAAAATATACATATGTGTGTGTGTGTGTGAGAGAGAGTGTGTGTGTGTATATATATATATATATATATATATATATATATATATATATATGTGTGTGTGTGTGTGTGTGTGTGTGTGTGTGTGTGAGAGAGAGAGAGAGAGAAGGAGAAAGAGACAGTGTATTTCTGGATAAAAGTAACTCATTTAGGAAGTTTCTTTTCTGCAGCCAATATAGGTGATTGTTCGGACAAGTATTTTATCTCGTTTGTGTCGACCTCTCAGTATGGCGTGAGTGCCCGAATGAGAGGGCTTTCCTCAATGTGATGTGAGTAAGTGAATGAATCATGTTTGTTCATAAACATGTTTATAAACATTTACTAAATTATAAAAATATGTAAGTCAACTATAAGGAAATTATTTACCATTAGGTGATTCTAACAGAAACGCAATACTTAAAAATGAAGTTTTAAAATGAATTTTTAAAAGTGAAAAATCTTTCTTGAAGCTTTTATTTTAGTTTTAATTTCAAGCTAATAGATTAACTTTAATATTTCCAATAAGCGAAAAACTTCGCTGTATTTCAAAACTAATTTAAAGTGACTATTTTTTTTTAATCGCTAAAATCACTGATTTTAGCTATTTTTTTAGCCATCTGTTAGCACAATGCTATTCTCGTTATTAAAAAGGCTTTCAAAAATAAAGAATGCTTTACTGAAACTTTATTTGAGGAATATTAGCTGATTTAAAATTTAATTAATCTGATTTGAAACAAATATTACTTAAAATATCATGGGTAGGTGTTTATTTAAGGTGTTAACAGCTTGACTGACAACCGGAAGTTCATGTAATTTTTTTCTACGGGAGACATATCTGTAATAATTACTTGAGGAAAATAACGTGAGCACCTTTTGTATATAATTTTTAACTACCCAGTAATCTTATAAATTTAGGGAAATATTCTCTGTAATCTAATGTTTTATTGATTTTTATTTACTTTGGCTTTTAAATTTACTATAGTTATATCGCTCATATTTTCTGATGATGCCGTGTCTGGAAGTCTGTATTTACAAACATCGGCACGTTTATTCACACGCAAAAAAAAAAATTCTTTTTAAAATATTGGTATTCGATGAATTGTAAGCTTTTCATTTATGATTAGTAAATATAGTTTTGACTTAATAATAATATCACCTATCCGGTACAAATTCTAAGTAAATAATATCTTTTAGTGTTTATTGTATTAATTTTATTATTATTTTTTTTTTTTTTTTTACGATTCAGGAGAGATTTTCGGTAACTGGAAGAGATGCTTTAGAAAAAAAAAAAAAAAAAAAATTGATGATTCAAATTCTCGAAGGAGTTTTTTCTATTTTAGCATCCTGCTACCACTTTCTTATCAATGTTGAATTTTATCAAAAGCTTATTCAGCTTCATACAGATTTTTAGAAAATATCAGCTTCTAATTGTTCAATAAACACACAAGTGGGCGTTGCAATTCACCCACATAAAAATATTTTTCCAGCACGTGACCAAGTCAAGTTTTCCCGTCATTTTCTGTGAGCCTGTCACGTGGTTACATTAATTATAAATAGCAAACACGAGCTTGTGGAATAATTCACGTTACCTTTTCACCCCTTTGCAGAACAATCCCTTCTTACACCCACACACCTGTTATCCAATCAAAATACTAGTTCTGACAAACTGAATTTCTCATTGGCTAACAGCCTTAAAAAACTAAGTATGCACGTGAAAAATGCCTTTGGCGCTCAAATGTTTTTGAGCCTATTTTTCCGTTCCAGAACCTATAAACAACAGAAATTCGAACCAACTTACTAGTCAGAATTCCACACTCAAAGAGATGCCAACCAATTCCACGCCAGTTTAAACTTTGACTTTCCCGCGCGAATTAACATCTGACTCAACAACCTTTTGACATACTTAATCTCTCTTTTAAACAAACTTCTCAAAAATTTACTTTACTTGAGAAAGTGAAATATATATTCACTACATATTAGTAACAGTAACAAACAAAACTTTCAACAATTAACAGTTCAAGGTACGCAACTTCATACAACTTCATACAACTTAAGAATATTTACAATAACACTCGTATACACACATTAACACTTGAACTGTAAAATCGATTACTTTTGTACGTTGAACAGCAAACTGTTTAATTCTTACAACAAATCATCAAAACACTGATTTAAGAATTCAAACATACTCAACAACAAACTACATGTCTTATTACATCAACATGCAACAAATCACTAATTCATCACTCATTTGTATATATTTAAATTGTATATAAATTACCGTCTTGTTGTGTATTTTACTTGTCTTTCTTTTTTACTTTGTTTTTCATGACCTGTTCTAAATATTCGTTTATTATTTGTTGTGGATGAATGTTAACGAACACGCCACCGAAAAATTCTTTCTGATTTAACCAAATACATTCACTAATTCCTAACAAGCTTTCTCATTCATTCTCTTTTCTCTTCCCTTTTCTTGCGAAGATGTAGCCTTGTAGTGGATGGGTTAATTATGTGGTAATATTTGTTGAGAATAAGTTTTGTGACAATTAACTATTTCCACTAACATCAAAATAAAATACAAAATTCAACTGAATTGTTTTAAAACGTAATAATTAGATTTATTTAGGTTGGTGTACAACATGAAAGAAAAGGTAGGACAGAGTTGTTTGGCAGTTAGTTATCCGTCACGAAGCTCACAATATTTATTTGTATGTATATATACAAAATGTGGCACAAGGCCTAAAAGGGGGATGGGGAAGGACGGTCTTCATCTGTCTTAATTCTAAACTTAGCTAGTCGCAGACACTGACCCAATCAAGTCAACAATATTCCAATCACCAAAACAACACATTCACTCCTACCTTTCTTACTACGTCCACCATAATACCTCAAATTCTCTATGATGTCCTAACTAGACCCCTTATATACAATTATTGTTCGTGGGGGGGGGGGAGGGTCAAAAAATTAACAACTTTTAAAATGATCCCCAAATGATTATTTACAATATGACTGAAATATTTACAATAAAACTAAATAAAACTGTGTTAGTAATAAAAAACCCCACAAACCATAAATGTGGCAGAAACATCAGTTAACTAGACGAAATCAATGCGGGACTAAGAAAATAAGAAAAAGCATTCATACCTCCAAGCATTCACGCAGGCACACACACATTCATACACAACAACAAATACGAAAAATCACACACACGAAACGAAAGGCGTCCCGCATCCACCAGAGAACTGACATCACTGACCACCTAACGAGGGAGGGGATGGGGAATTAAACAAAAGAAAAATAGGGACAGAAATAAAAAGGGACCAATGCGCATGCATACCCTAGCAAAGTTTACTAGAAAAAAGGGAAAACTAAAGCTTCAAAATACAAAACCTAGTCTAACCTAAAATCTGGGTGGGTTGCCTATGTTCAACCCTGTTAGGACAAAATTCTGTACCTAACCGACATCTAAATGCCACTCTACACATTCGCGCAAGATTCACCCACCTTTTGCCAAATTCCGATGAGGTGAGCCGCCGCCTTTCCGTCCTAATCTTGACTTTAAGCTGATGCTTAAAGAACAAGATCAGTTGGGAAGAGGTGAACTTCTCGCCCTCATGGAATCCCTTCTGACGCGTCGTCCAAATCACGACTCTCATAATCCCTAGTAAGCAACAGAACACATAGCACATAGTCACGAAGCTCACTGGTAAACTTGTGTTCGTGCATTGTATTTATTTACATTCCTGGTCACGTGGGTGGCTCGCGAACACATTTCAAGATTTTGGGCGGTATTTTGTGTTTAAACACGTGTGCGTAGGCGTTGTTATTACTTTGAGAATCAATCAGAAGCAATTATTGTAAAACTTGCGTCTGGAGCCTAGATTGTGTTTAGCTTGCACAAAAATCTATAACTAACATGAAAATGTAAATTAGAAATGTTTTTAGCCATTTCTTGTCCAATGAGGATGTAGTGCACTCAGTAATTGGTTCTGATCCACTGGCATATAGAGGTTAAGCTCTATAATACCCTCCCGCGGATTGTAAAAAATTTTAAAGATTTTTTTTGAATATGTATAATATTTTTTTAACTTGGTAGGCCAATGAACGTGCCTCCCAGCTCTTGTAGTAACTTCCCTGGGCTGTGTTTGTGTCTGTTGAGGGGTAAGATTTTGAGTTGAACTGGAGAAAGGTTGTGTCGGTACATCCAGAAATGCTGGCTTCAATCTGTCAATACTGACTTTAGTTTCTCTGTTATTGACAAGAACTGTGAAATATTTTGGGCAACGGGAGACTACTCTGTATGGGCCAGAATATGCTGGCGTAAGTGGTTTTTTTTACTGCATCTCTGCGAACAAATATGTATTCACAATTTTCCAAAGTTTTTGGAATAAAAATCTTCTTGTCTTGTGTGCGAGTAGGAGGAAACGAAAGATCGGAAATGCGTTGCTTTAAGTCTTTAATAAAATACGTTGTTGGCCGAGTCGGGATATCTTTTTCAATGAATTGACCAGGCAGTGTAAGCGAACTCCCGAAAACTAGTTCGGCTGTGGTACAATGTAGATCTTCTTTTACTACGTTACGGAGTGAAAGCATTACCAGTGGTAATCTTTCAATCCATGTTTGAGAGTCTTCAGTAGCTGTAAGTGCAACCTTAAGCTGCCTATGAAATCGTTCGACTAATCCGTTGGCACATGGATGATAGGCAGTAGTCGACACATGTTTGGCACCTAGCAAGTTTGTGAATTCTGTAAAAAGAACAGATTGAAACTGAGTGCCTCGGTCAGTGGTGATGACAGAAGGGCATCCAAATATAAAAATCCACTCGCGTAGAATCGCTTGAGAAATTACATCTGCGGTGATCGATTTGAGTGGGACAACCACTGGCCAACGTGTAAAACGATCGATAATGGTTAATAGATACTGACAACCATCGACTTCAGTTAAAGGACCGACTAAGTCGACGTGTATGTGTTTGAAACGACCATCTGGTGCTGCGAAATGTCCCGGAGGTGATTTCGTGTGCCGCTGGACTTTAGTTTTTTGGCACTTAGTACAACATTGTGTCCAGTGTTTAATGTTGGCGGACATATTTGGCCAAACGAATCGCTTTGTCGTAGCTTTGCGTCCAGGGTGAGAAAAGGAGTGAAAATGTGTAGAGGGTGCAAAGAAGTCCCTCAAACAAATAATAAAAAGAAAATACACTACAAATAAAGTAAAATAAACTTTTGTTTATTTTCGTAAAAAAAAAAAAAAATATATAAGAATTATTTTTTTGTACACAATGGAATTGTCCGTAAAGCCGTGATGTCGGCTTGTCGCTGTACTCCCTCTGGTCTGATGAGAGTTTCTATCTTCCTTATATCTGAATGATGAGGCTCCGGGGAGATTAAGAAATGGGTTTCTTATGTCGAGCCCTGATTGGTCAATAAATCATATTTTTGATCACGTGGTGTGCTTTCCACTACGTCCGCACTTTTGGGTGCGCCGTCCTTGTTTTTGACCCCACAGGGTATGGTAAGGAGAGAGTTCCCGCGCAATTGTATTTTTTTGGATACACGTGGTGTGAATTAATTTTTATTGTGTGTATGTGTGTGTGGAAAGAAAAATAAGAAACAGCACAAATGTTCAAATATCTGTTTACGCATTGAAGATGGGACGTAGAGTCGTGCATGACCGGTACTGACATCACAATACAAGTGTGTTGCGCTCAAAGGAAGAGGTCGTTGCTCAATTCGTAGTGACGTGTCCTGCTTTACTTTCTCAAGTGTTACATCGTTCTTTTGTTCCCTGGCTAAACACTCCAAGTCCAAGGATTGTGAACGAACAGAGTTTAAAGTTGATCTAGACAAGATGTCTGCAACAGTATTATCTTCTCCGTGAATGTGACGGATATCAGACGTATATTGAGATATGTAATCTAGCTGCCTTATATCTCGTGGGTTGTATTTGTCCATTCTAGAATGCAAAGCGTAGATTAGTGACTTGTGGTCTGTGTAGACTACGAAATTCCGACCTTCCAACAGGTGTCGGAAATGATGGATTGATAAATAGATCGCAAGTAATTCGCGGGAGAAAGTACTGTATTTCCGTTGTGCGGAATTTAATTTAATTGAAAAGAAGGAAAGTGGTCTTTTAAAATCATCATATTCTTGATGTAAAACAGCTCCTATAGAGTCTGCTGAAGCGTCTGTAGTCAGGGTTAATACAGCTTCTTCGTCGCTAGAGATGTAAGATAATTTAGTAAAATTCACAAGAGCTTCCTTTGCGTTTGTAAATGCTGTCAAAGTATCACCAGTTAACGTTTTAGGTTTCAGAATGTCTTTCTTGTAATCGTTCGTTAATGTTGATATTAAAGTTGTTAATATTAGGTGTCTTTTAAACAGAAAGTTCTTAAGAAGTAATTTACCTTTTACTGTAATATTGAACTTGTAATTCAGAAGAATAAAGTTTGGAATTGTGAGTTCTAAAGTTGATAAAAGTTCAGGAGTGATTTCAGAGGTTGGTGAGTGAGTGTATTGGAGTTGTTTCGTGTTAAATAAATTTAACTTGTAACTTCAAAAGTATGAGTGACGTGGAGTTGTTTGGCAGTTGGTTATCCGTCACGAAGCTCACAATATTTATTTGTATAAATACAAAATGCGACACAAGGCCTAAAAGGGGGGTGGGAAGGACGGTCTTCATCTGTCTTAAATCTAAACTCAGCTAGTCGCAGACACGGACCCAAACAAACTAACAATATTCCAATCACCAAAACAACACATTCAAACCTACCTTTCTTACTACGTCCACCATAATGCCTCAAATTCTCTATGAAGTCCTAACTAGTCCCCCTATGTACAAAAATTGTCTGTGGGGGGAGGGTCAATAAAACAACAACTTTTAAAAGATCCCCAAATGAGTATATACAATAAGACTTAAGTATTTACAATAAGAACTAAACAAAACTGTGTTAGTAGTAAAACCCCCCACAAACCATAAATATGGCAGCAAAATCAGTTAACTAGACGAAATCAATGCGGGGCTAAGAAAAATAAGAAAAAAAAAACATTCATTCCTCCAAGCATTCACACAGACACACACACATTCATACACAACAACAAATACGAAAAACCACACACACGAAACGAAAGGCGCCCCGCATCCACTAGAGAACTGAAGTCACTGACCACCTAACGAGGGAGGGGATGGGGAATTAAAACAAAAGGAAAATAGGGACAGAAATAAAAGGGACCAATGCGCATGCATACCCTAGCTAAGTTTACTAGAAAAAAGGGAAAACTAAAGATTCAAAAATCGAAAACCTAGTCTAACCTAAAATCTGGGTGGGTTGCCTATGTTCAACCCTGTTAGGACAAATCCTGTACCTAACCGACATCCAAGTGCCACTCTAGGTCAGCCCCTTTCACTCTACACATTCGCGCAAGATTCACCCACCTTTTGCCAAATTCCGATGAGGTGAGCCGCCGCCTTTCCGTCCTAATCTTGACTTTAAGCATCAGCTTAAAGTACAAGATCAGTTGGGAAGAGGAGAACTTCTCGCCCTCATGGAATCCCTTCTGACGCGTCGTCCAAATCACGACTCTCATAATCCCTAGTAAGCAACAGAACACATAGTGTTCAGCCTTCGTCAATTGCGGCACCACATTGCTACAAACAGAACTGGCTTCCAGGACAAAGAACTTTCCCTGCAGCATGCGAACCATGAGGCCTTCAACAAACCTGCACAACGGCACTACCGTCTTGCACTGAAAAAAGGCGTGACCAATGGTCTCGACTTCGCCAGTGCAGCGACGACAGTTTGGATATTTCTCCAAACCTGCTGAACAAAGTCTCTTGCCGACCCAGAGGGCCCCACGAATCATCAGCCAGGTGAGTGATGCCTCATCGTTATTGAGACATTTCAACCCAGGCGCCCAAGGCCATATCGAGCGAGCCTCCTGCTTCGTAAGACCGAGCTCGTCGAACAGATCATCTTGAACGGACCCCCTAACTAACAATTGATACAATGCCTTACGAGACAACGCCTGGGCGTCGGAGAGGCCATCCGTCGTCCGTAAGAGGAGCTTCAAAGCACTACGACATTCGCGGTAGAAGGCGCACTCGGCACGAGGTCTACGGCCGGCCTCCTCCTCGCACGAGTGCACACTTCTCAGGGATGGGAAATGTTTTCGGACATCTTCTTTCCAAAAGGTGCCCACCTCATCCAATCCGCGACACATTCGGTCTAGAAAGGTAATGCGAAGCATATATTGACGAATCTCAATGCTAGGCATACCCAGACCGCCCTCAGAGGGATGAAGGCAACAGATCTCGCGACACACCATAGGGGCCTTGTCTCTCCACAAGAAAGAGAACAAGGTCCGGACTAATGACATTAGTCTGGCATACGGGAACGGAAGCACAGAAAGTCGGTAAAGGAGGATCGGATATATGTGTGAAACACATACCTCCGCCCTTCCCTTCAGGGAAAGTCTCCTCCGAGACCACAGATTAACCGCGATCTCGGCCTTCCCTTGCACCTCCGACCAATTCATTTCCAACTGGAGATCAGGACCGAACCAGACGCCGAGTATCTTGATCGGCCCATCCGTCCAGAGGAAAGGTCCGGGAAGAGAAACTCCCTTCCACGCACCCAACCGCAAGCCCACAGACTTATCGCGGTTGATCTTGGCCCCTGTCACCATCTCATACCCACTGATCTCTTTGCTGACGACGTCAATCTCGGCTCTGCTCGACACAAGAACCGAAACGTCGTCAGCATAGGCAGAATACCTGGCTGAGGTGGAAGCCCCAGGCAGGGAAATTCCGCGCAGGACCGGATTCGCCTTTAACTTGCGAAGGAAAGGTTCCAACGCAAGAACGTAAAGCAGAGGCGAGAGCGGACAACCTTGACGAATGGAGCGAGACAATACGAAAGGCTTCGATCTTACCCCATTCACTTCCACCAGCGCACCGGGAGTCGCATACAAAAGTCGGATCCAGGAGCGAAAGTCGGCTCTGAAACCGGCCGCCGAAAGGACAGCCTCCAGAAATCGATGGTCAACCCTATCGAAGGCCTTGGACTGATCTAAATTGATCAGCGCGGCTTCACTGTCGACTTGTTCTAAGATCAAGCGTACCATATGAAGGTTATCCTGAATAGTCCTCCCCTTCACAGCACAAGTCTGTTCAGGGCCAATCAGACTAGACAGGACAAGCTGCAAACGTTTGGCTAAGATCTTCGCCAAAATCTTTAAGTCAGTGTTTAACATCGTTAAAGGACGAAAGTTCCCTAACCCATCCCCACCGTCCTTGTCCTTACGCAGCAACTTGATCACACCCCTGGTGAAGCGTTGGGGTAAAGACCCCTGCTTCATCCAGTGGTTGTAAATCAGTCCCAGCAAAGGAACAAAAACGTGCGACAACCTCAAGTACACTTCGTAGGGAAGACCATCTAATCCCGGAGACTTATCCAGGCCAACCTGCTTCAGCGCTTCCCAGATCTCCGACTCTGTAATGGGACCCTCGCACCTAGCCGCTTCAGCTGCCGAAAGGCAGGGAAAGTCAGCTAAATAGGCGTCGAACTGAGCAGAGCTCAGACCGGGCTCCCTGGTGAAAAGATCCTGAAAGTAGTCCCGAAACACCTCACATATGCCCGCGTTTGTAGTCACGGTCCGCTTATCCGGCAACGTGACGCATGCAATATGTCGCTTAGACGCGCTTCGATTTTCCTCTGCACGCAGTTCAGCGGCCATATTCGTTGCCTCAGAAGACATTCTTTTTAACCTAGCCCTAACTACCAGAGCTTGATCCTTCTTGATAAGCAAAGAGGACAACTCTGCCTTAGCTAAAGCTATGTCCCCACAAACACGGGATTTCACTGCCCGATCGACTTTATCTTCTAAAGCAGTTTGCGCCGCTAATCTATCTAGATTGAGTCGACGACTAAAATCGGCAGCAAACGTTCGAATTTGAGATTTTAATTTGCCCCACCAGGCATTTCCCAAAACCGCACCCGTCAGTTCCCTTTGTATCATTAGTAAAAGCTGGTCCCGGAAACCCTGATCACCAAAAAGTGAACAGTTCAATTTCCAGTAACCAGCCAATCTAACCTTAGGCTTATCTAAGTTTACACGGACCCGGACAAGCCTATGATCCGTATAAACTATGTAATGGAAACTTGGACACCCTAAGAGCCCTACGTCGACTCTCCTAACTAAGACCCGGTCCAGGTAGCTCGCAAGCGTCCCGGGAGCCGAGTTGCCACTAGTTGTCCAAGTCCATGCTACCTCCCGAGGGTGTTCATTCCGGAACGTATCGACAAGATCAAACTCATCGATAAAGTCCCGAAACGGTTTCACATCCGGGTTGTTAGTACCTTGTTTTTGCCCTATACGATCTATATCGGGGTCAAGGACGGCATTCCAATCCCCCGCTAAAACTACCCGACGAGACGTCGTCAAGAACGGCGCGATCTACCGAAACAAAGCAGGCCGCTCGGAATGGGTATTGGGCGCATAAACCCCAATGAGACGTAGAACCTTATCCTTTATGGTAACATCCAGCACGCAAAGTCTGCCCGCCGGATCCGCGAAGACAAGGGTACAAGCAGCCTTCAAAGACCTGCTCACTAGCCAAGAGACACCCCTCGAACGACCATCAAAACAGGCTGAATAAAGGGCAAACCCCTTAGACAGTATGTCCTCACGATCATGAGAAGAAAACCGGGTCTCTTGTATACAAAATACATTCACCCCGAGGCGCTGAAGGTCACGAGTGAGCCTCGCCCTGCGAGACTCGGACCTCAGGCCCCGGACATTCAACGTAGCTAACCAGAGAGACATTGTCAATCGAATTAGGGTTGTCCTTCAGGATAGAACATGGCTGGGGTGAGGACACCGACAGCTTGTCCCATCGAACCTGACATCATCTCAGTATCGAGAGTATCACTCTGAGACAAGCTACCGATGTCCGCGGGATAAGTTAACTTAAGAGCCCTATAAAGGGATGGGTGAACATAAAGAGGGACCCTCCCTTTACACTTTTTAGTTTCGTCTAAGTTTTCCTCAAGGAGAACTACTGCTGGGGGCACCACTTTCAAGGAGGCCTTAGCCTCCTCTATCATGCCCCATATCTCCCGCGTACCCGGGCCAGTTCTCACCACGGTTAGCTGATTTCGGGCCTCAAAATTTTCCGGCACCTCCACATCTACACCCTTGATGTGCCGGAAGTTCCAGAGAACTTTTAAGGGCATCGGGTTTTTAGTTTGCCCGAAGACCCTATCAGCCTGATCCCGGGATACGCGGCAGACGTCTTCCCCCGGGAGATATGGTGGTTTTATTTTCTTTTTTTTCTTGTCCGTAGTTGATTGAGTATCCGGACTTCTGTTTCTTTTTTTCTGAGGAGAGTGAGTGGGTGTATGCATAGGAGTGTCTCTCGGTGTAGTTGATGGAGTCATGCCGGAAGGTGTCTTTACGGGTGAAGGTTTGGAGGAACGAAGAGATTTCACTGGAGAGTTTGTCAAAGATTTAGGCGGAGGTGGTTTTGTGAATTTATATTTAAGTGATGGAGGGGAAGACGGGGCAGAGGATAGGGGGCCCGGTGCCCCCAGCGATTTTTTATTTTTAGCCCGCTTGGCCTCCACTTTTTCTTTCAACTTTTTTAGGTCCAAAATTTTCTGCCAGCTTGGTTCATTCAATTTTTGGGCTGCAGTAGCAGTTTCAGCATAAGACGCCGAGGCGTCGCCCTCAGAGCTGGTAGAGGGAATGGGGCTGTAGGTGACAATGTCCCCGGGGTCATGCTGGGACTGAGGAACCGCTGTTTGGGTCTTCCCCTTGCCCCTAACCACGAGGCGCCATTCCCCCTCATCCTTCTCCTTAACCACACTTGTGGCAGGCGTCGGATTTGAGGGTAATGTGGGTCTGGACCCAACCGAGGTATTTTCCCCAACAGTACGCCCCGCAGCTAGGCCCACTACAGGCGCCGCGGATTTTACTTTCTCGGCCAAGGGGGTATTTTGGTCGCCTGTGACCGGAACTCCAGGGGCCTTCTTCCCTGGGCAGGAGGAGGAAAGGTGACCAGTCTCTCCACACCTCCAGCAAGTTGGTCTCCTACCGGTCACTATGACCGGCATTTTCCGGTCACCAAACACCAAACAGTTGGGGACAGACTTGAAGGCCTCTTGATCAAGCATGATATCAAAAGTCCATCCCCCGTTCAAATTGTCGGAGAGAGCCCCTAAAATTTGGCCGTACTGCATAAAAAATGCAGCCAGAAGCTCTCCCGAAATTTGAGGAGGAACCTCGAACACGGCCACCCTGGTCCGTCTTCGGCCTTCATATTCCGTTCTTAGTATTAGATCTTTTGTGATCAATTCTTTTTTTGCCATGTCTAGGCAATCTTCTGGTGTGGGCAGCAGAATGTCCCACATGAAGAACCCTCTACCCTTAATTACTCTTTGGGGTTTTATCCCCAGGGACAAAAGTGATTTAATCACTGTGTCTTTAGTGGAGCGACAAATCTTTTTGGTTTTTTTGTCCACCACAAAAACGGTCACCATTCTTTTTGTGAACACATCGAGCTCCTGGACAACATCGACGAACCCATCTTTATTTACAAGATGGGCGTAACTTTTCGCCTTATCCAGGAAATCCGCCATGTTCAGAATACAACTTGGTGGGGACTTCCAGCATGAGGGCAATTCCTCGGCTGTCTTTTGTGCCTCCTTTGGCACCTCAATATTCTTATTACTAGCTTCTCCCTTCTTGGAGCTGCTAGTACGGTCAGCTTTGGGGCTACCATCAGCCCGCTTCTTGGCAGCATTATCAGTGGGGTTGGCTTTAGCAGCCGTCCCAAAAAGGTCCTTTTTTATATTGGCCCGACTGGCACCGTCGGCCATATTGAAAAACGTGGAAACTACCACCTGCGGGTCTTTTTATATGTAATCACCAAATTTGGGGAAAGGAGTTTTGGGAGGGAAAAAAAAAATTAAACAAATAAGCCTGGATGTACCAGTAAATTAAAAGAAGAGAAACAAAGACAATAAACTTTTTTTTTAAAAATAAATAAACTGGGAAAATTAAAAGACAAACAAAAATTAAACAGGAAAAAAAAATCTAAATGGCGCCCAAAGGCAGCCGAAAGCAAAAAGCAAAAACAGAAACTCCTCTCTCTTTTTTAAAAATTCACGAAAATGTACAAAAAGAAAAAGAAAGAAAAAGAAAAAGTCTGGTTTACAACCAGAAAAAAAAAATAAAGGTTTGCGGCCAAAGCCGCTAAAGAAAAGAAAAATGCAAAAGAAAAAACAAACTAGTTAAACCAAAAACGAGACGAGAGAATGCGACCGAAGTCGCTAATAAAAAGGAAAAAAAAAATAAAGTTTTCTTTTTCTTTTTTCCAAATACTGTGCTAACTTTTTTTTTCTCTAAAACAACTAGAAAGAAATAAACAATAAAAAAGAAATCGTCCGGTAAGACTTTGTCAAACCGGACTAAAATAAAAAATTATGAGGGCCGAAGCCCCAAAAATAAAACAAACAAAAAGAAATAGAAGAATAAAATAAAAAATAAAACTTAAAGAATAACTTATCAGAAAAAATCCTCAGAAGCTCGTCCAAAAAGTTCTTGAAGCACTGAAGGGAAAATCGTTAGCAGCAAAAAAAAGGTTCGTCCCAAGTCAAAAATATCAAACAAAAGGTCAAAACCGTCGCGAAGCTCACAATATTTATTTATACAAATGTGTATAAAATGTGGCACAAGGCCTAAAAAGGGGATGGGGAATGACGGTCTTCTTCTGTCTTAAATCTAAACTTAGCTAGTCCCAGACACGGACCCAAACAAACTAACAATATTCCAATCACCAAAACAACACATTCAAACCTACCTTTCTTACTACGTCCACCATAATGCCTCAAATTCTCTATGAAGTCCTAACTAGTCCCCTTATGTACAAAAATTGTCTGTGGGGGGAGGGTCAATAAAACAACAACTTTTAAAAGATCCCCAAATGAGTATATACAATATGACTTAAGTATTTACAATAAGAACTAAACAAAACTGTGTTAGTAGTAAAACCCCCCACAAACCATAAATGTGGCAGCAAAATCAGTTAACTAGACGAAATCAATGCGGGGCTAAGAAAAATAAGAAAAAAAACATTCATTCCTCCAAGCATTCACACAGACACACACACATTCATACACAACAACAAATACGAAAAAGCACACACACGAAACGAAAGGCGCCCCGCATCCACCAGAGAACTGAAGTCACTGACCACCTAACGAGGGAGGGGATGGGGAATTAAAACAAAAGGAAAATAGGGACAGAAATAAAAGGGACCAATGCGCATGCATACCCTAGCTAAGTTTACTAGAAAAAAGGGAAAACTAAAGATTCAAAAATCGAAAACCTAGTCTAACCTAAAATCTGGGTGGGTTGCCTATGTTCAACCCTGTTAGGACAAAATTCTGTACCTAACCGACATCCAAGTGCCACTCTAGGTCAGCCCCTTTCACTCTACACATTCGCGCAAGATTCACCCACCTTTTGCCGAATTCCGATGAAGGGAGCCGCCGCCTTTCCGTCCTAATCTTGACTTTAAGCTGATGCTCAAAGAACAAGATCAGTTGGGAAGAGGTGAACTTCTCGCCCTCATGGAATCCCTTCTGACGCGTCGTCCAAATCACGACTCTCATAATCCCTAGTAAGCAACAGAACACATAGTGTTCAGCCTTCGTCAATTGCGGCACCACATTGCTACAAACAGAACTGGCTTCCAGGACAAAGAACTTTCCCTGCAGCATGCGAACCATGAGGCCTTCAACAAACTTGCACAACGGCACTACCGTCTTGCACTGAAAAAAGGCGTGACCAATGGTCTCGACTTCGCCAGTACAGCGACGACAGTTTGGATATTTCTCCAAACCTGCTGAACAAAGTCTCTTGCCGACCCAGAGGGCCCCACGAATCATCAGCCAGGTGAGTGATGCCTCATCGTTATTGAGACATTTCAACCCAGGCGCCCAAGGCCATATCGAGCGAGCCTCCTGCTTCGTAAGACCGAGCTCGTCGATCAGACCATCTTGAACGGACCCCCTAACTAACAACTGATACAATGCCTTACGAGACAACGCCTGGGCGTCGGAGAGGCCATCCGTCGTCCGCAAGAGGAGCTTCAAAGCACTACGACATTCGCGGTAGAAGGAGCACTCGGCACGAGGTGTACGGCCAGCCTCCACCTCGCACGAGTGCACACTTCTCAGGGATGGGAAATGTTTTCGGACATCTTCTTTCCAAAAGGTGCCCACCTCATCCAATCCGCGACACATTCGGTCTAGAAAGGTAATGCGAAGCATATATTGACGAATCTCAATGCTAGGCATACCCAGACCGCCCTCAGAGGGATGAAGGCAACAGATCTCGCGACACACCATAGGGGCCTTGTCTCTCCACAAGAAAGAGAACAAGGTCCGGACTAATGACATTAGTCTGGCATACGGGAGTGGAAGCACAGACAGTCGGTAAAGGAGGATCGGATATATGTGTGAAACACATACCTCCGCCCTTCCCTTCAGGGAAAGTCTCCTCCGAGACCACAGTTTACCCGCGATCTCGGCCTTCCCTTGCACCTCCGACCAATTCATTTCCAACTGGAGATCAGGACCGAACCAGACGCCGAGTATCTTGATCGGCCCATCCGTCCAGAGGAAAGGTCCGGGAAGAGAAACTCCCTTCCACGCACCCAACCGCAAGCCCACAGACTTATCGCGGTTGATCTTGGCCCCTGTCACCATCTCATACCCACTGATCTCTTTGCTGACGACGTCAATCTCTGCTCTGCTCGACACAAGAACCGAAACGTCGTCAGCATAGGCAGAATACCTGGCTGAGGTGGAAGCCCCAGGCAGGGAAATTCCGCGCAGGACCGGATTCGCCTTTAACTTGCGAAGGAATGGTTCCAACGCAAGAACGTAAAGCAGAGGCGAGAGCGGACAACCTTGACGAATGGAGCGAGACAATACGAAAGGCTTCGATCTTACCCCATTCACTTCCACCAGCGCACCGGGAGTCGCATACAAAAGTCGGATCCAGGAGCGAAAGTCGGCTCTGAAACCGGCCGCCGAAAGGACAGCCTCCAGAAATCGATGGTCAACCCTATCGAAGGCCTTGGACTGATCTAAATTGATCAGCGCGGCTTCACTGTCGACTTGTTCTAAGATCAAGCGTACCATATGAAGGTTATCCTGAATAGTCCTCCCCTTCACAGCACAAGTCTGTTCAGGGCCAATCAGACTAGACAGGACAAGCTGCAAACGGTTGGCTAGGATCTTCGCCAAAATCTTTAAGTCAGTGTTTAACATCGTTAAAGGGCGAAAGTTCCCTAACCCATCCCCACCGTCCTTGTCCTTACGCAGCAACTTGATCACACCCCTGGTGAAGCGTTGGGGTAAAGACCCCTGCTTCATCCAGTGGTTGTAAATCAGCTCCAGCAAAGGCACAAAAACGTGCGACAACCTCAAGTAAACTTCGTAGGGAAGACCATCTAGTCCCGGAGACTTATCCAGGCCAACCTGCTTCAGCGCTTCCCAGATCTCCGACTCTGTAATGGGACCCTCGCACCTAGCCGCTTCAGCTGCCGAAAGGCAGGGAAAGTCAGCTAAATAGGCGTCGAACTGAGCAGAGCTCAGACCGGGCTCCCTGGTGAAAAGATCCTGAAAGTAGTCCCGAAACACCTCACATATGCCCGCGTTTGTAGTCACGGTCCGCTTATCCGGCAACGTGACGCATGCGATATGTCGCTTAGACGCGCTTCGATTTTCCTCTGCACGCAGTTCAGCGGCCATATTCGTTGCCTCAGAAGACATTCTTTTTAACCTAGCCCAAACTACCAGAGCTTGATCCTTCTTGATAAGCAAGGAGGACAACTCTGCCTTAGCTAAAGCTATGTCCCCACTAACACGGGATTTCACTGCCCGATCGACTTTATCTTCTAAAGCAGTTTGCGCCGCTAATCTATCTAGATTGAGTCGACGACTAAAATCGGCAGCAAACGTTCGAATTTGAGATTTTAATTTGCCCCACCAGGCATTTCCCACAACCGCACCCGTCAGTTCCCTTTGTATCATTAGTAAAAGCTGGTCCCGGAAACCCTGATCACCAAAAAGGGAACAGTTCAATTTCCAGTAACCAGCCAATCTAACCTTAGGCTTATCTAAGTTTACACGGACCCGGACAAGCCTATGATCCGTATAAACTATATAATGGAAACTTGGACACCCTAAGAGCCCTACGTCGACTCTCCTAACTAAGACCCGGTCCAGGTAGCTCGCAAGCGTCCCGGGAGCCGAGTTGCCACTAGTTGTCCAAGTCCATGCTACCTCCCGAGGGTGTTCATTCCGGAACTTATCGACAAGATCAAACTCATCGATAAAGTCCCGAAACGGTTTCACATCCGGGTTGTTAGTACCTTGTTTTTGCCCTATACGATCTATATCGGGGTCAAGGACGGCATTCCAATCCCCCGCTAAAACTACCCGACGAGACGTCGTCAAGAACGGCGCGATCTGCCGAAACAAAGCAGGCCGCTCGGAATGGGTATTGGGCGCATAAACCCCAATGAGACGTAGAACCTTATCCTTTATGGTAACATCCAGCACGCAAAGTCTGCCCGCCGGATCCGCGAAGACAAGGGTACAAGCAGCCTTCAAAGACCTGCTCACTAGCCAAGAGACACCCCTCGAACGACCATCAAAACAGGCTGAATAAAGGGCAAACCCCTTAGACAGTATGTCCTCACGATCATGAGAAGAAAACCGGGTCTCTTGTATACAACATACATTCACCCCGAGGCGCTGAAGGTCACGAGTGAGCCTCGCCCTGCGAGACTCGGACCTCAGGCCCCGGACATTCAACGTAGCTAACCAGAGAGACATTGTCAATCGAATTAGGGTTGTCCTTCAGGATAGAACATGGCTGGGGTGAGGACACCGACAGCTTGTCCCATCGAACCTGACATCATCTCAGTATCGAGAGTATCACTCTGAGACAAGCTACCGATGTCCGCGGGATAAGTTAACTTAAGAGCCCTATAAAGGGATGGGTGAACATAAAGAGGGACCCTCCCTTTACACTTTTTCGTTTCGTCTAAGTTTTCCTCAAGGAGAACTACTGCTGGGGGCACCACTTTCAAGGAGGCCTTAGCCTCCTCTATCATGCCCCATATCTCCCGCGTACCCGGGCCAGTTCTCACCACGGTTAGTTGATTTTGGGCCTCAAAATTTTCCGGCACCTCCACATCTACACCCTTGATGTGCCGGAAGTTCCAGAGAACTTTTAAGGGCATCGGGTTCTTAGTTTGCCCGAAGACCCTGTCAGCCTGATCCCGGGATACGCGGCAGACGTCTTCCCCCGGGAGATATGGTGGTTTTATTTTCTTTTTTTTCTTGTCCGTAGTTGATTGAGTATCCGGACTTCTGTTTCTTTTTTTCTGAGGAGAGTGAGTGGGTGTATGCATAGGAGTGTCTCTCGGTGTAGTTGATGGAGTCATGCCGGAAGGTGTCTTTACGGGTGAAGGTTTGGAGGAACGAAGAGATTTCACTGGAGAGTTTGTCAAAGATTTAGGCGGAGGTGGTTTTGTGAATTTGTATTTAAGTGATGGGGGGGAAGACGGGGCAGAGGATAGGGGGCCCGGTACCCCCAGCGATTTTTTATTTTTAGCCCGCTTGGCCTCCACTTTTTCTTTCAACTTTTTTAGGTCCAAAATTTTCTGCCAACTTGGTTCGTTCAATTTTTGGGCTGCAGTAGCAGTTTCAGCATAAGACGCCGAGGCGTCGCCCTCAGAGCTGGTAGAGGGAATGGGGCTGTAGGTGACAATGTCCCCGGGGTCATGCTGGGACTGAGGAACCGCTGTTTGGGTCTTCCCCTTGCCCCTAACCACGAGGCGCCATTCCCCCTCATCCTTCTCCTTAACCACACTTGTGGCAGGCGTCGGATTTGAGGGTAATGTGGGTCTGGACCCAACCGAGGGATTTTCCCCAACAGTACGCCCCGCAGCTAGGCCCACTACAGGCGCCGCGGATTTTACTTTCTCGGCCAAGGGGGTATTTTGGTCGCCTGTGACCGGAACTCCAGGGGCCTTCTTCCCTGGGCAGGAGGAGGAAAGGTGACCAGTCTCTCCACACCTCCAGCAAGTTGGTCTCCTACCGGTCACTATGACCGGCATTTTCCGGTCACCAAACACCAAACAGTTGGGGACAGACTTGAAGGCCTCTTGATCAAGCATGATATCAAAAGTCCATCCCCCGTTCAAATTGTCGGAGAGAGCCCCTAAAATTTGGCCGTACTGCATAAAAAATGCAGCCAGAAGCTCTCCCGAAATTTGAGGAGGAACCTCGAACACGGCCACCCTGGTCCGTCTTCGGCCTTCATATTCCGTTCTTAGTATTAGATCTTTTGTGATCAATTCTTTTTTTGCCATGTCTAGGCAATCTTCTGGTGTGGGCAGCAGAATGTCCCACATGAAGAACCCTCTACCCTTAATTACTCTTTGGGGTTTTATCCCCAGGGACAAAAGTGATTTAATCACTGTGTCTTTAGTGGAGCGACAAATCTTTTTGGTTTTTTTGTCCACCACAAAAACGGTCACCATTCTTTTTGTGAACACATCGAGCTCCTGGACAACATCGACGAACCCATCTTTATTTACAAGATGGGCGTAACTTTTCGCCTTATCCAGGAAATCCGCCATGTTCAGAATACAACTTGGTGGGGACTTCCAGCATGAGGGCAATTCCTCGGCTGTCTTTTGTGCCTCCTTTGGCACCTCAATACTCTTATTACTAGCTTCTCCCTTCTTGGAGCTACTAGTACGGTCAGCTTTGGGGCTACCATCAGCCCGCTTCTTGGCAGCATTATCAGGGGGGTTGGCTTTAGCAGCCGTCCCAAAAAGGTCCTTTTTTATATTGGCCCGACTGGCACCGTCGGCCATATTGAAAAACGTGGAAACTACCACCTGCGGGTCTTTTTAAATGTAATCACCAAATTTGGGAAAAGGAGTTTTGGGAGGGAAAAAAAAAAAAAAAAAAAAAAAAAAAATTAAACAAATAAGCCTGGATGTACCAGTAAATTAAAAGAAGAGAAACAAGGACAATAAACTTTTTTTTTTTAAAAAAAAAATAAATAAACTGGGAAAATTAAAAGCCAAAAAAAAATTAAACAGGAAAAAAAATCTAAATGGCGCCCAAAGGCAGCCGAAAGCAAAAAACAAAAACAGAAACTCCTCTCTCTTTTTTAAAAATTCACGAAAATGTACAAAAAGAAAAAGAAAGGAAAAGAAAAAGTCTGGTTTACAACCAGAAAAAAAAAAAAAAAAAAATAAAGGTTTGCGGCCAAAGCCGCTAAAGAAAATAAAAATGCAAAAGAAAAAACAAACTAGTTAAACCAAAAACAAGACGAGAGAATGCGACCGAAGTCCCTAATAAAAAGGAAAAAAAATAAAGTTTTCTTTTTCTTTTTTTTCAAATACTGTGCTGACTTTTTTTTCTCTAAAACAACTAGAAAGAAATAAACAATAAAAAAGAAATCGTCCGGTAAGACTTTGTCAAACCGGACTAAAATAAAAAAAATTATGAGGGCCGAAGCCCCAAAAATAAAACAAACAAAAAGAAATAGAAGAATAAAATCAAAAAAAATAAAACTTAAAGAATAACTTATCAGAAAAAATCCTCAGAAGTTCGTCCAAAAAGTTCTTGAAGCACTGAAAGGAAAATCGTTAGCAGCAAAAAAAAAGGTTCGTCGCAAGTCAAAAATATCAAACAAAAGGTCAAAAACCGTCGCGAAGCTCACAATATTTATTTATACAAATGTGTATAAAATGTGGCACAAGGCCTAAAAAGGGGATGGGGAATGACGGTCTTCTTCTGTCTTAAATCTAAACTTAGCTAGTCCCAGACACGGACCCAAACAAACTAACAATATTTCCAATCACCAAAACAACACATTCAAACCTACCTTTCTTACTACGTCCACCATAATGCCTCAAATTCTCTATGAAGTCCTAACTAGTCCCCTTATGTACAAAAATTGTCTGTGGGGGGAGGGTCAATAAAACAACAACTTTTAAAAGATCCCCAAATGAGTATATACATATGACTTAAGTATTTACAATAAGAACTAAACAAAACTGTGTTAGTAGTAAAACCCCCCACAAACCATAAATGTGGCAGCAAAATCAGTTAACTAGACGAAATCAATGCGGGGCTAAGAAAAATAAGAAAAAAAAACATTCATTCCTCCAAGCATTCACACAGACACACACACATTCATACACAACAACAAATACGAAAAAGCACACACACGAAACGAAAGGCGCCCCGCATCCACCAGAGAACTGAAGTCACTGACCACCTAACGAGGGAGGGGATGGGGCATTAAAACAAAAGGAAAATAGGGACAGAAATAAAAGGGACCAATGCGCATGCATACCCTAGCTAAGTTTACTAGAAAAAAGGGAAAACTAAAGATTCAAAAATCGAAAACCTAGTCTAACCTAAAATCTGGGTGGGTTGCCTATGTTCAACCCTGTTAGGACAAAATTCTGTACCTAACCGACATCCAAGTGCCACTCTAGGTCAGCCCCTTTCACTCTACACATTCGCGCAAGATTCACCCACCTTTTGCCGAATTCCGATGAAGGGAGCCGCCGCCTTTCCGTCCTAATCTTGACTTTAAGCTGATGCTCAAAGAACAAGATCAGTTGGGAAGAGGTGAACTTCTCGCCCTCATGGAATCCCTTCTGACGCGTCGTCCAAATCACGACTCTCATAATCCCTAGTAAGCAACAGAACACATAGTGTTCAGCCTTCGTCAATTGCGGCACCACATTGCTACAAACAGAACTGGCTTCCAGGACGAAGAACTTTCCCTGCAGCATGCGAACCATGAGGCCTTCAACAAACTTGCACAACGGCACTACCGCCTTGCACTGAAAAAAGGCGTGACCAATGGTCTCGACTTCGCCAGTACAGCGACGACAGTTTGGATATTTCTCCAAACCTGCTGAACAAAGTCTCTTGCCGACCCAGAGGGCCCCACGAATCATCAGCCAGGTGAGTGATGCCTCATCGTTATTGAGACATTTCAACCCAGGCGCCCAAGGCCATATCGAGCGAGCCTCCTGCTTCGTAAGACCGAGCTCGTCGATCAGACCATCTTGAACGGACCCCCTAACTAACAACTGATACAATGCCTTACGAGACAACGCCTGGGCGTCGGAGAGGCCATCCGTCGTCCGCAAGAGGAGCTTCAAAGCACTACGACATTCGCGGTAGAAGGAGCACTTGGCACGAGGTGTACGGCCAGCCTCCACCTCGCACGAGTGCACACTTCTCAGGGATGGGAAATGTTTTCGGACATCTTCTTTCCAAAAGGTGCCCACCTCATCCAATCCGCGACACATTCGGTCTAGAAAGGTAATGCGAAGCATATATTGACGAATCTCAATGCTAGGCATACCCAGACCGCCCTCAGAGGGATGAAGGCAACAGATCTCGCGACACACCATAGGGGCCTTGTCTCTCCACAAGAAAGAGAACAAGGTCCGGACTAATGACATTAGTCTGGCATACGGGAGCGGAAGCACAGAAAGTCGGTAAAGGAGGATCGGATATATGTGTGAAACACATACCTCCGCCCTTCCCTTCAGGGAAAGTCTCCTCCGAGACCACAGTTTACCCGCGATCTCGGCCTTCCCTTGCACCTCCGACCAATTCATTTCCAACTGGAGATCAGGACCGAACCAGACGCCGAGTATCTTGATCGGCCCATCCGTCCAGAGGAAAGGTCCGGGAAGAGAAACTCCCTTCCACGCACCCAACCGCAAGCCCAAAGACTTATCGCGGTTGATCTTGGCCCCTGTCACCATCTCATACCCACTGATCTCTTTGCTGACGACGTCAATCTCGGCTCTGCTCGACACAAGAACCGAAACGTCGTCAGCATAGGCAGAATACCTGGCTGAGGTGGAAGCCCCAGGCAGGGAAATTCCGCGCAGGACCGGATTCGCCTTTAACTTGCGAAGGAAAGGTTCCAACGCAAGAACGTAAAGCAGAGGCGAGAGCGGACAACCTTGACGAATGGAGCGAGACAATACGAAAGGCTTCGATCTTACCCCATTCACTTCCACCAGCGCACCGGGAGTCGCATACAAAAGTCGGATCCAGGAGCGAAAGTCGGCTCTGAAACCGGCCGCCGAAAGGACAGCCTCCAGAAATCGATGGTCAACCCTATCGAAGGCCTTGGACTGATCTAAATTGATCAGCGCGGCTTCGCTGTCGACTTGTTCTAAGATCAAGCGTACCATATGAAGGTTATCCTGAATAGTCCTCCCCTTCACAGCACAAGTCTGTTCAGGGCCAATCAGACTAGACAGGACAAGCTGCAAACGGTTGGCTAAGATCTTCGCCAAAATCTTTAAGTCAGTGTTTAACATCGTTAAAGGGCGAAAGTTCCCTAACCCATCCCCACCGTTCTTGTCCTTACGCAGCAGCTTGATCACACCCCTGGTGAAGCGTTGGGGTAAAGACCCCTGCTTCATCCAGTGGTTGTAAATCAGCTCCAGCAAAGGCACAAAAACGTGCGACAACCTCAAGTAAACTTCGTAGGGAAGACCATCTAGTCCCGGAGACTTATCCAGGCCAACCTGCTTCAGCGCTTCCCAGATCTCCGACTCTGTTATGGGACCCTCGCACCTAGCCGCTTCAGCTGCCGAGAGGCAGGGAAAGTCAGCTAAATAGGCGTCGAACTGAGCAGAGCTCAGACCGGGCTCCCTGGTGAAAAGATCCTGAAAGTAGTCCCGAAACACCTCACATATGCCCGCGTTTGTAGTCACGGTCCGCTTATCCGGCAACGTGACGCATGCGATATGTCGCTTAGACGCGCTTCGATTTTCCTCTGCACGCAGTTCAGCGGCCATATTCGTTGCCTCAGAAGACATTCTTTTTAACCTAGCCCTAACTACCAGAGCTTGATCCTTCTTGATAAGCAAGGAGGACAACTCTGCCTTAGCTAAAACTATGTCCCCACTAACACGGGATTTCACTGCCCGATCGACTTTATCTTCTAAAGCAGTTTGCGCCGCTAATCTATCTAGATTGAGTCGACGACTAAAATCGGCAGCAAACGTTCGAATTTTAGATTTAAGATTTCCCCACCAGGCGTTTCCCACAACCGCTCCCGTCAATTCCCTTTGGATGGTTAGTAACAGCTGGTCCCGGAAACCCTGATCACCAAAAAGTGAACAGTTCAATTTCCAGTAACCAGCCAATCTAACCTTAGGCTTATCTAAGTTTACACGGACCCGGACAAGCCTATGATCCGTATAAACTATATAATGGAAACTTGGACACCCTAAGAGCCCTACGTCGACTCTCCTAACTAAGACCCGGTCCAGGTAGCTCGCAAGCGTCCCGGGAGCCGAGTTGCCACTAGTTGTCCAAGTCCATGCTACCTCCCGAGGGTGTTCATTCCGGAACTTATCGACAAGATCAAACTCATCGATAAAGTCCCGAAACGGTTTCACATCCGGGTTGTTAGTACCTTGTTTTTGCCCTATACGATCTATATCGGGGTCAAGGACGGCATTCCAATCCCCCGCTAAAACTACCCGACGAGACGTCGTCAAGAACGGCGCGATCTGCCGAAACAAAGCAGGCCGCTCGGAATGGGTATTGGGCGCATAAACCCCAATGAGACGTAGAACCTTATCCTTTATGGTAACATCCAGCACGCAAAGTCTGCCCGCCGGATCCGCGAAGACAAGGGTACAAGCAGCCTTCAAAGACCTGCTCACTAGCCAAGAGACACCCCTCGAACGACCATCAAAACAGGCTGAGTAAAAGGCAAACCCCCTAGACAGTATGTCCTCACGATCATGAGAAGAAAACCGGGTCTCTTGTATACAACATACATTCACCCCGAGGCGCTGAAGGTCACGAGTGAGCCTCGCCCTGCGAGACTCGGACCTCAGGCCCCGGACATTCAACGTAGCTAACCAGAGAGACATTGTCAATCGAATTAGGGTTGTCCTTCAGGATAGAACATGGCTGGGGTGAGGACACCGACAGCTTGTCCCATCGAACCTGACATCATCTCAGTATCGAGAGTATCACTCTGAGACAAGCTACCGATGTCCGCGGGATAAGTTAACTTAAGAGCCCTATAAAGGGATGGGTGAACATAAAGAGGGACCCTCCCTTTACACTTTTTAGTTTCGTCTAAGTTTTCCTCAAGGAGAACTACTGCTGGGGGCACCACTTTCAAGGAGGCCTTAGCCTCCTCTATCATGCCCCATATCTCCCGCGTACCCGGGCCAGTTCTCACCACGGTTAGCTGATTTCGGGCCTCAAAATTTTCCGGCACCTCCACATCTACACCCTTGATGTGCCGGAAGTTCCAGAGAACTTTTAAGGGCATCGGGTTTTTAGTTTGCCCGAAGACCCTATCAGCCTGATCCCGGGATACGCGGCAGACGTCTTCCCCCGGGAGATATGGTGGTTTTATTTTCTTTTTTTTCTTGTCCGTAGTTGATTGAGTATCCGGACTTCTGTTTCTTTTTTTCTGAGGAGAGTGAGTGGGTGTATGCATAGGAGTGTCTCTCGGTGTAGTTGATGGAGTCATGCCGGAAGGTGTCTTTACGGGTGAAGGTTTGGAGGAACGAAGAGATTTCACTGGAGAGTTTGTCAAAGATTTAGGCGGAGGTGGTTTTGTGAATTTATATTTAAGTGATGGAGGGGAAGACGGGGCAGAGGATAGGGGGCCCGGTACCCCCAGCGATTTTTTATTTTTAGCCCGCTTGGCCTCCACTTTTTCTTTCAACTTTTTTAGGTCCAAAATTTTCTGCCAACTTGGTTCATTTAATTTTTGAGCTGCAGTAGCAGTTTCAGCATAAGACGCCGAGGCGTCGCCCTCAGAGCTGGTAGAGGGAATGGGGCTGTAGGTGACAATGTCCCCGGGGTCATACTGGGACTGAGGAACCGCTGTTTGGGTCTTCCCCTTGCCCCTAACCACGAGGCGCCATTCCCCCTCATCCTTCTCCTTAACCACACTTGTGGCAGGCGTCGGATTTGAGGGTAATGTGGGTCTGGACCCAACCGAGGGATTTTCCCCAACAGTACGCCCCGCAGCTAGGCCCACTACAGGCGCCGCGGATTTTACTTTCTCGGCCAAGGGGGTATTTTGGTCGCCTGTGACCGGAACTCCAGGGGCCTTCTTCCCTGGGCAGGAGGAGGAAAGGTGACCAGTCTCTCCACACCTCCAGCAAGTTGGTCTCCTACCGGTCACTATGACCGGCATTTTCCGGTCACCAAACACCAAACAGTTGGGGACAGACTTGAAGGCCTCTTGATCAAGCATAATATCAAAAGTCCATCCCCCGTTCAAATTGTCGGAGAGAGCCCCTAAAATTTGGCCGTACTGCATAAAAAATGCAGCCAGAAGCTCTCCCGAAATTTGAGGAGGAACCTCGAACACGGCCACCCTGGTCCGTCTTCGGCCTTCATATTCCGTTCTTAGTATTAGATCTTTTGTGATCAATTCTTTTTTTGCCATGTCTAGGCAATCTTCTGGTGTGGGCAGCAGAATGTCCCACATGAAGAACCCTCTACCCTTAATTACTCTTTGGGGTTTTATCCCCAGGGACAAAAGTGATTTAATCACTGTGTCTTTAGTGGAGCGACAAATCTTTTTGGTTTTTTTGTCCACCACAAAAACGGTCACCATTCTTTTTGTGAACACATCGAGCTCCTGGACAACATCGACGAACCCATCTTTATTTACAAGATGGGCGTAACTTTTCGCCTTATCCAGGAAATCCGCCATGTTCAGAATACAACTTGGTGGGGACTTCCAGCATGAGGGCAATTCCTCGGCTGTCTTTTGTGCCTCCTTTGGCACCTCAATACTCTTATTACTAGCTTCTCCCTTCTTGGAGCTACTAGTACGGTCAGCTTTGGGGCTACCATCAGCCCGCTTCTTGGCAGCATTATCAGGGGGGTTGGCTTTAGCAGCCGTCCCAAAAAGGTCCTTTTTTATATTGGCCCGACTGGCACCGTCGGCCATATTGAAAAACGTGGAAACTACCACCTGCGGGTCTTTTTAAATGTAATCACCAAATTTGGGAAAAGGAGTTTTGGGAGGGAAAAAAAAAAAAAAAAAAAAAAAAAAAAAAAATTAAACAAATAAGCCTGGATGTACCAGTAAATTAAAAGAAGAGAAACAAGGACAATAAACTTTTTTTTTTTAAAAAAAAAATAAATAAACTGGGAAAATTAAAAGCCAAAAAAAAATTAAACAGGAAAAAAAATCTAAATGGCGCCCAAAGGCAGCCGAAAGCAAAAAACAAAAACAGAAACTCCTCTCTCTTTTTTAAAAATTCACGAAAATGTACAAAAAGAAAAAGAAAGGAAAAGAAAAAGTCTGGTTTACAACCAGAAAAAAAAAAAAAAAAAAAAAAAAAAAAAATAAAGGTTTGCGGCCAAAGCCGCTAAAGAAAATAAAAATGCAAAAGAAAAAACAAACTAGTTAAACCAAAAACGAGACGAGAGAATGCGACCGAAGTCCCTAATAAAAAGGAAAAAAAATAAAGTTTTCTTTTTCTTTTTTTTCAAATACTGTGCTGACTTTTTTTTCTCTAAAACAACTAGAAAGAAATAAACAATAAAAAAGAAATCGTCCGGTAAGACTTTGTCAAACCGGACTAAAATAAAAAAAATTATGAGGGCCGAAGCCCCAAAAATAAAACAAACAAAAAGAAATAGAAGAATAAAATCAAAAAAAATAAAACTTAAAGAATAACTTATCAGAAAAAATCCTCAGAAGTTCGTCCAAAAAGTTCTTGAAGCACTGAAAGGAAAATCGTTAGCAGCAAAAAAAAAGGTTCGTCGCAAGTCAAAAATATCAAACAAAAGGTCAAAAACCGTCGCGAAGCTCACAATATTTATTTATACAAATGTGTATAAAATGTGGCACAAGGCCTAAAAAGGGGATGGGGAATGACGGTCTTCTTCTGTCTTAAATCTAAACTTAGCTAGTCCCAGACACGGACCCAAACAAACTAACAATATTCCAATCACCAAAACATCACATTCACTCCTACCTTTCTTACTACGTCCACCATAATGCCTCAAATTCTCTATGAAGTCCTAACTAGTCCCCTTATGTACAAAAATTGTCTGTGGGGGGAGGGTCAATAAAATAACAACTTTTAAAAGATCCCCAAATGAGTATATACAATATGACTTAAGTATTTACAATAAGAAATAAACAAAACTGTGTTAGTAATAAAACCCCCCACAAACCATAAATGTGGCAGCAAAATCAGTTAACTAGACGAAATCAATGCGGGGCTAAGAAAAATAAGAAAAAATCATTCATTCCTCCAAGCATTCACACAGACACACACACATTCATACACAACAACAAATACGAAAAAGCACACACACGAAACGAAAGGCGCCCCGCATCCACCAGAGAACTGAAGTCACTGACCACCTAACGAGGGAGGGGATGGGGAATTAAAACAAAAGGAAAATAGGGACAGAAATAAAAGGGACCAATGCGCATGCATACCCTAGCTAAGTTTACTAGAAAAAAGGGAAAACTAAAGATTCAAAAATCGAAAACCTAGTCTAACCTAAAATCTGGGTGGGTTGCCTATGTTCAACCCTGTTAGGACAAAATTCTGTACCTAACCGACATCCAAGTGCCACTCTAGGTCAGCCCCTTTCACTCTACACATTCGCGCAAGATTCACCCACCTTTTGCCGAATTCCGATGAAGGGAGCCGCCGCCTTTCCGTCCTAATCTTGACTTTAAGCTGATGCTCAAAGAACAAGATCAGTTGGGAAGAGGTGAACTTCTCGCCCTCATGGAATCCCTTCTGACGCGTCGTCCAAATCACGACTCTCATAATCCCTAGTAAGCAACAGAACACATAGTGTTCAGCCTTCGTCAATTGCGGCACCACATTGCTACAAACAGAACTGGCTTCCAGGACAAAGAACTTTCCCTGCAGCATGCGAACCATGAGGCCTTCAACAAACTTGCACAACGGCACTACCGTCTTGCACTGAAAAAAGGCGTGACCAATGGTCTCGACTTCGCCAGTACAGCGACGACAGTTTGGATATTTCTCCAAACCTGCTGAACAAAGTCTCTTGCCGACCCAGAGGGCCCCACGAATCATCAGCCAGGTGAGTGATGCCTCATCGTTATTGAGACATTTCAACCCAGGCGCCCAAGGCCATATCGAGCGAGCCTCCTGCTTCGTAAGACCGAGCTCGTCGATCAGGCCATCTTGAACGGACCCCCTAACTAACAACTGATACAATGCCTTACGAGACAACGCCTGGGCGTCGGAGAGGCCATCCGTCGTCCGCAAGAGGAGCTTCAAAGCACTACGACATTCGCGGTAGAAGGAGCACTCGGCACGAGGTGTACGGCCAGCCTCCACCTCGCACGAGTGCACACTTCTCAGGGATGGGAAATGTTTTCGGACATCTTCTTTCCAAAAGGTGCCCACCTCATCCAATCCGCGACACATTCGGTCTAGAAAGGTAATGCGAAGCATATATTGACGAATCTCAACGCTAGGCATACCCAGACCGCCCTCAGAGGGATGAAGGCAACAGATCTCGCGACACACCATAGGGGCCTTGTCTCTCCACAAGAAAGAGAACAAGGTCCGGACTAATGACATTAGTCTGGCATACGGGAGTGGAAGCACAGACAGTCGGTAAAGGAGGATCGGATATATGTGTGAAACACATACCTCCGCCCTTCCCTTCAGGGAAAGTCTCCTCCGAGACCACAGTTTACCCGCGATCTCGGCCTTCCCTTGCACCTCCGACCAATTCATTTCCAACTGGAGATCAGGACCGAACCAGACGCCGAGTATCTTGATCGGCCCATCCGTCCAGAGGAAAGGTCCGGGAAGAGAAACTCCCTTCCACGCACCCAACCGCAAGCCCACAGACTTATCGCGGTTGATCTTGGCCCCTGTCACCATCTCATACCCACTGATCTCTTTGCTGACGACGTCAATCTCGGCTCTACTCGACACAAGAACCGAAACGACGTCAGCATAGGCAGAATACCTGGCTGAGGTGGAAGCCCCAGGCAGGGAAATTCCGCGCAGGACCGGATTCGCCTTTAACTTGCGAAGGAATGGTTCCAACGCAAGAACGTAAAGCAGAGGCGAGAGCGGACAACCTTGACGAATGGAGCGAGACAATACGAAAGGCTTCGATCTTACCCCATTCACTTCCACCAGCGCACCGGGAGTCGCATACAAAAGTCGGATCCAGGAGCGAAAGTCGGCTCTGAAACCGGCCGCCGAAAGGACAGCCTCCAGAAATCGATGGTCAACCCTATCGAAGGCCTTGGACTGATCTAAATTGATCAGCGCGGCTTCACTGTCGACTTGTTCTAAGATCAAGCGTACCATATGAAGGTTATCCTGAATAGTCCTCCCCTTCACAGCACAAGTCTGTTCAGGGCCAATCAGACTAGACAGGACAAGCTGCAAACGGTTGGCTAAGATCTTCGCCAAAATCTTTAAGTCAGTGTTTAACATCGTTAAAGGGCGAAAGTTCCCTAACCCATCCCCACCGTCCTTGTCCTTACGCAGCAACTTGATCACACCCCTGGTGAAGCGTTGGGGTAAAGACCCCTGCTTCATCCAGTGGTTGTAAATCAGTTCCAGCAAAGGAACAAAAACGTGCGACAACCTCAAGTACACTTCGTAGGGAAGACCATCTAATCCCGGAGACTTATCCAGGCCAACCTGCTTCAGCGCTTCCCAGATCTCCGACTCTGTAATGGGACCCTCGCACCTAGCCGCTTCAGCTGCCGAGAGGCAGGGAAAGTCAGCTAAATAGGCGTCGAACTGAGCAGAGCTCAGACCGGGCTCCCTGGTGAAAAGATCCTGAAAGTAGTCCCGAAACACCTCACATATGCCCGCGTTTGTAGTCACGGTCCGCTTATCCGGCAACGTGACGCATGCGATATGTCGCTTAGACGCGCTTCGATTTTCCTCTGCACGCAGTTCAGCGGCCATATTCGTTGCCTCAGAAGACATTCTTTTTAACCTAGCCCTAACTACCAGAGCTTGATCCTTCTTGATAAGCAAGGAGGACAACTCTGCCTTAGCTAAAGCTATGTCCCCACTAACACGGGATTTCACTGCCCGATCGACTTTATCTTCTAAAGCAGTTTGCGCCGCTAATCTATCTAGATTGAGTCGACGACTAAAATCGGCAGCAAACGTTCGAATTTGAGATTTTAATTTGCCCCACCAGGCATTTCCCACAACCGCACCCGTCAGTTCCCTTTGTATCATTAGTAAAAGCTGGTCCCGGAAACCCTGATCACCAAAAAGGGAACAGTTCAATTTCCAGTAACCAGCCAATCTAACCTTAGGCTTATCTAAGTTTACACGGACCCGGACAAGCCTATGATCCGTATAAACTATATAATGGAAACTTGGACACCCTAAGAGCCCTACATCGACTCTCCTAACTAAGACTCGGTCCAGGTAGCTCGCAAGCGTCCCAGGAGCCGAGTTGCCACTAGTTGTCCAAGTCCATGCTACCTCCCGAGGGTGTTCATTCCGGAACTTATCGACCAGATCAAACCGATCGATAAAGTCCCGAAATGGTTTCACATCCGGGTTGTTAGTACCTTGTTTATGCCCTATACGATCTATATCGGGGTCAAGGACGGCATTCCAATCCCCCGCTAAAACTACCCGACGAGACGTCGTCAAGAACGGCGCGATCTGCCGAAACAAAGCAGGCCGCTCGGAATGGGTATTGGGCGCATAAACCCCAATGAGACGTAGAACCTTATCCTTTATGGTAACATCCAGCACGCAAAGTCTGCCCGCCGGATCCGCGAAGACAAGGGTACAAGCAGCCTTCAAAGACCTGCTCACTAGCCAAGAGACACCCCTCGAACGACCATCAAAACAGGCTGAATAAAGGGCAAACCCCTTAGACAGTATGTCCTCACGATCATGAGAAGAAAACCGGGTCTCTTGTATACAACATACATTCACCCCGAGGCGCTGAAGGTCACGAGTGAGCCTCGCCCTGCGAGACTCGGACCTCAGGCCCCGGACATTCAACGTAGCTAACCAGAGAGACATTGTCAATCGAATTAGGGTTGTCCTTCAGGATAGAACATGGCTGGGGTGAGGACACCGACAGCTTGTCCCATCGAACCTGACATCATCTCAGTATCGAGAGTATCACTCTGAGACAAGCTACCGATGTCCGCGGGATAAGTTAACTTAAGAGCCCTATAAAGGGATGGGTGAACATAAAGAGGGACCCTCCCTTTACACTTTTTAGTTTCGTCTAAGTTTTCCTCAAGGAGAACTACTGCTGGGGGCACCACTTTCAAGGAGGCCTTAGCCTCCTCTATCATGCCCCATATCTCCCGCGTACCCGGGCCAGTTCTCACCACGGTTAGTTGATTTCGGGCCTCAAAATTTTCCGGCACCTCCACATCTACACCCTTGATGTGCCGGAAGTTCCAGAGAACTTTTAAGGGCATCGGGTTCTTAGTTTGCCCGAAGACCCTGTCAGCCTGATCCCGGGATACGCGGCAGACGTCTTCCCCCGGGAGATATGGTGGTTTTATTTTCTTTTTTTTCTTGTCCGTAGTTGATTGAGTATCCGGACTTCTGTTTCTTTTTTTCTGAGGAGAGTGAGTGGGTGTATGCATAGGAGTGTCTCTCGGTGTAGTTGATGGAGTCATGCCGGAAGGTGTCTTTACGGGTGAAGGTTTGGAGGAACGAAGAGATTTCACTGGAGAGTTTGTCAAAGATTTAGGCGGAGGTGGTTTTGTGAATTTATATTTAAGTGATGGAGGGGAAGACGGGGCAGAGGATAGGGGGCCCGGTACCCCCAGCGATTTTTTATTTTTAGCCCGCTTGGCCTCCACTTTTTCTTTCAACTTTTTTATGTCCAAAATTTTCTGCCAACTTGGTTCGTTCAATTTTTGGGCTACAGTAGCAGTTTCAGCATAAGACGCCGAGGCGTCGCCCTCAGAGCTGGTAGAGGGAATGGGGCTGTAGGTGACAATGTCCCCGGGGTCATGCTGGGACTGAGGAACCGCTGTTTGGGTCTTCCCCTTGCCCCTAACCACGAGGCGCCATTCCCCCTCATCCTTCTCCTTAACCACACTTGTGGCAGGCGTCGGATTTGAGGGTAATGTGGGTCTGGACCCAACCGAGGGATTTTCCCCAACAGTACGCCCCGCAGCTAGGCCCACTACAGGCGCCGCGGATTTTACTTTCTCGGCCAAGGGGGTATTTTGGTCGCCTGTGACCGGAACTCCAGGGGCCTTCTTCCCTGGGCAGGAGGAGGAAAGGTGACCAGTCTCTCCACACCTCCAGCAAGTTGGTCTCCTACCGGTCACTATGACCGGCATTTTCCGGTCACCAAACACCAAACAGTTGGGGACAGACTTGAAGGCCTCTTGATCAAGCATGATATCAAAAGTCCATCCCCCGTTCAAATTGTCGGAGAGAGCCCCTAAAATTTGGCCGTACTGCATAAAAAATGCAGCCAGAAGCTCTCCCGAAATTTGAGGAGGAACCTCGAACACGGCCACCCTGGTCCGTCTTCGGCCTTCATATTCCGTTCTTAGTATTAGATCTTTTGTGATCAATTCTTTTTTTGCCATGTCTAGGCAATCTTCTGGTGTGGGCAGCAGAATGTCCCACATGAAGAACCCTCTACCTTTAATTACTCTTTGGGGTTTTATCCCCAGGGACAAAAGTGATTTAATCACTGTGTCTTTAGTGGAGCGACAAATCTTTTTGGTTTTTTTGTCCACCACAAAAACGGTCACCATTCTTTTTGTGAACACATCGAGCTCCTGGACAACATCGACGAACCCATCTTTATTTACAAGATGGGCGTAACTTTTCGCCTTATCCAGGAAATCCGCCATGTTCAGAATACAACTTGGTGGGGACTTCCAGCATGAGGGCAATTCCTCGGCTGTCTTTTGTGCCTCCTTTGGCACCTCAATATTCTTATTACTAGCTTCTCCCTTCTTGGAGCTACTAGTACAGTCAGCTTTGGGGCTACCATCAGCCCGCTTCTTGGCAGCATTATCGGGGGGGTTGGCTTTAGCAGCCGTCCCAAAAAGGTCCTTTTTTATATTGGCCCGACTGGCACCGTCGGCCATATTGAAAAACGTGGAAACTACCACCTGCGGGTCTTTTTAAATGTAATCACAAAATTTGGGGAAAGGAGTTTTGGGAGGGAAAAAAAAATTAAACAAATAAGCCTGGATGTACCAGTAAATTAAAAGAAGAGAAACAAAGACAATAAACTTTTTTTTTTAAAAAATAAATAAACTGGGAAAATTAAAAGACAAACAAAAATTAAACAGGAAAAAAAAAAAAAATTTAAATGGCGCCCAAAGGCAGCCGAAAGCAAAAAACAAAAACAGAAACTCCTCTCTCTTTTTTAAAAATTCACGAAAATGTACAAAAAGAAAAAGAAAGGAAAAGAAAAAGTCTGGTTTACAACCAGAAAAAAAAATAAAGGTTTGCGGCCAAAGCCGCTAAAGAAAATAAAAATGCAAAAGAAAAAACAAACTAGTTAAACCAAAAACGAGACGAGAGAATGCGACCGAAGTCGCTAATAAAAATGAAAAAAAAAAAAAATAAAGTTTTCTTTTTCTTTTTTTCAAATACTGTGCTGACTTTTTTTTTTTTTTCTAAAACAACTAGAAAGAAATAAACAATAAAAAAGAAATCGTCCGGTAAGACTTTGTCAAACCGGACTAAAATAAAAAAATTATGAGGGCCGAAGCCCCAAAAATAAAACAAACAAAAAAAAAATAGAAGAATAAAATCAAAAAAAAATAAAACTTAAAGAATAACTTATCAGAAAAAATCCTCAGAAGTTCGTCCAAAAAGTTCTTGAAGCACTGAAAGGAAAATCGTTAGCAGCAAAAAAAAGGTTCGTCCCAAGTCAAAAATATCAAACAAAAGGTCAAAACCGTCGCGAAGCTCACAATATTTATTTATACAAATGTGTATAAAATGTGGCACAAGGCCTAAAAAGGGGATGGGGAATGACGGTCTTCTTCTGTCTTAAATCTAAACTTAGCTAGTCCCAGACACGGACCCAAACAAACTAACAATATTCCAATCACCAAAACAACACATTCAAACCTACCTTTCTTACTACGTCCACCATAATGCCTCAAATTCTCTATGAAGTCCTAACTAGTCCCCTTATGTACAAAAATTGTCTGTGGGGGGAGGGTCAATAAAACAACAACTTTTAAAAGATCCCCAAATGAGTATATACATATGACTTAAGTATTTACAATAAGAACTAAACAAAACTGTGTTAGTAGTAAAACCCCCCACAAACCATAAATGTGGCAGCAAAATCAGTTAACTAGACGAAATCAATGCGGGGCTAAGAAAAATGAGAAAAAAAAAAAAAAAAAAAAAAAAAAAAAAAAAAACATTCATTCCTCCAAGCATTCACACAGACACACACACATTCATACACAACAACAAATACGAAAAAGGACACACACGAAACGAAAGGCGCCCCGCATCCACCAGAGAACTGAAGTCACTGACCACCTAACGAGGGAGGGGATGGGGAATTAAAACAAAAGGAAAATAGGGACAGAAATAAAAGGGACCAATGCGCATGCATACCCTAGCTAAGTTTACTAGAAAAAAGGGAAAACTAAAGATTCAAAAATCGAAAACCTAGTCTAACCTAAAATCTGGGTGGGTTGCCTATGTTCAACCCTGTTAGGACAAAATTCTGTACCTAACCGACATCCAAGTGCCACTCTAGGTCAGCCCCTTTCACTCTACACATTCGCGCAAGATTCACCCACCTTTTGCCGAATTCCGATGAAGGGAGCCGCCGCCTTTCCGTCCTAATCTTGACTTTAAGCTGATGCTCAAAGAACAAGATCAGTTGGGAAGAGGTGAACTTCTCGCCCTCATGGAATCCCTTCTGACGCGTCGTCCAAATCACGACTCTCATAATCCCTAGTAAGCAACAGAACACATAGTGTTCAGCCTTCGTCAATTGCGGCACCACATTGCTACAAACAGAACTGGCTTCCAGGACAAAGAACTTTCCCTGCAGCATGCGAACCATGAGGCCTTCAACAAACTTGCACAACGGCACTACCGTCTTGCACTGAAAAAAGGCGTGACCAATGGTCTCGACTTCGCCAGTACAGCGACGACAGTTTGGATATTTCTCCAAACCTGCTGAACAAAGTCTCTTGCCGACCCAGAGGGCCCCACGAATCATCAGCCAGGTGAGTGATGCCTCATCGTTATTGAGACATTTCAACCCAGGCGCCCAAGGCCATATCGAGCGAGCCTCCTGCTTCGTAAGACCGAGCTCGTCGATCAGACCATCTTGAACGGACCCCCTAACTAACAACTGATACAATGCCTTACGAGACAACGCCTGGGCGTCGGAGAGGCCATCCGTCGTCCGCAAGAGGAGCTTCAAAGCACTACGACATTCGCGGTAGAAGGAGCACTCGGCACGAGGTGTACGGCCAGCCTCCACCTCGCACGAGTGCACACTTCTCAGGGATGGGAAATGTTTTCGGACATCTTCTTTCCAAAAGGTGCCCACCTCATCCAATCCGCGACACATTCGGTCTAGAAAGGTAATGCGAAGCATATATTGACGAATCTCAATGCTAGGCATACCCAGACCGCCCTCAGAGGGATGAAGGCAACAGATCTCGCGACACACCATAGGGGCCTTGTCTCTCCACAAGAAAGAGAACAAGGTCCGGACTAATGACATTAGTCTGGCATACGGGAGTGGAAGCACAGACAGTCGGTAAAGGAGGATCGGATATATGTGTGAAACACATACCTCCGCCCTTCCCTTCAGGGAAAGTCTCCTCCGAGACCACAGTTTACCCGCGATCTCGGCCTTCCCTTGCACCTCCGACCAATTCATTTCCAACTGGAGATCAGGACCGAACCAGACGCCGAGTATCTTGATCGGCCCATCCGTCCAGAGGAAAGGTCCGGGAAGAGAAACTCCCTTCCACGCACCCAACCGCAAGCCCAAAGACTTATCGCGGTTGATCTTGGCCCCTGTCACCATCTCATACCCACTGATCTCTTTGCTGACGACGTCAATCTCGGCTCTGCTCGACACAAGAACCGAAACGTCGTCAGCATAGGCAGAATACCTGGCTGAGGTGGAAGCCCCAGGCAGGGAAATTCCGCGCAGGACCGGATTCGCCTTTAACTTGCGAAGGAAAGGTTCCAACGCAAGAACGTAAAGCAGAGGCGAGAGCGGACAACCTTGACGAATGGAGCGAGACAATACGAAAGGCTTCGATCTTACCCCATTCACTTCCACCAGCGCACCGGGAGTCGCATACAAAAGTCGGATCCAGGAGCGAAAGTCGGCTCTGAAACCGGCTGCCGAAAGGACAGCCTCCAGAAATCGATGGTCAACCCTATCGAAGGCCTTGGACTGATCTAAATTGATCAGCGCGGCTTCACTGTCGACTTGTTCTAAGATCAAGCGTACCATATGAAGGTTATCCTGAATAGTCCTCCCCTTCACAGCACAAGTCTGTTCAGGGCCAATCAGACTAGACAGGACAAGCTGCAAACGGTTGGCTAAGATCTTCGCCAAAATCTTTAAGTCCGTATTTAACATCGTTAAAGGGCGAAAGTTCCCTAACCCATCCCCACCGTTCTTGTCCTTACGCAGCAGCTTTATCACACCCCTGGTGAAGCGTTGGGGTAAAGACCCCTGCTTCATCCAGTGGTTGTAAATCAGCTCCAGCAAAGGCACAAAAACGTGCGACAACCTCAAGTAAACTTCGTAGGGAAGACCATCTAGTCCCGGAGACTTATCCAGGCCAACCTGCTTCAGCGCTTCCCAGATCTCCGACTCTGTAATGGGACCCTCGCACCTAGCCGCTTCAGCTGCCGAGAGGCAGGGAAAGTCAGCTAAATAGGCGTCGAACTGAGCAGAGCTCAGACCGGGCTCCCTGGTGAAAAGATCCTGAAAGTAGTCCCGAAACACCTCACATATGCCCGCGTTTGTAGTCACGGTCCGCTTATCCGGCAACGTGACGCATGCGATATGTCGCTTAGACGCGCTTCGATTTTCCTCTGCACGCAGTTCAGCGGCCATATTCGTTGCCTCAGAAGACATTCTTTTTAACCTAGCCCTAACTACCAGAGCTTGATCCTTCTTGATAAGCAAGGAGGACAACTCTGCCTTAGCTAAAGCTATGTCCCCACTAACACGGGATTTCACTGCCCGATCGACTTTATCTTCTAAAGCAGTTTGCGCCGCTAATCTATCTAGATTGAGTCGACGACTAAAATCGGCAGCAAACGTTCGAATTTGAGATTTTAATTTGCCCCACCAGGCATTTCCCACAACCGCACCCGTCAGTTCCCTTTGTATCATTAGTAAAAGCTGGTCCCGGAAACCCTGATCACCAAAAAGGGAACAGTTCAATTTCCAGTAACCAGCCAATCTAACCTTAGGCTTATCTAAGTTTACACGGACCCGGACAAGCCTATGATCCGTATAAACTATATAATGGAAACTTGGACACCCTAAGAGCCCTACATCGACTCTCCTAACTAAGACTCGGTCCAGGTAGCTCGCAAGCGTCCCAGGAGCCGAGTTGCCACTAGTTGTCCAAGTCCATGCTACCTCCCGAGGGTGTTCATTCCGGAACTTATCGACCAGATCAAACCGATCGATAAAGTCCCGAAATGGTTTCACATCCGGGTTGTTAGTACCTTGTTTATGCCCTATACGATCTATATCGGGGTCAAGGACGGCATTCCAATCCCCCGCTAAAACTACCCGACGAGACGTCGTCAAGAACGGCGCGATCTGCCGAAACAAAGCAGGCCGCTCGGAATGGGTATTGGGCGCATAAACCCCAATGAGACGTAGAACCTTATCCTTTATGGTAACATCCAGCACGCAAAGTCTGCCCGCCGGATCCGCGAAGACAAGGGTACAAGCAGCCTTCAAAGACCTGCTCACTAGCCAAGAGACACCCCTCGAACGACCATCAAAACAGGCTGAATAAAGGGCAAACCCCTTAGACAGTATGTCCTCACGATCATGAGAAGAAAACCGGGTCTCTTGTATACAACATACATTCACCCCGAGGCGCTGAAGGTCACGAGTGAGCCTCGCCCTGCGAGACTCGGACCTCAGGCCCCGGACATTCAACGTAGCTAACCAGAGAGACATTGTCAATCGAATTAGGGTTGTCCTTCAGGATAGAACATGGCTGGGGTGAGGACACCGACAGCTTGTCCCATCGAACCTGACATCATCTCAGTATCGAGAGTATCACTCTGAGACAAGCTACCGATGTCCGCGGGATAAGTTAACTTAAGAGCCCTATAAAGGGATGGGTGAACATAAAGAGGGACCCTCCCTTTACACTTTTTAGTTTCGTCTAAGTTTTCCTCAAGGAGAACTACTGCTGGGGGCACCACTTTCAAGGAGGCCTTAGCCTCCTCTATCATGCCCCATATCTCCCGCGTACCCGGGCCAGTTCTCACCACGGTTAGTTGATTTCGGGCCTCAAAATTTTCCGGCACCTCCACATCTACACCCTTGATGTGCCGGAAGTTCCAGAGAACTTTTAAGGGCATCGGGTTCTTAGTTTGCCCGAAGACCCTGTCAGCCTGATCCCGGGATACGCGGCAGACGTCTTCCCCCGGGAGATATGGTGGTTTTATTTTCTTTTTTTTCTTGTCCGTAGTTGATTGAGTATCCGGACTTCTGTTTCTTTTTTTCTGAGGAGAGTGAGTGGGTGTATGCATAGGAGTGTCTCTCGGTGTAGTTGATGGAGTCATGCCGGAAGGTGTCTTTACGGGTGAAGGTTTGGAGGAACGAAGAGATTTCACTGGAGAGTTTGTCAAAGATTTAGGCGGAGGTGGTTTTGTGAATTTATATTTAAGTGATGGAGGGGAAGACGGGGCAGAGGATAGGGGGCCCGGTACCCCCAGCGATTTTTTATTTTTAGCCCGCTTGGCCTCCACTTTTTCTTTCAACTTTTTTATGTCCAAAATTTTCTGCCAACTTGGTTCGTTCAATTTTTGGGCTACAGTAGCAGTTTCAGCATAAGACGCCGAGGCGTCGCCCTCAGAGCTGGTAGAGGGAATGGGGCTGTAGGTGACAATGTCCCCGGGGTCATGCTGGGACTGAGGAACCGCTGTTTGGGTCTTCCCCTTGCCCCTAACCACGAGGCGCCATTCCCCCTCATCCTTCTCCTTAACCACACTTGTGGCAGGCGTCGGATTTGAGGGTAATGTGGGTCTGGACCCAACCGAGGGATTTTCCCCAACAGTACGCCCCGCAGCTAGGCCCACTACAGGCGCCGCGGATTTTACTTTCTCGGCCAAGGGGGTATTTTGGTCGCCTGTGACCGGAACTCCAGGGGCCTTCTTCCCTGGGCAGGAGGAGGAAAGGTGACCAGTCTCTCCACACCTCCAGCAAGTTGGTCTCCTACCGGTCACTATGACCGGCATTTTCCGGTCACCAAACACCAAACAGTTGGGGACAGACTTGAAGGCCTCTTGATCAAGCATGATATCAAAAGTCCATCCCCCGTTCAAATTGTCGGAGAGAGCCCCTAAAATTTGGCCGTACTGCATAAAAAATGCAGCCAGAAGCTCTCCCGAAATTTGAGGAGGAACCTCGAACACGGCCACCCTGGTCCGTCTTCGGCCTTCATATTCCGTTCTTAGTATTAGATCTTTTGTGATCAATTCTTTTTTTGCCATGTCTAGGCAATCTTCTGGTGTGGGCAGCAGAATGTCCCACATGAAGAACCCTCTACCTTTAATTACTCTTTGGGGTTTTATCCCCAGGGACAAAAGTGATTTAATCACTGTGTCTTTAGTGGAGCGACAAATCTTTTTGGTTTTTTTGTCCACCACAAAAACGGTCACCATTCTTTTTGTGAACACATCGAGCTCCTGGACAACATCGACGAACCCATCTTTATTTACAAGATGGGCGTAACTTTTCGCCTTATCCAGGAAATCCGCCATGTTCAGAATACAACTTGGTGGGGACTTCCAGCATGAGGGCAATTCCTCGGCTGTCTTTTGTGCCTCCTTTGGCACCTCAATATTCTTATTACTAGCTTCTCCCTTCTTGGAGCTACTAGTACAGTCAGCTTTGGGGCTACCATCAGCCCGCTTCTTGGCAGCATTATCGGGGGGGTTGGCTTTAGCAGCCGTCCCAAAAAGGTCCTTTTTTATATTGGCCCGACTGGCACCGTCGGCCATATTGAAAAACGTGGAAACTACCACCTGCGGGTCTTTTTAAATGTAATCACAAAATTTGGGGAAAGGAGTTTTGGGAGGGAAAAAAAAATTAAACAAATAAGCCTGGATGTACCAGTAAATTAAAAGAAGAGAAACAAAGACAATAAACTTTTTTTTTTAAAAAATAAATAAACTGGGAAAATTAAAAGACAAACAAAAATTAAACAGGAAAAAAAAAAAAAATTTAAATGGCGCCCAAAGGCAGCCGAAAGCAAAAAACAAAAACAGAAACTCCTCTCTCTTTTTTAAAAATTCACGAAAATGTACAAAAAGAAAAAGAAAGGAAAAGAAAAAGTCTGGTTTACAACCAGAAAAAAAAATAAAGGTTTGCGGCCAAAGCCGCTAAAGAAAATAAAAATGCAAAAGAAAAAACAAACTAGTTAAACCAAAAACGAGACGAGAGAATGCGACCGAAGTCGCTAATAAAAATGAAAAAAAAAAAAAATAAAGTTTTCTTTTTCTTTTTTTCAAATACTGTGCTGACTTTTTTTTTTTTTCTAAAACAACTAGAAAGAAATAAACAATAAAAAAGAAATCGTCCGGTAAGACTTTGTCAAACCGGACTAAAATAAAAAAATTATGAGGGCCGAAGCCCCAAAAATAAAACAAACAAAAAAAAAATAGAAGAATAAAATCAAAAAAAAATAAAACTTAAAGAATAACTTATCAGAAAAAATCCTCAGAAGTTCGTCCAAAAAGTTCTTGAAGCACTGAAAGGAAAATCGTTAGCAGCAAAAAAAAGGTTCGTCCCAAGTCAAAAATATCAAACAAAAGGTCAAAACCGTCGCGAAGCTCACTTGTAAACTTGTGTTCGTGCATCGTATTTATTTACATTCCTGGTTACGTGCGTGGCTCGCGAACACATTTCAAGATTTTTGGCGGTATTTTGTGTTTAAACACGTGTGCGTAGGCGTTGTTATTACTTTGAGATATATTGGCCAATCAGAAGCAATTATTGTAAAACTTGCGTCTGGAGCCTAGATTGTGTTTAGCTTGCGCAAAAATCTATAACTAACATGAAAATGTAAATTAGAAATGTTTTTAGCCATTTCTTGTCCAATGAGGATGTAGTGCACTCAGTAATTGGTTCTGATCTACTGGCATATGGAGGTTAAGCTCTATAGCCTAAATGATTTCCGTCTCGACCATGGGTGATCAGACGTTAAAAGCATATTCACGCATGCATGTACTTACGAAATTTTCCAAACTACATAAACATTTCCAAACATTTCCAAACAAGCAACAAGAAGTTTTCTCTTTGAAATACTTTTCTAAAGCTACAGTTTATTCAGCATTTCTCAGCTTTATAATTCATTCAGCTTTTGTGAGCTGAGATAAAAATATTACTCAGTTAAAGATATATAACACCAACAAAACCTCTACGCATGTACATCATTACACAAAAATAAATTCTTCTTATAAAACCTTTTGTTCCTTTTGTTGTTTCGTATTTTGTGTTATTTTACGTTAAATCGTGTAGTCATGTTAATAAACAGACATCTACAAATGGTCCATTCTTGTTAATGTTAACATACCACCACACTAAACATTAATCGTTACAAAAATTAATTTCTCGAAATTTCATAAAATTAAACAGGTGTGGGGCAAAAGATGTAAAAAAAATAATTTTACCAAACTTTTCAAAAAAAAAAGAAGCATTTCTAAAAATAATTTAATTTGTGAATAAAACCTGAAAGCTTCATTAAAATCCGACAATTATTTGATTTTTGCAAGAATTTCCAAATCAGTGTGTTTTTCAAAGCAAAATGAAACAAAAATTTCTTATGTGGAATCTTCCACAACACAACCAGCCTTACCTCTTTTTAGGAAATGCACTCTTCCTATCTGATAAGCAAAATTCTACTTTCATACAATAAAACAAGTATTCATTTGTCATTCACCTCCAATCTGGCTTGCTGATTGGTCAGTTCCGACCAATCAAACCGCCTGCACGCGACCAATCTGTTTTCCCGCTCATGTTCTGAGAGCCACTTGACCAGTATAAAAGCAAAAACACGTCTGAACTTTTTAGAGAAAGGATTAGTAATTTTCATTCATCTCTTTAGCACGTCTCAAGATTTAACCTTCGCCAACTTCCGTCTTACTCATTGCTGACAAGACGTTTTTAAGGCAATTACCAACATTCATGAACTCTGAAATCTCTCCTGAACTTTTATCAACTTTAGAACTCACAATTCCAAACTTTATTCTTCTGAATTACAAGTTTTATAATTCTTTCACACCCAGTAACTCCTTGTTTTTAAGTGGCTTTATTGCAGGAAAAAAATTCCTTAACTGTTATTACGTACTGTGTATAGTTACAAAAGTAACGAACGAAAATAAGAAAGAATTCCCTGTGAGAGGGAAAGATAAGATAGGTTAAAATAAAATTATCTATATTGCCGGTATAATGGATTGAGACGAAATGTTTCCTTTGTGGGCGAAGGAAGCAACCTGAAGGAAGGGGAGAGTTGGTAAAAATTAAAAGGTAAATTACTTCTTAAGAACTTTCTGTTTAAAAGACACTTAATATTAACAACTTTAATATCAACATTAACGAACGATTACAAGAAAGACATTCTGAAACCTAAAATATTATACATATTTGCCAACATAACATATACCAAATATTCTGCTTGTACATTGTTTTGAATGTTTTATTAGTTTCTAATTAAATATGTCTTGTTCGTAATATGAACTCTGGTACAAATATTTCCAAATCAAAGGGACACGACTCTGTCCTACCTTTTCTTTGTATGTTGTACACCAACCTAAATAAATCTAATTGATACGTTTTAAAACAATTTAGTTGAATTTTGTATTTTATTTTGATGTTAGTGGAAATAGTTAATTGACACAAAACTTATTCTCAACAAATATTACCACATAATTAACCCATCCACTTACACCTATATAGTATACCAATCTTTGGTCTCATTGCTGACGTAAGAAAAACGAGATTTTTAATCAAAATTTCGAACGTTCTAAAAAGATAAAAAGATATATAATTTAATAAACCTTTAATCTTTCCTCTTAATATAATGATTTTGATGATAAAATAAAAATTTGAGGAATATAAATAACACCTCACTCAGTTTTTATTAAATTTAGGGCAATTTTTCATCACGATTTGCTTATTTTTTAACAAATCTGTGGGGTATCTAAAAATTTGAATCGATTGGCAATTAGCCGGTGTTTTGACAACCATTCCAATAAACAATACTAGTGTTTATTAATAATAAACTTTATTGTTTTTTCTGTCAATTCTCAAGAATAAAAAAATGTATAAATTCCCTTTCATCTTTAGGTTTTATAACAATTCTAATCAAACGCTTTTTAAAATAATTAATATTGCCGAAGAGTGAAGGTGGTTAGCGGTTTCAAGGGAGAAACCGTCTTTGAATCTGGTACAAGAAGGTTAAAGAAAGTTAAATCTTTTAGTGGAAGATTTATGTATAAAATTTCAATTCCTTAAAACTTGATTTGATTAACAAATACAGAAGGAATTTTTTTCTTTTATTAAAATTTCATTCGTTTATTCTTATGAGATCAGTATGCATCGACTAAATACTTAAACGTTAAATTAACTGATAAAAACTCGTAAAATATCTAGTCGCCACTAATGCAAGGGAAGCAACTCCCACTGAAAATTAAAAATTTTAAAGATATTTCTGTAGTGACTATTTACAATAAAATATTTGGTAAATATCGAGTTAATAATGATATAAATGTTTACAAGTACAATGCGAGTAAAAATCACTCTTGAGTTATCTTTTTTTTATAGTATTGTTCAGCCTGTAAATGACTCAAGAGCCACACGAATAGAGTGTTACAGAGTCTGGTGGACTCTTTCAGGGCTAGAAAGTGAAGATTGGGCAGATCTTGACAATATATGGCAGTGTTACTGATTTTCAGTCTGATCTACCTCTTGTAAAGGTAGAGAATAGCAGCAGGAGTCAGGTACTTCTTACTGGAGTAGGACATGGAATCGACCATTTTACCAACATCATTAGCGATGGATCGTGTGTACGAGTTCCGTTTGAGATTTGTTTTTTTAGCTTAAGACACAATAGGCGCTCAAAGCACGGGTCTCCTCGAGATGATATTCATTCATCGCGATATGCAAAAATTCAGGGAGAGCTTGGTGATGATGGAAACTCACTTGTATGGTTTTTGAGGTATTGAATGTAATTAGCCAGTTTCTCCACCTCAGAGCTGTTAGATCTCGGACAGAGGAGAGATCAATTGCTGCGAACTACAAGTAATCTGTGGGCTAAAAATGAATTAAGATAAAAAATAAAGTATAGTGTTTTGTTTGTCAACTGAAATGATATTTTTACTACATGTTCAAAAGAATCCTATTCACGGAGATGGGAAAATTTAATTATCTGTGTAGTAGAAGGTTCAGGTGACCTAAAGTGGTGCAGGTGAGAACATACACATATATGGCGATCCCAAACGCCACTGGTTACAGAGAAACAAAGGATGTGTAGTGCCACGCCTACATTTTCTCCAATTCTAATTGGTCAATAAATACATACTTAAAAATAACAGGACAATTTATCTATCGCATTCCACCATAGTAAATTTGTTCCTACACTTTGTTCAAAACAAGCTTTGCTACAAAATCGCTGATTGGTCCATTTTCCGTCCAATAGGATATTTTTCATGTATATTCAAAAATGTACTAAGCGTCTCTTTTTGGAGCCACTCCAGATAGTATAAATATTGGATGCATTCCAAAAAACCAGTAGTAGTAATTTCAGAACCACAGTCAAGGTACCCATAGACAATAGTTCTCATTTACTCGCTTGTGTATTTCATCCTACCCACTCCGCACGTACATACACACTACAGAACTTTATGTGACACACCACCAGTTCTCAGTGGACACACCAAGTTAAATCAGCTTTGTAAGTTGCAACTACTGAACAATTTTCTGAAAGAAATATTCTATTTTCAACATTGAACTCTGAACATTTACTCAGACAAATCTTCTTTAATACATTTCCTTACAGTCAAGGGGAAGCTACTTTTTTCTCCCTTTTTCCCTCATATTGCAACTACTTTGTATTATTGTTGAATTTAATATACATATTTCTTCGTTAAACAAAATTGGTTCTCATTGTTCTTTTTCCTTGATGTTTTAAGTATTATGTATGAATGTTGATTACCTTCTCAACACGCAGCCGTATTATCTATTTAACCCATTAAACATTGGTGACCACAACACTCGAGAAGCAGTACGTTCTATAATTGATCAACCCGACGTACTAATCAACACTTTACACATGCTCGGTGCGACGCAAGACGAATTTATTGAATATTATTCTTTCGTATTTCAATATATTTTTGTGTAATTTTGGTAAATATATCTCTTAAAATGAGACGTCAGTGTTATTTTCCTTTTTGCGTAATTTAAACGACAATTTGTCCATTGTAACATATATATATATATATATATATATATATATATATATGATAAAAGTTACTGAACTGTAAATATCAATTTTTTATGTTGTTTCCCCGACTTCGAAGTTTCTTGGAATTGTCCATTCTTCAAGGGGATTGTTGTTTGAATAAGTTTATTTCCAATTTTTTTTTCAATTTTTTAGTGTCTTTTTTTTTTAAATCCGTTATGTACTTGCACACGTTCATGAGTTTTTTTACTTTTATTTACACGCGCACGTTTATGAATTTTTGCTATTGTTTGCGTGTTCGTTCGTAATTGTCATAATTTTTCCAACTGTAAATTTTTCATCCAAATTAGAATTTTTTAAATTATAATTTTTTTATATGTGTAGTTTGTATTGAAATTATGTTATATTATTAATTAAATTATAATATTTTATGTTATATTTGTTGTATTATGTTATATTATTATTAAAGTAACTGTTGTGGATTCCGAGATGAAATTCGGTCTCCAATGAATGACAAACACAGGAATGAAATATAACAAATAAATGTATTTACACAATAATACAATTGGTAATACGGTTAGTAGATCCAGAAACGTGGTTAGTAGCAATAATAATATATATACACAGTCTGGTAAATCAAATCTCGAAGTAGGACTTCCTTAGAGTTCACGTGCTTGTAACTGACTTCTACAAGCGGTTACCTCACACTATTACTCTACCTCGAACTCAATCACAATCACTGTCTCTCTACTCTGACTGACTCTGGGTAATTAACGGTAGCAGTCCAAGTACACACTGGTAGAGTCCACTTATATGAAAAAGGGGTGGACCCCATAACACCCCCTCCTTAGATCCATTTTTGGAGGGAGTTTGTATTTTTGTCTCTTATGGTTGATAATCAGGGGTTCGACAAATTTTCTCTTCCTGTTTGACCTTCTCAATTCTGTGTCTTCCTGCGGTCTTTGGATCTCAAATTCGAAGATTGTATCCATAGAATTGTAGTGGATGGGTTAATTATGTGGTAATATTTGTTGAGAATAAGTTGCGTGTCAATTAACTATTTCCACTAACATCAAAATAAAATACAAAATTCAACTGAATTGTTTTAAAACGTAACAATTAGATTTATTTAGGTTGGTGTACAACATACAAAGAAAAAGTAGGACAGAGTCGTGTCCCTTTGATTTGGAAATATTTGTACCAGAGTTCATATTACGAACAAGACATATTTAATTAGAAACTAATAAAACATTCAAAACAATGTACAAGCAGAATATTTGGTATATGTTATGTTGGCAAATATGTATGATGTTTTAGGTTTCAGAATGTCTTTCTTGTAATCGTTCGTTAATGTTGATATTAAAGTTGTTAATATTAAGTGTCTTTTAAACAGAAAGTTCTTAAGAAGTAATTTACTTTTTACTGTAATATTGAACTTGTAATTCAGAAGAATAAAGTTTGGAATTGTGAGTTCTAAAATTGGTAAAAGTTCAGGAGTGATTTCAGAGGTTGGTGAGTGAGTGTATTGGAGTTGTTTTGTTTTAAATAAATTTAACTTTGTAACTTCAAAAGTATGAGTGACGTGGAGTTGTTTGGCAGCTGGTTATCCGTCACGAAGCTCACTGGTAAACTTGTGTTCGTGCATCGTATTTATTTACATTCCTGGTTACGTGCGTGGCTCGCGAACACATTTCAAGATTTTTGGCGGTATTTTGTGTTTAAACACTGTGCGTAAGCGTTGTTATTACTTTGAGATATATTGGCCAATCAGAAGCAATTATTGTAAAACTTGCGTCTGGGGCCTGGATTGTGTTTAGCTTGCACCAAAATCTATAACTAACATGAAAATGTAAAATAGAAATGTTTTTAATATTTCTTGTCCAATGAGGATGTAGTGCACTCAGTAATTGGTTCTGATCCACTGGCATATGGAGGTTAAGCTCTATAGAATCGTCGTTTTCTGCGGTTGACGAGCTTGGCTCCTCAACCAGTCTTTTTTGTAATTGATCGATATGTCTTCTATGTGAAAACTTCTCTCCTTGCACTGTGTACATTAGATTTCCTAATCTGTTGATTATTGTGCCCGACTCCCAGTAAGCCATATTGTTTCTAAACATTCTAAAATAAACCCGTTCTCCAGGTTTAAATGATCCCTTTGGTACAATCGGTGTATACTGGTTTTTGTTCTTGTTTGGCAATAATTTGTCAAACACAGACCTTATTCTTCGAGCAAACATCAATTCCGCTGGTGAAAGACCCGATGGCGTGTTCACGTTAGGTGTTATTCTGTACACTTGGAGGAACTGTTGCATCGCTTTTATCGTCGGTACATCCTCGGCTTTTTTTTAACGCTCTTTTTAGTGTGTCAACGAATCTTTCAGCTTGTCCGTTCGACCTCCGGTGGTACGGAGCTATCTTGATATGTTTTACTTGTATGTCTCACAAAAATCTTTGAAGTCACTGGAGGTAAACTGTGTGCCGTTATCGCTTACCAAACAATCCTTGACGCCAAATCTCGCGAATAGTTCGTGTAAACAGTTTATGATGTTTTCTGTCGTCGGGTGTTTAAATCTGGCAACCTCTGGCCATTTACTGAAACTATCTACTATTATTAAATAATAGTAACCTTCAATGGGTCCTGCGTAATCCACGTGTATTCTGGACCACGGTCTGTCGACTTTAGGCCATGGCCTTTGTATAGAGGATGGTGCCTTCGCTGCAGCAGCACAGCCTTTGCAACTTTCCACCATTTGCGTGATATCATCGTCCATGTTCGGCCAGTAGACTTCTCATAACTGATTTCATCCGGTTTTTTTCGGAATGTCCTAAGTGAAAATCTTTCAAGATCCTTCTTCGTAGTGACTTCGGTATTACTACTCTCTCGTTATACAATATGTTGTCACAGATTGAGAAACTGTCTGCTAAATTCCTCACTTTCTCTTCTATTTTTTTCTTTGTATCCTGAATAAACTCGTCTCTTTCTGCTTCTCGTCTTATCTCTAGCAGCGTTACAGGTAGTTCCTTTATTGTATTGCATAGTACCTTACTGATTTCATCTTCAGCTTGTAATGTCGCAATTGCCGAATCGTCTAACGGTTCGCCTTTCGGAGGTATTAATCGCGATAGTCAGCGTGTCCTATTTTCTTTGATGGTAAGAACTCCAGTTTAAAATTGTAGTTTAGTAACGCAGTTCCCCATCTTAAAAGTCTGTTCGCTGTATAGACTGGTAGACCTTTTTTTGAACCGAAAAACGTAAGAAGTGGTTTGTGGTCCGTTTGAAGTGTGAACTCTCTCCCATAAATATATCTGTGAAAACGAGTTGCTGGAAAAATTATGCCTAATGCTTCCTTTTCGATCTGTGAATAGTTTCTCTCTGCCGGTAATAATGATCTAGATGCGTGTACAACGAGTTTGTTGGTACCGTTCCGCATCTTGTGTAAAATACACACACCTACCCCATGTGAGCTCACATCACTTGCAATAATGATTTCGAGTTCGGGATCGAAATGTGTGAATGCTAACTCCGAAGTTAATTTTTGTATTATTTCCTTAAATGCTTTTTTACAGTCCTCTGTCCAATTCCAATTATGCTCCTTTTTTAGTAACTCATTTAGTGGAGCCCTCAGTTTATGCATATTATCAATAAATTCACCATAGTAGTTAGCTAGGCCCAGGAAACTTTGTAGTTCTGCAACATTTTTTGGTTCAGGCATATTTTTAACTGCCGATGCCCTCTCTGGGTCCGGTTTCCTGCCATTTTCATTTATTATCTGTCCTAAATATTTAATTTCATTTAGGAAAAAATCACACTTTTCTCCTTTTACTTTGAACCCAAAGTCCTGAAGTCTTCTGAAAACTTCCTTTATGTGTGATGTGCGCTCTTCAACATTGTCGCTCTTAATTAGAATATCATCCAGATAAGCGGTCGCGAAATTCTGGCCCGTGAGCATTGTGTCTATCGTTTGCTGAAAAATTGCTGGTGTAACTTTTACTCCGAATGGTAGTCTGTTGAATTTGTACAACCCTTTGTGCGTATTAATGCAAAGGATTTTCGTACTCTCTTCTTGTACTGGAATTTGTAGATAAGCCTCACTAAGATCTATTTTTGAAAATATCTTACCGCCGTTGAGCTTTGTAAATATCTCCTCTGGGCTCGGTAGTGGGTAATAATGGTCTTTTATTGCCTTGTTGAGTCCCGTCGAAAAATCTGCGCCTACACGGATTTCTCCTGACTTCTTTTTTTACATAAACCACCGGCGCTGCCCACTCGCTGTCCACTGCCCACGCCAGTTTGTTCAAGTCTCCTCAATTCTTTGTCTATTTTTTCTATAGTAGCGAACGGTACATTTCGCTTCTTTTTAAAAATTGGTTGGACGTTTTCTTTTAATTCTATTTTGGCCTTAAATTTGTTGCATTATCCCAACCCGCTCGAAAATACCTCAGGAAATTGGTTATATAATTCTTCCTTTAATTTTATAGTATCTGATGGTTCAACCTCTAACTTTTTGCAAAAAGAGTTGATAGGTAGGTCCCAAACGTTGAACTTCTTCATCCAGTCGATACCTACTAGATGTTCAGTATCTTTCATGACGTATATCTTAAGTTTTTTTGTTTTGCCGTGAAATTTAACATTCACGATTATTTCTCCCTCAAATTTTATTCGTTTGCCTGTAACCGATTTGGCAATTTTTTGAGTGTGTAACATGGTAGGTTTGTTGAGTTTTCTTCATGTCTGTAAGTTGATTGTCGTGAGGTCGGAACCCGAATCCAGTTGTAATTTAATCTTTTTATTTAAAATTTCCAGTTCTACATATTTCCTTACGTTGGTGTTATCATCCTTGTAGCTCTTATTCTATTAGTATCTTTTCTATTTCTACATTGGGATGCCTTGTGGCCCTTTTTTCTACATTCAAGACAGTTTTTATATCTAAAGCAGCAATCCTTGTTCCAATGTAGTCCTCCACATCGATAACATGCTGATGGGAGGGGGGCTTATATTTGCTTCGATATTCGTCATAATTTGTCCTGTATGTTGTACTTTTTCTCTTATTATAACATTTTCTTTTTCTTTCTGGGGAGGGTGAGAATCTTTTTTCATTGTTGTAAAATTTTAGTTTTCTTTCCGCGGAGGGTGAAGAACGTAGACTTTTGTTTAACTTACGTATATGAGAAAAGCTGAATCCTCAATGTCCTTTTCGTCTTTCTTTATACTTAGACATCTCTGGCAATCTCCCGATAATTGCTAGAATGTTAGACCCGGTTCATTTTGTAATTTTGCAAGCATTCTTCTACGCACTTCGCTATCTTTTGATGAAACTAATCCTTGAACAAAGATGAGACATTTGAAATTACCCGGGGTTAATTCCGCTAGTTTGAAGTCGTCACAATGTTTATTTACGATTGCGGCAAACGTGGAATAATCCTCATTATCGCCTTTTACCAAGTTAAGGCATTTCCACCTCCTGTAGAAGAGTGATGTTTTGGGGCTGAAGAGTTCTTTAAGACATGTCACTGCTTCGTCAAATGTTAATTCGTTCGTCTTTTTTGGCAAGATATAATCCACGAACTTTGTATATTCTTCAGTTCCTAATTTTCTAAGCAACAGACGTAGCTTTTTTGCTTCAGTCCAATTTTGACAGTCGATGTTATAGATGTCTTCATGTCTTCTAAAGTAATCTCCAAAATTTTTGTCCTCATCTAGAGAATATTTGAAAATCTCTATGGTATTCCACACCTCTCTATGGTATTGCGAAAAAGTTCTTCTTTTTCAATATCTAATTGCTTGTTGCCCGCTACTTTCAATATTAGTTACTGGAGCTCTATTTGTCTTTCTAATTGCTTTTGCCATTTTTCTCCCATTCTTTCTTATAGTTGTAATTGTTGATCATTATGGTGTTTTATCAGTTCTACCAAAATATGTTTAAATCTTCCATGATAACTCAATTTTACGTATTTTTATTCCTCGTAAATGTTTGTCGCTAATTTGTTGTGGACGAGGGGAGGATTTTTCTTTTGTTGATTTTTTTTCTTTTCCGTGTGAGTTCGAATCTTCGTCGCCAATTTGCTTGTTGGACGACGAGGGTAGATTTTTCTTTTGTTGATTTTTTTCTTTTCCGCGTGAGTTCGAATCTTCGTCGCTAATTTGTTGTGGATTCCGAGATTAAATTCGGTTTCCAATGAATGACAAACGCAGGAATGAAATATAACAAATAAATGTATTTACACAATAATACAATTGGTAATACGGTTAGTAGATCCAGAAACGTGGTTAGTAGCAATAATAATATATATACACAGTCTGGTAAATCCAGTCTCGAAGTAGGACTTCGTTAGAGTCTACGTGCTTGTAACTGTGACTTCTACAAGCGGTTACCTCACACTATTACTGTTGTGGATTCCGAGATGAATTCGGTCTCCAAGGAATGACAAACGCAATAATTAAATATAAGAAATAAAATGTATTTGCACAATCATACAAAGAGTAATACTGTTAGTAAGTCCAGGAACGTGGTTAGTAGCAAATACAGATAGATATATACAGTCTCGAAGTAGGAATTCCTTAGAGTCTACGTGCTTGTAACTGACTTCTACAAGAGGTTACCTCACACTATCTCCGTTCGTATATTCTCTCACTCTCCGACTGCCGACTACTACCACTACTGCTCTCACTGACTGTAACTCTGGGTATTTAACGGCAGCAGCCCAGGTACACTTGGTAGAGTCCACTTATATGAAAAAGGGGTGGACCCCATAACAAATAGAATGGTCCAGAGCACCTTTCTAGAAATTGATTCAATCGAAAACTTGTGTAGTGTTGCAAAATAGGCTATACGACTAAATGTTTCTTTTTTTCTTTTTTTTCATATTACTATTGGTTAAACATTCCAGACCATATATATCTACGTGCTGGTAACTGACTTCTACAAGAGGTTATCCCACACTATCTCCGTTCGTATATTCTCTCACTCTCCGACTGTCGACTACCGACCACCGACTACCACCACTACTGCCCTCACTGACTGTAACTCTGGGTATTTAACGGCAGCAGTCCAGGTATACTTGGTAGAGTCCACTTATATGAAAAAAGGGTGGACCCCATAACAATTACTCTACCTCCAACTCAATCACAATCACTACTCTGACTGACTCTGGGTATTTAACGGCAGCAGTCCAAGTACACACTGGTATGAGTCTACTTGTATGAAAAAGGGGTGGACCCCATAACAGTAACAAAGTAAATATTTGTTAATATATATATATATATATATATATATATATACATATATATATATATATATATGTGTGTGTGTGTGTGCGTGTGAATTTGCGTAACCATTTATGCATAATATATTATAAGATGATTTTTTTTTTATTATTTGACACTTTCTGATTATTTATATCAGAATTACTGTAACTAGTAATACTTAGTTCCAGTTATACTTGATTTATCATCTAAGTTAGAACTGTCTGTACTATCACATGTTTTTCTTTGTACACTTGTATCACTCTTATCTGCACATAAACTCGTAGCCTTTGTTTGAAATATTATCTATAGAATTTTATTTTTAACTTTAAAAATTACTTTTATTTTCGAATGTTTCGTCATAAACATTCACTCTATTTGTATCTATTTGATTATATATATTATCGTTCATCTTAGCAATTTTAAATGTTTTGATGAATTCTATAGAAATTTGTACATCTTATACAATACGGGTCGTATTGTATAAGATGGCTTTAAAGGTTTCCTCATAAGTTATACTTTATCACAAGAAATAATTTTACTTGGAACGTAATGTTTATTTAATCTATGAGAATTTCCTTTAAAAAATTCACTAAGATCAGGCTGTAGCACGGTTTTACACAAATTGTTAGTAAATTTACTGCTTAATGAATCAGCTTTTATTGTATCAGACAGACTAAACAAAAACTGAGGAATTAATATTAAGCAATCATTACAACATAAAAAGGCGAGAAACCTAATTCTTTAGGCATACAGAAAAGTAATTTTGGTAATACTGAGAGATTTAATTCTACAGGCCCTGTTTAATTTGTTCTTTCTATTAAACCATTGGAATATGAGTAGGACAGGGGTTGTTCTCAGTTTGTTAAAACCAAAAATTATGAGACAACTACCTTCCAAATTGATTTCTCCTGTTACGTCAAGAAATGGAACTTCAATCCTTTTAATTTGTGTATTTATAACATCTTCAGATATTAATCGTGCGGTAAAATTAATAATTGAGTCTCAATCCAACGAGTCGAAAAGATAGAGGGTTTAAAATATGAATCTGAATCATTGCGGACTGAAAGAAGCGGTTCGATGATATCTGTATGGGCAGTTTATAGGCATTACTGAAAGTAAATCAACATTTTGAATGGGAGATCTTGTATGCTTATTGTAATAAAAGACACAGAACAAAGTAACCCAAATTAGGCTTTATTCCGCGCCATAGAACAGTACAAACAAAGCTATTTATATGAAGGCACAGTCCATTTTGACGATAGGCAGAGTGGGAGAAAAGAAATATTCGCCACAATCTCCCCTACTTCTAGAAATATTTAATGGCAGTTAGTCAATCAATATTAAGGAAATCAGCAAAATATTTACTCATAAGTTAAGCGGTCGGGAGGTTTACTCGCTAGCTCCGATCGACGTAAAAGAATTTCGGTTTCATTTTCTGGTGTATCTGTACTAGATTCAGTCTTGTCAGGACCTAAGGTGTCAAAGTTTTGAGTGGGTAAGTCAGAGTCTTGTATTTCAAGAGAACAGTTCTGAGCGAGACCTGTGGGGGCGAGATCTCGGAGTGATTAATTTTTGCGTGTTGGCAAGATATTCACTCCATACGAAAACCTTTTATAGATTTATCTATATTTGGATTTAAGTAACGTTGTAGATAGGCTAATACCAGGACGAGATAATGAATGAAAGCGAAAAAATATATGTTCATGCGAAGTTTTCAGTATAAAAAAGCCTCATCGTATTACAGAATTTTTCCTTGATACTGAATACTTTAAGATAAAAGATTTAATTTTTTTAAGATTCGACACTGCCGCTACGATTTCTTGCACATCACACACAACTACTTCTATCGCAAATGCCGATTGCGATATACAGTCAGCTACTAGATCGTGACCACCCTTAATATGTGATATTTCATAAATGTCTTCAATAAGTATTGAGGTGTGTCGTTGCTGATTTCCCCATGATGCCCCATCGCTATTTCCATGGGAAATACTCCGAGGAGCTACATTCATTATTTCCACCAGATATTTAAAGTTAACACCTGACATACCACATTCATTGACTTACTTTCATTCCCTTCGTATTCCATTAGTAAAGAGGAAGTTCCATTCGAACAGCTTCTTTCCAAGAACAAACGTCGGAGAAGATGCTTCCCCGATAGCTACTACAATAATCTCTTCAAGTCTAGAGTCAACCGTTATCGTTCCTACATATTCTTATAATATGCATTTCTTACCTCCTCCTCTTACGGTCATACAACAACCTCATTCAGTAACCTTCTACCTTGAGTGGCTCTTGGGCCTTGTATTGGGTGAACAATTGGTAAAAAAAATCTTTATCTACCGTTGAAGCCCAATAAAATCGGATATCAGCAAATTCTCAAGACCTGCGAAACTTCTAGAAAGGAACAAACGATCAATATGTACAAACTCGCTTTTCAAAAAGAAACACTGGATAACACCCGACAATGGCATCGCTCCCACCAACAGCCCAAATATATTTAAAGGCTGAAAAGAACATTTCAGAACACTCTTAAACATGAATTCCATCGCTGTTGAAAACTTGCTTCGAAACATGTTAAAACTAAATTATTACTAATTTATTTAAAATAAACTTATATTTAACTAAATTCTGTGGAACATTTATGTACACAAGTAAAATAACTCATATAATAAATCATTTTAAAATATGCGAGTAATATTACCGTAGACCTCCACTTTGCTATTTTTTGAGTGGACACTTAGAAATGTTACATAGACCCCCACCCCCTGGTGCATATGGAAACGGTTGAGAATCACTGGTTTAAAGGATGCAACATATGGACTTAGTACTGTTAACAAGAAACTTGAGTGCTTTTAAAAGCTTCAAATTATCCTCCTCCTTCTCTTCACACTAACTCGTCAAGGTCGTAGAGGCGCTGCATGGTGACTTGTTCAACAAATTTGATCCGGTCATTGGCCTGGCAGCATCCATCCCTCTCCAAACCAAGTCACAACAGACTTACTCCGATATCTGGAGGATCGCCTTGACCTCCGACACCTGGCCACGGTCATTCTTCTGGGGATACCGCGCCCTAGCCGGTGCCTTTGTAACAAGATCGGACTCCCAGTGGCGCCGTGTCAACACCACATCCTCCCGTCGTTTAGTACGTCCACTGTTGGAGCCAGACGTGAGATATTTAGAGGATGGAGGAGAACTAGTGCGCCTATCCTTCCAACGCCCAGGTTACAAGTGTGCTGCCTCTCCCCAGAGTCCCTCTACACCCCAAATCAATCACGAACAGTAAATGGTAAGAATGCTGTGACGAAATTACTAGTGTATTTTACAAGCAAGTCAAATCTACAATTGATAAACAGTCAAACGCGGTTTACCGTTCAGATTTCATATGAGAGACCTGGAATATCTATGTAGGTAATTTGAACTTTAAAAGTATACCAGAAACAATTCCTTCTTTATGCGCTATGCATGAACATTTGGGCGATGATATATCTTTTCAATTCATGGCTGATTTGACAGAAGAATTCCTACAGTAGACTGTTACTTTCTGTGGTAGACCCTCTGTCAATCAAGGCCATAGGACCCAGTATACTATTTAACCCATAGCTGAGAGAGAAGAGATGAATTCTTACCTTTCCCACGACTGTACGCGTTTTCATTTTTCACAGTACCAACACATCCTAGCTTACAGCATTTGATATTCCCGAGGGCTTACCCATCTAGGTACTGACCAGGCTCGCCGTTGCTTCGGAAATCGGACAAAAACCAGTGTTTCAATGTGATATGGCAGTAAGATACTAGGGATTTCACGAGGTTATCTGGTCTAAAAACGAAATCCTTTATTTTTAACTAAGTTTGAAAGAAGAAGACAGAAATTCAGTTTTTAGAAGAGAATCCAGAAATAGCGTTAAACGAATTTCAAAGTTATGTTTTTTGGGGGGATTTTTTGGGTTTTTTGGGGCTTTGTTTTTTTTCAAGGAGGTTGACTGGCTGATAAAAACCAGAAGAAATATTTGATGAATTTGTATATCATGCGAGTGCTGGGCTGAGAGCGGGTGAATATCCCTTGATTATGGATACAGGGCCGTTGCAAGTGTCTCGTGTGCTCCCACCGAATCTATAATACTGCCCCCCGCCCACAGACATACTACTACATCTCAATTTTCATAAGGTAACATTCATATAAAATTTATTGTAACCTAATTATGTACAATAATAGATCATATGTAATACGGGTGAAAAATTCAAGTAGAAAAATTGAAAATAAGTACAAAGTAACTATAAATACAAATTAGAGACCTGTCATAATAGATTCTTCCATCTATGTAAGAAATGCGAATGTCAGTGTGTCACTGTGTCACACTTATTCAACTTTACTCCTAGAGGTCGTAGCCCAACATATCACACCATTTTGAAATCAGACCGAATCCGTGAGCAAATTAAAACATTCAGAACCGGATCCTGATCCGCAATCCTTAAATTTTGAATTTCCAAGTTTTTATTACTGCAATTGTTTTCGTCGATTTTTTGCGAAGATTTTTTTTTTTTTTGTACTATAACAATTTTTATAACTTATAAATTTGGGAGAAATCGAAATTATTTGCGAAATCCAGCGAAAGTTACCTATGAAATAAAAATAATTGTTTGTATGGAAAGTAAGGACCTATGTACATCAAACTGTCATTAAATTAAATGGCAGCAGAAGAATCAGCGTTGAACTTTTAAAGGATAAGCTTAAATATTAATGCAATACTTAAATGCAGCGATTAATTTTGAATTTCTTCTGTAGAATTTCTTCTATCGCATCTACTCCTCCCTACCTATTGTGATGAAGGTCCGATCAAGAGCCCTCCTCAGCAGCTAGATTGAATGCCGCCCAATAAGGCGGCTTTTAAGCTTGTCTTAAAAAATCAACAACGTTTGGCGGCAATTTTTAACATCAACCTTGCACTTTTCTTGTTAGAAAATTGAATCATTTTTCGAGATTTTGCATAAAGAAAACAAATGAAGTCAAAATCCACGAAAATTTTCATCCTTCAAAACTAATTGTCAGTTGTACTTAGTTTAATTTGTAACGTAAATAAGTCATAAATGTAAGCAGAAAAATCAAATGCTGATAAACATTTCCATGGGGCTCAATCAGGCTTGCCCCCTCACCTCGCGGCCGGGTGGCTCGGGTGTAATACGCAGCGGCCTTGGATACAGAAGCTATTTTCTTCGAGATCTGTATGTGTCTACTGAATCTACGAACCTGGAAGACAAGTGCACCGAATTTGAAAAGCACATTTGAACTTTAGGAAAGAAAAACCCATAATGAAATGAAAATGTCTTTGTGTCACGTTCAAAAATGAAGCCGGAAAAACCGAGACAGAGGCTTCATTATGAATGCCTGATTGATTACTGTTTTATCGATAATTCTCGCCCACAGGGTACGAAAGTATTACGTAGAAATTGCCGATATGAGGATTTTATTACGGGCGTATTATGTAATATAGATAATGCTGAGGCTGGAAAAGTATAATTTTCACCAAAGACTTTATTGGCTGTAGGCAAACTATGAAGGTTGTCCTTATAAGTAGTGAGTGGGACCTGGGCCAATGAAAATGCAACGTAGTAAATCTAAAGCCGGATAGGGAACCAACAAAAAATATTGAAAGAGAGTGATTGATTGGGACTTGCAGATCATTAATCACTTATCACACGCCCGATTCACCCTGAAAGAGCTTTATTATAAGTCATGCGACTTGTGCAATTTTTGTAGAGTTCGCTGGCAAGAGTTCGAAAAGTTTACCGATGAAAGTGTAGTGATAGAAAAATAAAAAGATCCTTATTTAAAAAATAAAGAACAGAAAGCTAAAAATTGGTTTACATAAAGAAATAAAAACAAAAAAGATAAGGAAAAAAATAAAGAATTAAATAAAAGAGGCCAAAAAGGTTATCATTCCTAAATGTAGGTAAAGAAAAAAGGGATTGTCAAACGAGTCATTTCTGGAAACATTCAAAATCAAGAACAATTTGGGAATGGATTCTATTGTCTTTAGAAAAAGTGTTATGGCAGATATTGACGAGCAGGCAAACTGACCGGACCAGCCGCTAAAAAGAATTTCATCTGCTGTCCCTAAAGCTTCAGACACCTAAAAATGCCACACAGCGAGAGTCGAAAGAATTAACTGCTATCAAGAAATACTTACATACCTATATACACATTAAGTTAATGTGTATGTATTAAAGAGGAGATATTTTGCTAATGTGACATTGTCACATTAACAAAGTATCTCCTTTTCCTTTCTTTCTTTCTCTCTCTCTCTCTCTATATATATATATATATATATATGCTGAGGACCTAAAGACTTTCAACACGATAACTTTCTGAAAGGAACTTATGAACTCTTTGAATGTTATTGTATATTTTATTTTGAAAGATATAAATTTCTATCAGTATATGCACTATATGTCTTTGTATTAATTATCTTTGTATGCATTTTTTAAAGGTCATAAATTGATGTATATTTGAATTAAGGACATTATCCCAAATTAACCACCTGTAAACAAGTAAGCCCCTGCTTTGGTGACTTCCACATCACAACACTAACAGACCACCACAACAGTTCTTCAGCTCCCACATTAGTGACCCCGACGTTGTCATCTATCGCCGGAAGCTCTTTCAACCATCGTTGTTCCAAGAAGAGTAAATTTTCAACTTGAGAATTTTTGATTGCAAAAAAATTAAATTAAAAGAAGACTGCTTGACTGATTTGCTTTTACGGTTTATCGTCCTTTTTCGGGTTATTCAAAACCGACACATATTTTGAATTGTAAGAATAATTCTTTTTTTTTTTTTGCGATTGAATATTTCATTAATATGCATTGTTTTTTTTGTTTTGTTTTTTTTCAGATACAAATCCTACTATTTAACCCATAGCTGGAGAGGAGATGAGACGGATTCACACCTCTACCAAGGGTATTTCCGCGTAAGCGAATGTAACGGACTCAAGTGGGATTCGAACTCGGCTCTTCGATTTCTCATTCCGAGCTGTAATCTATTACATTACCCGCACACCCAATCAAGCAAGAATTGGAAAACTTTTGTTGCAGTCCTGATACCACGGTTCCCTGATTGTATTAATTACCGAACCAGTGGTTTACCAAATTAGGAATGCTACAGCCGAATCTGAAGAAGTTAATGCCGAAACTTATAAGCCTTATCAAAATAATGGCATTGTTTTTTGTTATTATAAACAAGCGTTTTTGTATGTATTGCAAACCAATTTCTTTTTCTTGTAATCGGATTTGTTCGGTTCAATAGACCTTTGAGCCAGCTTCGGTTTAAGACTTCTTCAGATCTAAACTATTGGAGCTGATCAATTCTCCACCGACAAACCTCATTTAGTTTCTCAATATCCGAACCAAATGCTTCATCCCTGTTCTTCGGCACCGACCAAGTCTGTTCCTTTCCAACAATATGACCACATTCCTGATTTTTCTTACCCAAGATTCATTGGTCAAACCAGCGGTTAAACTCTGTATCAACAGTAAAACAAACATCCGTAACATTTTGTAGGACTGACTAGACTGTGCATCCAGCCCTCCTCAATCGGCTCATTTCAGCTTCGCCAGAAAGCCGCAAAATACCACGCATCAGGTTCTCCAGCGAACAGATATCAAAAATGTTACAGAAAGCCCAGCATAGACACAATTGTCTACAGGACCCACCCATCCGCGTGTTGACCTTACGTATATAACAATCGGGACTTTGATGTCATTCTTCCTGATACATCTCTGTTTACGGCTTCAAATGACATTTTTAGCCTATATCTATTGCCTCTAATAACGTTCACTAACCGAATGTCCCTTGTTTTTCCAAGATAATATCAGGACGCTATTTTGGTCTTGCTACGCGGGTATGAGTTGTTCAATTATTAATTGTCGATTCCAACAGCTGATGATTGGCTGCAGTTTGCTCTCTTGCTGATTGATTCCGCGACACGTTTTCGGTCATTTGTTGCGGACTTTGCATTCTAGAATTCTGTAATTGGTTGGATAGCAGAAACTACCTTAGCTTCATAGTACTATTGGGCCTTGGAAACTAGGATTTGGGGTTCCGGCAAGACTTTGGTAATTGACTATTATCATTATTATTATTTTCATTTTTAACATTGTTGAACCAAGTCTATACATATGGCTACAATTTTGAAGACGATCATGCAAACTACTATCATTTCTTATTTAAGAAGGCCTTTTCGCGGCTTTTTTCTTTTCTTTTTTTTTACAATAGTGTTCATCCTGTGCAAGGACCAAGAGCCACTCGAGTTACATAGGAAGAGGTTAGAGGTACAGCTTATGGTGATATTTTTGGGTGATAACGATTAACCCTAATGTTTCGTTGCTCACAAACTACAATGATCGAGGGAAGACAGAGATTTGATTATTTTACAATGATGTACAGGGCCCAAGAGCCACTCGAGGTAGACGGTTACAGAATAAGAGGCACAGTTAATGGCGATATGTGGGGAAGATGAAGGTTAACTCCAGACTTAGTAAGTAAAGTAATCAGAGAAGCATCCTGTTGGGAGTCAGTTCCACAAAGCAATAGTTTGTTGGAAGAAGCTGTTCGAGTGGAATATGAAGGTAATGGAATATGACGGTAATGAAGGTGGTCCGCTACAATTGGCAGGTCTTATCTGAAAAGCTTATAACTGGCAGAACAGAGGAATGTAGTTCGTCTGAACACTTTCTATGAAAATAGCGATAGAGTAGACAGAGGCTTGCGATATTTTGTCTGTGGGGAAAGGGGTTGTAGGATAAAAAATAATTCATCACCCACGAGGCGGCGCAGACGCTTTTGGACTTGAAAGTGAAGACTGATCATATATGACATCAGTACTACATTTTCGGCCTGATCTTGCTCTTGTAAAGGACAACAGGAGGAGCTAGGTACTTGTTGGAGCGGTACAGGGAACCGACCATTTTCCCTGCATCTTTAGCGATGGATCGTATGTACGATTGCTACTTGAAGTCTTTTTTAAGCTTATGCCGCAATAGGCGCTCAAGGCACGGAATCTCAAAGAGAGATCACCCGTTCATCGCGATAGGCGAAAATTCAGGATCCACTCGGTGATGATGGAACGTCATTTTGAGACACAAAACTAATACCATCACAGGGAAATAAAAATGCGTTTCCGCAATAAGAAATCTCTGTTTCATAGATTAAGTTCTTTCTTTCTTTCTTTCTGTTGTAACTGAATTATCAAAAGCAACAGTAGAAAACCGGAATTGGTTTAACAAGTTTATTACCTTTTAGTACAAAAAGGAAACATGATGTAGAATAGAAACTAGGGGAAAGAATATTTAACCGTGAGTGACTGTTTTCAGCAAAAGCTGCTGCTGCTACTGCTCGTCCTGTCTGAACTTCTAGGGAAATATTCTCCCTCACAACACTTTCTTTCTTTCTTTCTTCCTTTCTTTACGAAAAAAAACCCTTTTCTGCAAAGGGCTTTCATTTTTATTTTCATACTTGACATGTTTTTGCTATTTTAGGTATTTTTTAGAAGAGTCATCATAATTCCATTTTTTTGTTGCTTTTGTTGTGACTACATTTCAGCGGATCCATTCTTCAGCCTTCCTCAGGTATAAAATCTGTTAGGAAAGACTTTAAAAAAAAGATAGCAAGACAGGAAATATTGGTGATAAATATGTAAATTAGCCCGATTTATTCCCAAACAATTGGAGTCTTAACAATTCGAGTGGTACAAGTGATTCCATACTTTATAAGTGCTGTTAAATACCAATTCTTCCCATACTAAGCAAAGAATTCCACGCCACATTGAAATTTACTCAGACCTGACTTACAATAACAGCCATAAATAAATATATCCTGCCGCTTTTTTTTTATAGAAAGTTAATTTTCTTCTAAACTAAACATAACAGGATTTTATTTTTTCTAGTGAAATATTATACAATCAAAACAGGCATTAGAACTCAGTTGCTAAAATATGAATATGTTGCCTTCTCAAATTAAGAATACCCCTCACTACGAAAAACTTGAAAACTTAACCCATATTCTTCTGGTGTCAGTTTAAACTGACGACTTCTTTTATCTATAATTTTGAAAAGTGGAAATATCACTGAAAATATTAGAAAACTTCCAAGTATTCATTTAAAATAAAGAAAATACAAAGTTTAAAGAAATTGCTCACAATATATGGAAGAATTATGGAGGATATAACTAAAAATCAATATTTTAATATGACTGTCTTTATTTTCTGTTACTACTTTGTTTCCTACCCACCCGTTCATTGTACATTAAGTATAATTCTTATAAAATCATAGTTTGTCAGAGTAGAGACATTTATTTCATTAATTGCTCCAAAAAGGTTTTTAAAAAAAGGCTTTTTCCATTTTTCCCAAACAGAACAACTGCGACAAAAAAATAGCTACAAGATGGAAGTGTATCGAAAGCGTTGTTACCAAAATTGCAAAAAAGAAAAGATAAAAGAAAATGTCGGAGGTTTGCAGAAGCGGCCAAGTCAGTCATGAATGACGGCACCAAAGTTTATTAGTTTTATCAGCAGGTTAACTTTTATAAAACTGATTTGCGATACTTTATACATTTTCCGATCAGTTTAAATATATGTCGCTTCCTTCAATTTCCTCGCCCTCCAGCCATATTCCAAACCGAGTGAATTTTAAAAAAGGTCTGGTATGACAGACTATGTCTGGAGGGAGATATTATATAATAGCATAATGTTCAGTATATTGTTCACTTTGTGAAAATGATCTAAAATACGACCACAATATACAGTAAAATATTTTAATACTTTTAGCGATTTTTATAAAGAAATTCTTGTTCAAGTTTCGTTAGACAGATGTCGTAGCCTGTCGGAACTCCAATTCTTTAACGCTCACTTCGACACCCACAACTCATATGACAAAAACAGACAATAATTTCGCCCGGGTTCATGCACCCACTTCCAGGAAAATATTAGGGTCATAAATGATCTTTCATGATTAATCAGAAAAAGGCCCACGCGGTTTTCACAACAGCCGTTTCTGAGTCATTGATTCTCTATAAAGACAACGATGATTTCACCCACGAAGCCATATTCTACTCGGCTGGCAATTAGCGACGAACCCTCTATGTCAGGCAAACTTAATCGAACGCGACAGACTTTATGACTGCCCAGGCAATCAGCAGTGACACCAAGGCGCTTCCACCAACAACTAAGCCTTCGAACAGCGACGAAACCATCAGCAGAAACTCCCGACTACTCGTGAAATATTTCTCCCACAAGTCTATATCAATTCTACTACATATACGGGTCGATTTTCTCCATATGTCTATCTCGACTACTAACTTGTTTTATACTCCGAACGAACTTTCAGTCTCCGACGACTAATACACGAAACCTGTAATAAGCAAACGATTGAACCGTATAAATTACTGTAAACAAAAAACGCTTTTATTCATCTCGACCACGTTTTATCTCTATTTGTTGTTTTGTCACTTCTACTTTTTTTCTTGTTACCTTACGGTCGTCATTACATAGACAACTAGATTTGACGGACTCTTAAATGTAAAAGAAACATTGAATTTCACTACACAATGTCAGATTTTATTATACAACTTATTTTTTTCCCAATAAAATTAGTATTAACCGATGTTAGTAGAATTTTCTGTATATATTTGCATGATAAATACATCATGTGAATTTCAGCTTATACTATTTCTTTTAATAATATATTGATATTTTTTTAAATAGCAGATATATAAAAGTTATCAGAGGTCATAAGAAATACATAAACTTGAAAGTGAAAAGATATTGTAACGTTATTGTGTGATAAGGACAAAACTTTCAAAATTGTAAAAAAAAAAATTGTAAAAATTGTAAAAAAGTTGAATAGTGGTCGCAAAATAAAAAAGATATTGAAAGCGCTGGCAAGATACCCCCCACCCCCCAAAAAATTATCTTACAAAGAAATTTGAGAAAAATTAAAAGGTTACAATGCAAGAAGGGTAGATTGACCAGCAAGAAAATATTCGAATACGCTGGAGTTTCAAAAGTAAAGAGAGAAGAGACACAGAATATTAATATTGGCTAATGACATATAGTACTTCTTTACTCAGCTAAACTATTTATGTTAACGAAACATAAAAGGAAATGTGTAATTTGGATGAAGTAGTACGTGATAACTGATTTCTCAGCAGTTATTTTAGTGATGAATTTAACTATTTCCGGCAAAATTGGATAGACATGACGGTTAGACTACATGTTCGACTATTTATGGAAATAGACAAGAGTGGAGGTGGAGTAATGTTTTTGGCTAGTACAGGCAGTAAGATTATAGGTGCTTTCAAAGTTAATGATAGTATTGAAACTTTTTTGATTGATTCGTCTAAGATGCAAAACTTTGTATATGATATTGGAGGATGTAAATACCGCTAAAAAGAACCATGATGATTTATGAAAAAGATACACGTGTAAAATTTGGTTTTCAAATTTGTAAAAAAGGCTCAAGTTTATGATCTCAAAACCCACCTAAATAAAGTTTTCAAAAGGGTGTGGTTTAAGAGATATAGTTGGTAATTTTTTAAACCAATGAAGAAAGTAAATTATGAACCCAAAGTATAAAATTTCTGTTTCAACTGGGAGCCGGTTCATGGGTATTTAAGAAGTCTGGTTTGCCAGACAAATAGAAGGGCTTAGCTTTCACATGCAAATAGAGTCGGCTGACTGCTGGGATGCAAAAGTCACTAGAAGCGCAAACGACTAAAGGGTTTCGGCATTCATAAAAACGATGCCGACACCGAAAAGAAAGAAGAGAAAAGAAAAACTAAATGACGACCAAGCCGCCACCGGCAACAAAAATTAAGCTAAAAGAAAGTAGAAAGAAGATTCACAAAATTAGAGGTATTAACCTTGATTTTAGCTTTTATAAATAAAATGAGATTTATCTCAATATTGAATTTCAGTTTAAAAACTGAACTATTGTTTAAGCTACCTAGCGACACTTGTGAATTTGTCATCTTTTACAAAGATTTTCGACTATTAAATGTATGAAAGTAAGAGAATATTTACTTGAAAATAAAAAAAAAACTAATTGTTTTTACCTTTTATGAACCTAATATATTGTCATATTAGAACATGTTATCTTGCCTAATTGTAAAGCTCACAAAAGACACTTTGTGCAAACTTGTATTGTAAATTTATATTCTGTCTTATTGTTTCTCGTATTATTTAATAAATGTAAATTTTTTCCCATTTCATATCAAAATAGAAGTCTTGTTCTATTTTGTTTTGCGTGTTTCAAAATACTCGGCATATGAGATATGACGTGATAATAAAATAGTGTTCGATGTATTGTAAAATAATAAAGCTATAGATTTTATATTAATAATAAATATACATTTTTTCCTCAGCGCTAACACAAGTCTGAGTTTCATATTGCGTTGTACATGACACTTAGAGTTGTGTTACCAGTGAGGAAAATGTCTATTTATTCTTATTAATATATATATATGTGTGTGTGTGTATTTAAGCAGCATATTTTCATTCAAGCATGTTTCGTTAAGTAATTTAGACGTATTATGTCTGTTTATTTTAGTTTTAATCCTTTCAAGGTTGATTATGGATGACTAGGTTGGTTTTAATTTATTATATACTATACTAAAGTTAATACAATCAACCTAGTCATCCATAACAACTCTTTTTCGTCAACTGACGTCTCACAAAAGACCAATATCGAATATCAACTTAAATATCCTTTGGGAAATTGCATCTCTGATAAAAATGTTGGTTTTACAACATCAATGATGAGAAAATTTCTCATTATTATGAATTCATAGCATCATTATTCAGTCGTCAAAATATTTTATCTTTATTCCATGAAGAGAGCACCTCTGCCTTGAAAATCAGTGTGTATTATTGCGTTGTTTTACTTGGGCTCAAACACCAATCCTTATCTCCGGTGAGAAATATATCTCAGTTGCGAGGTTTGTCACAGGACATTCGTCACTTGAAGCGATTTCAGTTAGAAATATGAGACCCCTTCTGAAATCAGATATCAGAACTGCCAATCTACAGTGCCACATTTACTTCAAGTTGAATGGAGTGTTTGGCGTTTTTTCTGTCTTTCTTTTTCTTTTCCTATTTGTCAGTTAGGAAATTTCAATTTGCCGTCTCATAATACTTTCAGCAGTTTATTGTCTCATTGTTGGAACGTTTAGAATATTTCATAATCAGTTTTATCTTGTGGCAGCTACAGAAAAAATATAAATAAAACAGTGCTCGACTGTTAAGAAGATATTGTCTATAACTCTGAGTAAAGACATTAACATTCCAAATTTCATTCGGACAATCAAACTCCTTTGTGTATTTGATGGTGTTAGTTACCGTAAACGTTCGGCCGATTCATTTTTCGATATTGTTTCGGGAACATAACCTATAGGAAAAGAAGAAAACAACTAGACAAAAATACTAATGCTGTTATTTCGATGTAACATCAAAACCGTAAGGACAGAGTTTAATTTTCCAGAAAAGAATTTAGAGCATTGAATATATATTTCAAATTACTTATATAGGATTACTCCACCTTGTTTTCCAGGGGATTTCTCCGAACGCCCGCTAAGTGGCGCTGTATAAACAGTATAAAAGGGAAGGATACAAACCATTTTACTTCTTTCGCACTTCAACCATAGGATACCCTGGAGATAATAGTGTCTCATTTTCCATCTAATTTCTTAGTCCCCAGCGAATCATCTGTCGCATTCAATACAACGCAATACTATTACTTTAGTATTTCTTATTTAAAAAAAATCATGCGACGATAATAATATCTCCACTAAAACCTATATATATATATATATATATATATATATTAAGAAATGGACAAAGTTCGACAATTTATTTATTAAAGACATTTTTATGTTTAACGTTCTTTTTATAGATACAAGTATTTAAGTAAATGCTCTGTTTAAACAGAGCATTTACTTAAATACGTGTATCTATAAAAAGAACGTTAAACATAAAAATGTCTTTAATATATATATATATATATATATATATTAAGCTCCTGAAATAAAAATTAATTCCAGTTGATCTCTCTAGGGAGTAGGTATGGGTTTGTAAACAGTGACCATTATAGCTAATATAGCGAGACTCTTTGCATAGCGAATTGAGTCACTGTCGGTCACTGGGCGTGTTTCTAAAAATAAATACGCTAAAAATCCACCTACATCTCTGCCGTGCACCGACGGCTTAGTGGTAGAATCTCCGACTGACTCCGGGTTTCGATCCTAGCTAGAGGCAACCGAATGTCTAGCCACACTGATGAGCTGTGAAACAGCGAAACAGTCTATCTGTGGATGACGTTATATATATATAAGCTGGGCACTCGTATTCGAAGATACCTGTCTACTAGCCAATCCCTATTGCAGACACTTGCTCAGGCAAATTTATGTTTGCTCAACACCTACAGCATCTATGCAGAGCAGACCTTAGTTACAGAGATAACGTGTTATCCAGCGTGACCAACAATTTGAACAAGGCCAGCACGCTCAATCTATCGACGGCCCCTCAAGAGTTCCGTCTACCCAATTTCACTTGGGTATGGTTTTCAGGCATTTTCCAAAGGTGCGGCATTCCATTCCGATAACATCAGGAATTCTTCTTCGACCATGAAGAGATTCGAACCCGGGCTTCATGGTCAGCGAATGTTCTAACCACTCAGCCACGCGCCCATCTCTCTCTCTCTCTATATATATAAGCTTAAAGGCCTATTGGGACTTTCTTTTCCTCACTGCAGCCATGGCTCTTTTGATTGTAATTTGGTCCGCTGTTGGCGATTTCTTTTTGCGAGGCATACTGCTGCCTATGCGATAGGCAACAATAAGCTACAGAAGAACTCAAAATTGATTGCTGCATTTACGTATTGCATTAATATTCAAACTTACCTTTTAAAACTTTAACGACAATTCTTCTGCCGCCACTTAATTTAAAGACAATTTGATGTGCGTTGGTCCTTACTTTCCTTTCAAATAATTATTTTTATTTCATGGGCAACTTTCGCCGGATTCCTCATTATTCCCAAATTTATTTCCAAGTTATAAAAATTGTTATCGTACAAAAAAATCCTTCGCAAAAAATCACGTAAAAAATCGCCGAAAACAATCGAAGTAATGAAAACTTGGGAATCCAAAATTTCTGTTACATGTGCTATTGAAAGTTAGAGAGTTGTGTCCCTTTAATTGAAAAAGTGTGACACAGTGTCACACTAACATTGGCACTTATTATATAAAAAAATGAAACAATTCTTGTAAAAATTCGTTATTCATCGAAATATTTTTTCTTCATGGTGTTAGTATGTTATTTATAAAAGCAATTAAAAGCTTTTCGAATTAAATAATGGCATAGTTTTATTGCATGTTTTATCGTACGACTCAGAGCAGATCTTCGGTAAGTGGTGTTTCTGTTTGACAAAAACAAATTGATAATTTTAATTCTCCAAGTCCTGATTTTAACTAATATAAATGTGAAGAGGCTGGAATTTTAATTTTTCAAAATTTCATAAAATTTAGTAAATGTAAACAGATGTAAAAAAAAAAAAATGATATACTTTTACCAATATTTTCTAAAAAAAGAAAAGAAATTTCTAAAATAATTTAATTCATTTTTGAATAAATCATGAAAAAATAAAATACGACAATTATTTAATTTTTGCAAGAATTTCCAAATTTTTACCGCAAATAATGACGTTAAATTTCCTAACCTATGGCCCATCCGCTGACGCAAGAAAACAGGATTTTTAACCAAAATTTTGAACGTGCTAGAAAGGATTAAAAAAAGGATATTAAAAATGTAATAAAATAATCAAAATATACTTTGGTCTTTTCTCTTAATGACAACATAAACACTTTGACGATAAAACGTTGTTTTCATCAAGTTTGGGGCCTTTTTAGTCCCGTTATGCTCTTTTTTAGCGAATTTTTGGAGGTACCTATATTAGGACCTTGAATAAGTTCATGCTGATTCTTAATGAAAAGTTATTTACAAAAATTAGTAAGAAACATGTCACTGAAAGTAATGTCCATCGCTAGCCACTAACTTTTCCCATCTTTGTAGCAGCATTTGAATTCCATGTCGGAAAAACGACACGTCTTTTGAGGCTAACCACGAGTTGACACATTTTTAGCATCTTCATAAGAATAAAAGTGCTACCCAGCCAGGAAATGTGCCATCGATCGGAACAAGTGATAATCGGACGGGGCAATGTCTGGTGAATACGGCGGGTGGGGTAGAACTTCCCATTTAAGCGTGTCCAAGTAGGTTTTCATCCTTTTTGTGGCCTAGCGCTGTCATGTTGCAAAATCACTTTGTCGTGTCTCTGCTCGTATAGTGGCCATTTTTTTCTTTAATGGTCGGCTCAGACGCATCAGTTGTAGTCAATAGCGACCTCCCGTGATGGTTTCAGTTGGTTTGAGCAACTCATAATAAACTAAACCCAGCTGATCTCACCAAATGCAGAGCAGAAACTTCGAACCATGGATATTCAGCTTTGCCGCCGATGTTAATGCGTGGCTGAGCTTACCCCCACGATCTTCTGCGCTTAGGGTTATCGTATTGTATTCACTTTTCATCGCCTGTCACGATACGATGCAAAGAACCTTTTCTTTTCTGCCTTTGAAGCAGATGTTGACACTTGACAAGACGCCGTTTGACGTGTCTCGGCTTCAACTCGTACGGCACCCAGTGTCCTTGCTTTTGAATCATTCCCAATACTTTCAAACGTTTCGAAACTGTTGTGTGATCAACTCCTAATGATTTTGCAAGTTCAGCTTGCGTCTGACATGAGTCTTCATGAAGTAATGTCTCCAATTCTTCGTCAAACATTTTCGGTGCGCCAGAGCGTTCTTTATTTTCAACATCAATATCATTATTTTTGAAACGTCTAAACCAAACTCTCTGCATATTGTTTCCGAAAGAGCATGGTCGCCCTAAGTCCTAACAAGAATTTTATGCCGATCTATATCGCACATACATACATACATACAAATCACATACAACGACAAACATTAATAAATCACCACTACGTTATTATAGACAATTTACAAATCGCAGCAATACGACAATTTTGTAATCGCTCTATTTTCATGTAGTCAATTTTGTGCATTTTTGGAAGAAACGGACCACTTAAGTTTTCTTAAGTCTTTGTCAAAACTCGCTCGCTGATTGCTCAATGCCAAACAATCAGATCGACTGCACGTGAAGAATAACTTTTTCCGCGAAACGATCTGGAGCCTATAGTCACTTATATAAACAAGAATTTTTCTTAGCTAATTAGTGAGAATTCAGCTGCCAAATGAATCCACGACAGTTGAAACCATGCACCAAACTTCACTCACACACACCACTCACATGCTGAACATTCCTTATACACTCACATAATCTTTTCTTACACAGCAAAATCTTCTGAGAACAATCATTATAAGAAACTCTCATAAATATTCTTCCAGTGAACTTTGGAATACTAAAAACACAGTTAAAGAAAGACAACACTTGTTTTATTCAACCTTTTCGTACTTAAACGAATGCTTTCTTTCACATCGTTGTTTGATATTGTACATCTTGTTAGATACATATTTTATGTGTAACGATGTCTTTTGCTTATCCTTTTCCACGTCAATCTTGTTTCCTAATCTAAAGTTAAATTAATGTGGTGAAGTCCGCCACAATTCTGTGTGCTTCAGCTGCAGATTTCTTTTGAATAAAGTAGTGCAGTAAAATTCCACGCAAATACACGGCATGTTTAACGCTATGAAAAACAAAGTTGTTTACATTTCAGCAAAATGACATACACTGAATTTCAAGCTTGCTTATAGTACTTCCTTATAGATGCGTTGCCATCTGAAACTGCACGCATGCAGATCTGGGAACGCCATCTGTTGGAAAACAGAGAAAAGTTATTCAAGGTCTTAATATATATATATATATATATATATATATATATATCACAAAGAAATATCCCTCTTCAACAAATGACACAAAGCTGCTATGAAACTGGTAAACAAATACAGTTACACAACTGGTGACAAGCTGGTTACACCTATTATTCAACACTTGTTGCAAGAAACAGCTTTCGATGTTTGGGGTCTACAAATACAAAAATTATGTCACGTACAGTTTTTATTAAGAAACCTATATTATTTCTTTTCATATTTATGAGGCCCAACTCTGTCCTAGACCTATAGTCAATATTTTACTATTTCCCTAAGAACATTCTCTTGTTTATATGATGGCTTTAAACGTTTGTTTGTTTAGGTTTAGGTTACTGCGTCCATTTTTATCTTTGAATTCTTCTTGAAGCAACGTCAAAGCTGGGCTAGGACAATTATTCAGCATTGAAACCAAATTGTATAAATTTCATTGTACTCTACAATATGCCATATTTCCCGTATGGTAAGTTGCTACAAGTGGTAAGATGCACCCTTTAATTAGCTAAGTAGTTTTTTTGTTTGTTTTTTTTTATTTTTTGGAAAAAAATTTAACGGTTTAAAATAGCTAAACATAGTTCAAGTCCAAGTCGCCGACTCTACGGTATCATTTTTCTTTCTGTCACAAGAAATTATCACATTTTGAACCGATTATTAAATATTTATGGTTATTATTAATTAGATTTCCAATAGTTTACCCGCTAAACTATTGAAAATGGGATCAGTCCGGCCCTGTCAGCACTTTTATGGGGACAGCATTTTTGTGTCTGTTGTAGGCTATAAGCATGTATAGGCTGTATTGAAATAAAAGTGGTTTTAATGTTGGGACAGTACTCACAGTTGAAAGATCTTTTCGATTTCGAGTAACTATGGCATATACACTGCGTGCCAAATTATTATCGAGATAACTTTTTTCCTAATATTTCAAAAACCGTTCAATCAATTCCCACAAAATTTTCACCCAATGTTGGCAACATTGACATGCGCAATCACTGAAATTTTCGTACTGATCTACGCAATGTAAACAAACTGGCGCCATATTTGTTATCAGCACGGTGATTTGAGCGTGCCAAATTATTAGAAAGGTTTAGTAAAATTCCCAGAATTGAGCAAACAAAACGTTTATTAATATTGCACGTGAATGTTTATGATCAAAAGAAGTTAATAAATAAGATAATCAAACAAATAATAACAGATACAAACAAAGGCACAGTTTTAAACAAATTAATAGAGAATGTACTTTCCCTGTTTTGAAATTACTTGAAGAAGTCGACGATGCCAGAGTCAAGAGGCCCCGTTCCTTGATCACGTATTGGGACTTAAACTCAATACAGACCTCAAGTGAAATTCGTACATATGATCCATCGCTAAAAATACTGGAAACACAGTCGGTTCCCTGTACCAGTAAGAACCTGACTCCTCCTGCCATCCTCTACCTTTACAAGAGCAATATCAGGTCTAAAATCGAGTACTGCTGCCATATATCGACAGGAACTGGACAGTCTTCACTTTCTAGTCTCGAAAGAGTGCAAAAGCGTCCCCACGGCCTTGTGGGTGATGAATTATTTTCCGCCCTACTTCCCTTTCGCACAGACGAAACATCGCAAGACTTACGCTGCTTTATCGTTATTTCCATGGAAAAAGATGACTACATTTCTTAGTCCTACCAGTTCTAATCTAAGATGCCCCTCCTCCATGCCAGATACAAACCATTTTAGTCACTATCTCTAGGGATTGGACAGAATGTAGAGAGGCTTACGGTTTATGTCATTCTCTATAACCCTGAGAGAACACAAGCATCCTCAGGCAGAATATGAGTTTGGGTTGTCAGTTCTATTTTTGGGGATCGCAAATGCTACATCAACGTGATAGCTATCTAAATAGACAGTCGTGTGCCTGTGCATGCCTGTCTATATGCTTAAAGTAAAATATTTTAGATGTCAAGCGAGACATGTTACATTAAAAAAAAGTTTTCCTATTTGTCCCTCATTTAATTATCTCTCTCTATATATATGTAGACATACATACACTAGTGTTTTTTTTTTTCATTTCACCTCAAGCAAGACAATAAAGCCACTAAGATGCAAGCACTTACTGAGTGTGGGATAATATAAGGAAATAAGGCATTATTAAGGAGAGAGAGACAGCAATAAAAGAACCGGGATTAAGAAGATGGAAGATAACAATTGATACTGCATTTAAATTTTTGAAGATCAAAGTTAACTGGAAAGCAAAAGGCTGGAAGAGAGTTTCACAAGCGAGAAATGATAAAGAAACTGTTAGCATAGACCTTCCGTTTGCATCAAGCCATTTAAACTGTAAAATGATGAGACCTTGCTGCTAATCTAGTACTGCGCTTTATTTGATAGAGTCTAGGCTCGCCAGAATAATTACCATGAAAATATTTTTAGAAAAGGCACAGAGAATCAATGTATGTATATTTAAAAATCAAGCATGTTTCATTGAATAATATAGATATATTATGTCTATTTATCGTTATAATAATCCTTTCCAGTTCTCTAATTAGCTTCTTGATGTTAAGTTGAAATTCATCAAGGAAGGCTCCGTAGTTTTTGTTAACCGAAGTACTTTCGATCTCCTCCGAGATCATCCTTAGGGGTGAATTGTGAAGAGAAATTTAATATAACTGTGATCGTTGTGATGGGGATTTTGGCAAATACGCGTGTACACGCTCTGTTATAATTATTTTAAAATTATCCGTTGTAGCTTTTTTTTTTTTTTTTTTGTAAACAAGCGTTCATAATATAAGAGAGCTAACCAGACATCGTAAAAATGCAAATGGCATTAAATGTTGGTCAAATAAATTTTAAAACATTACTTCTATACTCGTAATAATTTTTTTTCAATGTTGGTTGTTTTTGATATAGAAGGCCTCGAGAATGTAAAGATTTTGTTCATTTTTTTCATGGTGTAGCATATCGGTGTTGTCAACGAGTATTTTCCTGTATTGTTAAGGTGAACAGGAATGTGTTTTTAAATGTTGCTCTCTCTCTCTCTCTATATATATATATATATTATCCCACTACAAACTGATACCGTTGTTTGATAAATCCTGCGAATTTTTATTTGCTCTGTTTAATGAAAATAAACATTGAGCACTCTTTTGTGATTCAGTTTTAACATATTTCAAATTCTATGATTTGTTAATAGGACTCGCCTGGATCATAGCAACGGAATATTATTACGTATATATATATATATATATATATATATATATATATATATATATATATATATATATACGAAACTCTTGAGTTGGGATGCAGCTAAGTAACAAGCGTTTTACTTGTATTAATATTCTCGCTTTCTCCCTCTCTATGTCTCTGTCTGTCTCTCTCTCTCTATATATATATATATATCTATATATATATATATATTTATATATATATATATATAGTGATTGCAACTTTACAGAAGAAAGCTGTCTCTTCAATTTTGGGTTGAGTAGCATTGAGCACGTAAGTTATTCAAAAGGCCCACTTTAATGCTCTAGGTTGTTTTTTTTTAACATTTATTGCAAACGAAAGACTTGCGCATGTTCCTCGTGTTTATCCGGTCCTTATCCACCCTCATGTGACTCTTCAGACCTGCAGCTGACCCACATACTTTGTCACTTTGTCACAAAACTGACATAAATATATTGTAAGTCGTTGTGGTGGTGGGGTGTGTGCTGTCACCGTTCTCTGCTTAGGATTGCTTACTGTCATGAGATCGTAGACGTCTAAAAAGAATAAGAATATCCTAACACAGATGTTTCATGCATGCTCAGGGGGTGAGGTGTTTGTCCTGCTTTCTAAGAACCCGTTTCAAGATTACACAATCAACCCTCTTTTCTTCGAACTCCGAATTTATATATAGAAATATATGATATTATTATTAAGAAAGTGTGATTGTTTTATTTAATATTTTTGGTGTGTTTCTGCTGGTGTCGAATAAGCTGTTTGATAGCGAAGGGAAACTTTTAAAGGAACTTGATGAAAGTCGGTGTAATATCCTCAGTACTCTCGACCATCGTTGGGGATTTTAAAGGGAAATTATATCCAGTGCAGCCTTTATACTAGCAGTTAGCAGTCCCGAAGTTTGAAATGAGCGCAGGTTCACATGATTTCATGGTAGATTAGATTTTAGCGTCTCACGAGTAAAATGGCCTTACCCTATCAAATACACACTCATACGCCAACGACACACAAATATATATAATAAAATAAAAATAAAATAATAATGCTATCAATTATCATGAGAGCAATTAATATACGTAAAATTATATATAATTTAACGTATATTACAATTTAACAAAAATTTATGCTAATAAATTGACCATTATTAGACTAGAGTGATAAATATTATTACATTAGATATAATAACGTTTAACTTAGAGATCTGTCATTTTTCAATCACACATCGGGTCTTTCGAAAATTGTTGTACTTACCATAGAAAATGTGTGTGCGTGTGCAATATTTTTGTATGTTTAACACATAGAACCAAAAGTGTTCACTACATTGGGGAACTGCACATCTAAGTGTAGTCAACAGTGCTGGGCTTACCTATAAGCTAAATAAGCTATACCATATAGCCACCCACACTTGCGGCATCATTTTTTAAGATAAATTTTTATTTTATTCTAAATTATCAAAAATCATATATAATTATTAATAAATAATAATCATATATAATTATTTAAAAGATTTCTACCAGAATTGTTTTTAGAGAAGAGCCTCGAATTTCAAACAGTTTAGCGCAAAGTTCAGCCTTGGTAGTGAACTCCTGGTAACATCGTAGAAATACTACAAAAGGTTTTACTAAAAAGGTTGTATTAAAGGAACATTTAACTTGCAGTTGGCTCTGTAGATAAATAAGGTTTAAGGTAAGATACAGCATCACCTATAAATGTCTATATTCTACCCCCACTCTCTCTCTCTCTCTCACTGAGCAAGAGTTTTATTATTTCTCAGGGAATGTCAATCAAAAAGGGTATTTGTTGTGGATTCCGAGATGAAATTCGACCTCCAATGAATGACAAACACAGGAATGAAATATAACAAATAAATGTATTTACACAATAATACAACTGGTAATACGGTTAGTAAATCCAGAAACGCGGTTAGTAGCAATAATAATATATATATACAGTCTGGTAAATCCAGTCTCGAAGTAGGACTTCCTTAGAGTCTACGTGCTTGTAACTGTGACTTCTACAAGCGGTTACCTCACACTATTACTCTACCTCCAACTCAATCACAATCTCTCACTCTACTATCTGACTACTCTGACTGACTCTGGGACTTTAACGGCAGCAATACAATTACACGCTGGTTGAGTCCACTTGTATGAAAAAGGGGTGGACCCCATAACAGTATTATCATGCATTATCTGAACAAATTCTACAGCATTGAAATAAACCATGGGTATATTACCGTTTAAAAAAATACACGCCTATAAAAAAAAGTCCATTTAAAGTCAGTGTTTGGAGTGAGCGCCTTTATTTTCTATTACTGCTTGCAATTTCGACGACATTGACTTCATTAGGTTTATGCAGTCACTGCAATGTTTTTCCACTCTGATAATATGCATTTTTTTTTTCAAATTTATTTTGTTAGATGGTTTTACTTTCAGTGCATTCCATAAATGTTAAATTGGACTTAAATCTGGTGACATGCTCGGCCAATCGATCATTTACCTTTTGCTTATTTAGAAAATATCTTTTAGAATAATGTTTTGGACATGTGACATGTTAAAACATAACTTTTCTTCTCAAGTGTTTGAATGATGACAACCTATTTTCTTTCAGCTGCATTGACTTTCAATCTTCTTGATTTCATCGATGAAATGAGGTTCACCAATGTTATTGGAGCCCATACAGGTTCAGGTCATAACATTTCCCATCGCCATGTTTCTGTTTATATTCAACATCCTACCCACACGTACGCTTCGCCATTAGGACGCCAAATTTGTTGGATATCATCAAATTAAAATCGGTTGATTTTTGTTTCATCTGACCACGGAACCGTTCCCAAAACGTGGAATTTTTTTTTCTTCCTATCTTTTCTGCCTCGATTTCAGTAGCGAGGTTGTCGGACATTTAAGCTGACCTTATTTGGATGGGTTTGATTGTTGTGGTAGTACAAAAATCACGGCACACACTTATTTGACCTGATTAGCAATATCCGCAGCAAATTTATCTGATTTTCATCAACCAATCTCCCCATAAAACGTATAGAAATGGTGTTAACTTGCATGGTCGACTTAGTCTCTTCTGAACATTGCTAGCGTTTCCACTTTTTTGGTAATTTTGCTCAATTTTCGTAACTGCATTATGGCTCAATTTTAATCGTCTCGTTGTTTGTAAAAAATATCTCATCCCGTTTAAATCAAAAGAGAATTCTTTCCTACGTGGAGTCCTTATTTTACTCTTCATAAGAATTATTTTACTATTGCTTTATATTTAAATCTGTTGGTTACCGTTAAGAACATTCCATTAATGGAGGTGCTTTTGGAAGAATATAGCACGATGGTCACTGGGGTCAACTGTATTGGCTTCAGGTGCCTCGCTTGAATCAACTGCTTGGAACGCTTTGATGATTTTTATAGTATATCTTAATATATAAAAATATATATATATCGTTATCTCATATATTGTCTTTCTCGTATTCGTTTTTGCTTTGTTGTTGTTGTTTTTTACTCTCTTCTTATTGTTTATTGGTAACTTTGTCAATTCTGCTAGTTGACATTTTTGCCAATTACACTTAACCATGGCCAATTATTCTACAAAATCCCCTATTAGAAAACATAAAATAATAATTTTAAAATATATTTATTATACAGAATGAAATAAGCCTTTTTTCATTGGTATAGAGTTAAATTAGGTCGATTATATATCAATATTTCTAGCAATAGAGTTTCTATGTTGTAGAGTGATAAATAGCACCTAATAATAGTCATAATAATACCTAATAATAGTCATAATAATACCGAACAATAGAGTCATAATAGTACCTAATAATTATCGGTTTTTATTGTGTGCCGTTTCACGGGAAATAGTAACATCCTGCTATGTTTGATTTAAAAAAAAATAACCTTCTATAACGTGGTATGGGCTTACTCATTGATGGATATAACTTTAATTGCAAATATATAGTATAATTGTTATGGTACTAGAGTCATCTGTTTGTAATAGAGTAACATTTATTGAAATCGCATAACGGCATTAGTTTTTCAATTTGTGGTGGCACTGACCAGTTTGTTGAAGAGGGATATTTTCTTGTTTTGTAAATATATATTTATGTGATAAATTGTAGTGGAAATTGTCATCGCATGAGGTTTCTTTCGAACAGAAGCTAGTGTAGTGATGGTATATTGTATGCAATCCGACACGTGCTTCACTGAGGAGTAAGAAGGTTCCGGAGAGGAAGAGACACGTCTTAACTCTACGGTATGTTGTGCCTGAAGAGAAAGGGAGAGAGAGACAGAGAGCGAATGAGGGAGAATTTGTATTTTTACCTTTTAATCTGATTTATATAGAGTCACCTAGCGGAAGTTAGTAATAGCTCCCCACCCCTCTCTGGTGGCTAAGGTGTGGTAATCCCACAGATATATTTGCTTAACCATTAAAAAATCATTTACTGCGAAATATAAATCTCTTTCAAACAAAATATCCTGTACAATAGACAGAAGGTTTGCTTTTACGTACCGCTCGCGCATTTATATAGAACGTTATTTAATCTTAATTATTCTGACATAAGACCATCATACTAAAACACCGCTTAACAACAGTTACCAAGACCCTCTTGCTTAAGCAAGATAGTCTTGGTAACTGTTGATATGAGATGTTCTATTAAAATAGGCCAGAATATTTAAGCTTAGTAGACTTCTGATGATGGGAGCAACGTCTAGCAATGAACGACAGCGATATATATATATATATATATATATATATATATATGAAATGCGTGTATTTCGGCAGCATGTTTTCATGTAGGCGGGTTTCGTTAAATAACTTAGGCACGTTCTGTCTACTTAATTTCGGTAAGATCCTTTCACATTTGCGAGTAAGCTTTTTTGTGAGGTTGTTAAAAGACGAGAGGAAAACACTGTGTTGGCTCGTATTTATTCCCAGTACTTTCGACATAGCATAATGTCATCATCAGGGTATTGTTAAATATAGAGTAAGTATTTAGTGTTCGTGGTTGTGAAGGATAACCACATCAATTTTTGTCCTTCATACTTGTACTAATTAATAGTCCTTTTTCAATACAATTTTAAAATGAAAAAATTTTACGTTTGGTAATCTTTACCAAAATGCCACAACATAACAATAACGTAACTAAATTATAATAAGCATTAAATTTCACCTATAACTTCAGTTTACATCAACTGTCTTTAGTAGTTTATAAACTAATCCAGCGACAATTAATGCATACTTTTTATATCATTCAAATTCCTTTCTGAAAATATTAACGAGGTGTTAAATATATAAAATATATTTACACCATCCCCTACGCATAAATAATTATATGTAAGCACAAACACAATTCAACAATATTTAAACAAACATATGTCAACAATATTTAGGCATTAGTTCCGCTCTTTATCAAAACAAACTATAGCGAAGAAAACGGCGACTTACCTCGTCAAACCAAGCGATAGCGTGTCGCGTGTATTCTACGACGGAAAAAGTGGCGAAAAAGAAAACTACTTACCAAACAGAGGGGCACGTATTCCGCATAACATACTGAAACTACTTACCAAAGAGAAGGGCACGTATTCCGCATAACATACTGAAAATGGAATAATTGAATTAAAGAAACAAAAAAACAAGTCAGTCGCAGAAGTCGCTAAAAGTATTTTGATATGCAAATTACGGAAAATCCAATCCCAGCTGTCGACGAATGGAAGAAATAGGTTCTGCCGATAAAAGCAGTTGGTTTTTTTTCTCAATTCGAGGAGAAAAAATTCGGGCATTTTTGGTTTCGGCGTTTGTTAGTGAGCGAGTTATTTTTCTGACTGGTTACACGCATTGTGATTTGAAATAGTACCGGCGAATCGAGTTTTCAGCATTTATTTCTGCCCACGATATTCGAGTCTGGACATACAGTGATTCTTCTTTGTCTTGTGGAAGTAATCTGCGACAAATACTTCCTTTGCTTTCAGAACGCTTACACAAACTTAAAACTGCAGTGTTTCCAACTTTACCGCAGTTTTACCAACAATTTCCGCTCGTTTTTCCTTAAATATACATTTACGCTATTATGATGGTAGCAATTGGTAAAATTTCTACAATGTAAACCCTTATGTCAGATCGCCAAACACTAAATTAGAGTTTCCTTAATAAACCAGCCCTAATAATTCAGTATCCTCGCAAGAACCGATATCGTATCCCTAGTTAAGAACCCATGATCTGGATTATTTGTTATTAATTAATTGTAACAGGGTAGGTATTAGTATATATATTTTTTTATTCGAACGTAAGACATTTGTCTAATTTATTTTATCTTTATTTATACGAACATTTCCCTCTTTTGTATATTTGTATTAAGAAACAGGCTAACGATAAAATGTGATAATAGCGTTGAGTTCAAGTATCCCCGTCAAAAGGAAAAAGTACAAAATGAAAACGGCAAATAATTAAACCTTAAAATACTCAAGGAAATAGGGTAAGATTTAGGAATATTAAGATTACCTCCTCAGTTATCCATCGAAACTGCAATCCACCGAAATAAGAAAAGAAACCAGTGCCAACCGCGGGCCATTTAAAACTTAGTCCGCGCAGCAGATTGGTTGTTACTGACATCCAATCGGATGTTCGGAACGATATTTATTTATACAATATGTATAAAATGTGGCACAAGACCTAAAAGGGGGATGGGGAATGACGGTCTTCTTCTGTCTTAAATCTAAACTTAGCTAGTCCCAGACACGGACCCAAACAAACCAACAATATTCCAATCACCAAAACAACACATTCACTCCTACCTTTCTTACTACGTCCACCATAATGCCTCAAATTCTCTATGAAGTCCTAACTAGTCCCCTTATGTACAAATATTGTTCGTGGGGGGAGGGTCATAAAATAACAATTTTTTAAAAAGAACCCCAAATGATTATGTACAATATGACGGATGTTCGGAACACGTGGTCTTTCTTCCTCTTATTCTTTAAAAAAGGCCAGAGTAGCTGTTAGTGTTCAATCAAAAGGGGGAATCATGGGTTGATCTCCCCTGATTGGGTCGACTTGGTGATGGGGAGTATGATGTTGAAAGACCCGAAACTCCCTGATGAACCAAGTCAAAACATCACTGACGACCCCCTTGTCCGCCTACTTAAAAGCGTATTTACGAATCGGTAGGTGTTATTATTTGTTGATTGTAACGGGTTGATATTAATGACAAAAATTAAAATTCATAAACGTACAACGATAACAACAATAAAAAGTTGAGACACGTGTTGACATAAATAGCAAGAATTTGTATTTTTTTTTTTTTTTTTTTTTTTGATGTGAAATACAGAATATTGGTATGGTGTGCAAAAATGTCCTTGGTGTCTCTTTTGTTTAAAAGTGAGTTCTTTCTTGGTTTGGTTCCGAGAATTTTGTTTGTGAGGATGGCGTTTGAAATCGTCTGTTTTCGATCTTCACGAAGCTCTGGCTCTGTGTCTGTACTGCTACTTGTCTGCTCATCTACTGACTACTCTTACTGCTACAGGTACTTTAGTCTAGCCTATTGTTCTCTACTCTACTTACCCTCTTGTGGTGGAAGGATCATTTTTATAATGATGATCGTTAGGATGACGAAATATCCTTTTTTTCTATCATCACTGATGACAAGGTTATTTTTAGAATGATGAAATATCCTTATTTTTTATTATCACTTATGGCAAAGTTATTTTAAGAATGATGAAATACTATCATCATTCTGGATCATAGCATAACTTTCTACGGCAAATACCACACATAGGCAGATGTATACATCTATCGATAACTATTTATGGCAAATGCCGTACATAGATATGTGTACAAACTACTGAAGGCTTATTATTATTATTATAAATAAATAAAAATAAAATAATAATAATGATGAAAATTATAAATAAAATATAACAATATTTAAACTGTGTTGAAAATAAATTAAATAAAACATAAAAATAATAACTCTTCCAGCATGTAACAAAAAACTGTTCCTGTCGGAAATACAGACATCCCACTAAAAGACGTTAAAATCAATCTTTTCGCCACGACCTTGGTACGGTCAACAAGTGTCCGACTTCTCTCTGTGATATGACGTGTAATAATACGAAGTAACTTCTCCCTTTTATCACATGTACCATAAAACAATTGTAACCTTAAAAATTACACATAAGAAACGGATAAATTGCCTGAAATTAGCATACAATTTACAATACTTTCCTGTGATTTCTGTACATTTTATTTCCTGTCAAGTATGCTTTTATCTCTGTGAACACGATGCTAATTTTTGCTGCTTTGATGTGAGTGACCTTCCACAATACATCTATCGCTATCATTTTTTGCTAGACGTTGCTCCCATCATGTTTAGCGGGTCTCGCGAAAGACGATGTTTTCTCCTGTCTTTCTCCGGAGAGAAATATCTCGAGTGACAGGTTCCGTATGCCACAACCTGTCGGGAGTGGTGATTCCCAACAAGACGATCCCTTGTTTACTATTGACCATTCTCTTAAAGCTAGCCTGTAGACTGACATCGTGGATATTACTGTAAAGCAACCGTTTGTTCTCTATTCGCTAATGCTATCGTGAGGCAAGGTGGTAATTAATTATCTGTTCATAGCATGGGCTGGACTATACTTGTTTCCCGTCAACATATCTGTATCAGATTCATGCCTTAACACCTGTCCTCCGCTATTTCAGTTTAACTTACCAAATCCAGCACTCCTGACACCGCTCAAATGCCGACTGTTTACACATCCTGGTTCTTGGTTCAACGGAAGTAGCAGGAGATAACCTCATAATAGCAGTAAAAAATGGTTTCATTCAACTCTCAAACAGTAGGAAAGGTCACTCGAGATGAACCTCGATAGACGGGTACCAGGCCGTTTGTTAACTGGGCAGTTGTGCTGTATCGTAAGCAGATTGGTCACTAGTATAAGTATTGGAGAATACTTTTTAGTTCAAGAAGGACTGTCTCGTTTTTTTTTGTTGATAAAGGTGTTTGTCCGTAATCATAATTCCACCGCCAGAGTTTGGAATTATAATTATGGACAAACAAATTTCTCAAAAAAAAAAAAAAAAAAAAAAAATGAGACACCTTCTCGATGACGATAAAATCTATAAAAAAATAAATTAGTGAGCCCCGATAATAAAATAAAATATGAAAATAAAATATATAAAATATATAAACAAAAAAAAAATTAAAATTAAAATAAGGCATTTGCTTTCCTTATCATCTCTTTCTCTCTCTCTCTCTCTCTCTCTCTCTCTCTCTCTCTTTCTCTCTCTCTTTCTCTTCAACTAATGAGAAGGTAATCCACAAATAAAAAAAAGACGAAAAGACTGAACCCGGATGAAAAACGACCAAAATTTACTGGAAATCTACCAAAATAAAAGAGGCTCCACACTTCCGCTATATAAAACAAAATGAAAATAAAGGAACGCCGAAAAATAAAATAATTTTGGCCAATCAAAGAAAAATTAACTAACACAAAGAGACTTTTGTTGACGTTAGCCGAAACTAAACTTCACTTCGCGCCGATTGTCTGGGACCCTTGTCAAAAAGGATATAAACAGACAGTCGAGAAGCAGAGAAAGAGAAGGGGGCACCAGAAAAAAAAAAAAAAAAGCACCCAAGCGTGTCGCGTGAAGAAATTAAGTGGTCATCTGCTTAAGACATTTTCTGCATTTCTGAGGACCTAGAAAACACAGTAGATTGAAGTCGCATATATTTCCAAGATGACAACTTTAGCCAAGGTCTGACTTCTAAAGTAATCAACTATCGAGCCGAAACGGACTTTCTCCCGGCTGCTACCAAGATCTGACATTATAAACGAACTTTCGATACCTCGAATTACAAAGAACTCGCTTCAATCGACGTAAAATAAATACATATTATTTGTTTATACTGTAGGGACATTATTAATATTTATAAACAGAAATAAAAATATAAAATAATAATGACTATCATAAATAAAATAAAATAAGTGACTTTAAAACTTTGTTTACAATAAATGAAATAAAAAATAATAATAAAATGTTCCCCTAGAATCTAACTGAAACATTTCCTGTCAAAACAGGCTTCTCGCCAAAAGATGTTGAATAGTCTCTTCGCTAATGACCGTTGGAAGATCAAGACTTCCAACTTCTCTCCTCGGGACATTGCTTGTTATAATACAAAGTGACATCTTCTTTTTATTACATGCCACCGTAAAACACTTGTAACCAAAAATGCACACACACCAGTACATAAAAATAAAGAAAATTGTATGATTTTAATTTACAATTTAACACGCTTTTAGTGTTATTTCTGTGTATGCTTTTTTATTCCTGTGAACACAAGGCTATTTCTGCTGGTATGATATGAATGATCTCACATCATTTGGTGACCACCTACGTACAAAAAACCATACCATTTACCACATCATTTGGTGACCACCGACATGTACAAAAAAACAAAAAAAAAAAAAAAAAAAAAAAAAACGTCTTATTCACCCCATCATCTGAAAAACCGACATACAAAAGAAACCAACCACAATTTTGGTGATAACGACACAGAAAAAAAAACATCACTTTGGAATTCCCGATGTAAAAAAATATCCGCAACTATACCACGTGGCGACCACAAAAACTACAACTATCGTTCACACCTCTGATAACTCAATGTCGGAGCAGAAGATACTCCACTGTGCCAACAAGATAATTTAATCAGCAACAACCTTCGGCATCTGGCCCGTGAAAAAGAAACACACACACACACACACACACACAAACGAAGGAGCAAAACGAGTCAAGTAAAGTATTTCTTTTATCCACTCCAAATCCCTATATACACCCTCGACAGGGAACAAGACAGCAGGCTAGCTTTAGTTTCCGTTAAAATTCCTGAATTTATGCAAACAAGTTTCAAATGGCTGGTTCGCAATATGTGAAATGTTTGCTAATCTTTAGAACGTGATTCCCCCTAACAAATAGAATAAATAGCAAGCCAATATAGAAGACTAAAAAACAGCTATAATGGCTAGAAAAAACAAACTGGATAAACGCCCTACCAATAGTTCTTGAAATAAGAAATATACCTAATAAAGACACCTGCCGTCACTGTCACTGGAACCCAATTATTTGATGGCATATAAGACGCACGGGTGTATAAGAGGCACCCCAATTTCACCAGGGGAAAATCAAGAAAAATTAGCAATGAGTAAAATTATTAGCAAATGGTACAGCCTAGGCTATATTTATGAGGTACCATTTTGATTAAACAAGCCACGATTACAATTAAACGGAAAATAATAGGGAAAAAAAGAACACGATCCTATAAAAACATAATTATATCCATAGGTAAGAAAACAAAATAAAAATCAAGCAATTATTACAATTGAGCAAAACATTACAGTTACCATTAAAATTTTATTCATCTTCAAATCCATAAAATTCGTCGTCTTCCTTATCAAAACTCTGATACTCATTTCATTACTACTATCATTGTCGTTAAATAATGCGTCATCTTCCGTTCCATTGAGAGTATTGCTAATGCCACACTTTTAAAAAAGATTTCACAACAATTTCAAGTCTAATATTATCCCAAGCTAGCTTCACCCATTCGCAGACTTGTGCAATGCTGGGTCTTTTTATTCTTCTTGTAAGTGTAAGGTCGTGATCAGGCATTACCATCCACGTGTTCCATTGCTCCTTCATGTTTAAGTCAAAGCTAATAGGAGCTGCCAGGTAACTAATTTCGGCCGACTATCGCAAATTTTAAACCTACATATGACATATAAGACGAAGGGGAAAATTAAAAGATATTTTTAGTAAAAAAAAAGTGCGCCTTATATGCTGTCAAATACGGTACTTCCAAAACCATTAATAGAACATAATAGTTCTACCGTTACCAAAAAAAAAAAAAATATCAAGCAACTTTTTAAAGAGATAACTAGGCAGAACATATCACTCCTTTATGAGGGACGGTTACACTCAGTTAAGCAATCCTTCTTTATGTGGACATTATACCAGACATGAAAAATACTTTATAACAGAAAATTCACCAGGAAAACAACTCACAGTTTCTACTGAGAGATTAAAACCAGTGACACTATAAAAGCACAGCAAGAAACATCTTATAAAATCACCCCCTTAACAACTGAAACAAACTGCTGAACACTCAAAACAACCACCTCGACAAAAACAACCATTATCAAAGATTACAACTACACGTTCCGGGAGTTCATTTCTCCAAAACAATGACTATTTCTACTTTAAGTATCAATCACTATTCTAGCGGAAACACAGGCCCCTGATATTTTAATCAGACGTGCCCGGTAACAATTTAAAAATAAAACTCAATGATCTGAGAGGTCAAAGGCAATGACAGCACAAAAACGAGGAATTCAAATAAAATATGCCAAAATTTATTCTTGGCAAATAACAATACAAATCAGGAAAAGAAATTGTTGTGACCAAGTAAATAGTTAAGTAATAACAAAAACCAGGTTTGCAGATATATAGTATATTAAACAGTAAGTACACCAGGAGAGTATTACTCGACTAGTGAGAGTGTATCGAATGAACTAGCGCCCAATCTATTCACAGTTCCCCGAAGCCTTCTGTCCTACTAATCTTATAGTAGACGGAATTGTCTAACATAGACTCTTAAGAGGGAGGATACCATAACAGCAATGCAAATTGTTAAAGTTGAATAGAGTTCCGAATAAAACAAATGAAATCGGATTCGGAACTCGAAATCTAGTAATGAGAAATGTTCAAAGTAAAAAGTTTATATGATGCCGCTGAAGCGCTGGAAGCACCAGAACGAGAGGTCGTGCGCTGGCAGTGCAGGTACCGTTGAGAATCGCTGGAAGCATCATAACGAAAGTTCGTTCGCTGGCCCATGCCGTCGGGAAGGGGGGGGGAGAAAGTGAATTTGCTCTTAAAAGAACAAATGGCAATTGCATACCATATAACCAGGGGAAAGAGAGTGTCTTAGTCCTAAAAAGATTCTCAAAGCACAGGTTAACACGTCCGCTACGACAATAGATCACACCCGTAACCAGGCTGTCCGCGAGTCGCACATGGATTCGACTGATACAACTGATACAAATGACGTAGTGAACCAAAACAAGATATTTTTATATTATGACTAGAATTTGTTACAAAACTCGTCGTATGTTGTAATACTCCTAGCCTTCCATAAAATCCGCAGTTGGAGGCGATGCTTCTTTTTGTAGTATCGGTAAATTTTGGTTTTATTTCCCGACCGCTAATATCCCTTAAAAAATTTTAAAAATCGTCATAATTCCATGCAAAAGTACATGCTGAACTCGAATTAACAATTACATTATGAAGAAATCTTCATAATTTTGGAGTTATCAACAAGAAAAAATCGGACTTCTTGTTGGTCATTCGTCCCCCATTACTGCCATCATGTTTACTAATTTACTGCGTAGTACCTACGCAGGCGTAATCAGAAAATTTGGCCTATTTACTTCTTTTACAGAATTTCCTTGCAGAAAATCACTACCGTAAAGAAATGTAATTTTTTTTTATTTTTATTTTTTTTGGTAAGTGTAGTTTTATTTATAACAAAAACAAATTAAATAATACAACAGAACCTTTTTTCCGTTTAGAATAGCAAAAAAAATACATTTCTTTATGGTACTACGTAATGATTTTCTGCAAGGAAAGTCTGTAAAAGAAGTAAATAAGCCAATGTTTCTGATTACGCTTGCGTAGGTACTAAGCAGTAAATTAGTAATCATGATGGCGGTAATGGGGGACGAATGACCAACATGAAGTCCAATTTTTTCTTGCCGATAACTCCAAAATTATTAAGGTTTCTTCATAATTTAATTGTTAATTCGAGTTCAGCATATACTTTTGCACTGAATTATGACAATTTGGGAAAAATTTTAAGGGAAACAAAACCAAAATTTACCGTAGTATCTCTCGAGTAGTATGCACGTTCTGATACTTATTGGTCACAGGGATCCGTCCCTGCGCTGGTAATATCACAGCTATGACTAGCTTGGATCGGCTCTGACCAGCTTAGGACCAGCTTAGACTAGCTCTAACCAGCTTGGACAAGCTATGACCAGCTAAGACCAGAACAGAAAAAATGCATTAAAACTAAGGCATTATTTAATTAGAAAAGTTTTTAACTGCTTTTATAAATAAAGTATAGAGTGTTTCAGAAAAAATTGATATCATTTCGTAATCTAATAACTTCATCAATTCTCGTTCAAATATTCTCAAATTTTAACAGCACTTTTCTATTATTCTTGCCCCTTAATATTTTTTCTCTTTTTTCTTATTCTTTCACATTCAGTAATTTCTTGTGTCTTAGTGGCTTTACTGCCTTGCATGGGGTTAAATGCTAAAAAATATGCAGAAAAAAATTCAAAATTCTATGTTTAATGGTTTACGTTTTTTCTTTTCAAGTATACAAATGCCAATCACTGAAAAGAAAAGGCGTTTTATGTGTCAAAGTATGCTTGAACACAGCCGAAAAAGACCGCGCAGTGTGCATTTGTGAGAGAGTTAATTAATGCCCCAACTGCAATGCAGGAACTCAAACGGCGAATCACTGCCACACTGGAGACTGTTACCCAAGACATGCTGCAGCGTGTTTGGTAAGAGATAGACTACCGACTTGAGATATACCGTGTCAGAGGCAGTGCGCATATTGAATACTTGTGAAATCGTTCATGAAATTCACATAACCTTGAATTTCTCATCCAAATTTTGATTAATTAATCTTATTTTTCCTTGACAATAAGCCTGACTAAAATAACATTTAAAGTTGTAAAAATCTGTCGGATTAATAAAAAAATATCTTCTAAAATTCTCTTTATGTTTGGATGCAAAACTGTGTAGATAGGAAAGACTTCAAAAGATTTTATGACGAGGGAAATTTCGCTTGAAGGCACTAAATTTGGCCTCTCCAGACCAACTGCTCATCGTGGCCAAGTTGGTTAAGGCGTGTCAAGCTTAACAGTAGCTCCCTCTGTCCCGAGGAACATAGATTTAAGTCTTACTGGAGAGAACAATTTTTCTTTATTAAGATTTCTCAAACATTCAGGCCAGTAGACGAAAATAAATAAATATAGTGTTTAATAGATAAACGGAACATCTACTGAAATACGAGTATTTACTAAAAATAATGTTTAAAGTGATAAAAAATCGGACGGATTAATAAAAACATCCATTCTAAAATTCACTAGTTAAGGTCTGTCACACTATCTTGATGTCATTGCTAATGGTAAGGAAACATTTGGCATTCATTGACTGGGCAGATTTCTCAAGCCCAGTAATTGTTATTGCTCTTTCCAATATTGATGGAGGCTTACTTCTTTGTCCTCGTTTCAAGTATGTCATTATTTTCAAGTTACATGTTCTATCCATTTATTTGTTAGTGTTGCTGAAAGGTTAAAAGAAGGATGGTCCTCTCTAAAATCTACAGGTTTCATTCGCTGAAATCCACCTTAAACTATTGATCTGAGAAAGTGGTTGTATACAGCTGACAGTTAAGATATTTCTGAATGAGTTTGGCACCATGCATGACATCCATATGAAAGCTTTGACTTGATGAGGTTATTTAAGAACATGACTCAAGTTTTTAGGTTAATGTGTGGAGCAAAGACAGAAATAAACAGCAAGATGCACAAACGCCAAATGACAAAAAATGGTTTTTGAGTTGAAGGATTTGCACATCCTGTTAATAAATTTATTTGAAAATAAATATCTAACATTTTTCAACCAATGAGTTGAATTCCTGCTGACAATAAAAGAACATGCTTTGTGATCCATTTGAAGAATATTTAAGGACAGCTTTTAGACCAGACAACAAAGTAAGGAGTAATGAACAGCAACAGTGTACAATGGAGGCTTCAAAGAGATTCCCTTACTCATTAGCCCATCTTTCTCACCAAGCTACGTGACACTTACACTCTTCCTCACCAAGCTACATGATATTTACACTCTTCCTCGCCAAGCTACAAGACATTTACACTTTCCTCCTCACTTTCTACTTTACCTCTTTTTTTCTCACATGTACACATTACATTTCTTTTATTCTTAACAAACTACAATCAAGAAAATTTAACACTCATACACACTGAGAAAAATATAGTTGTAAAAATATGAAAATAAAAATATTTTATCTTTTTATATTTAAAAACCTTTCTTGCCTTTTTCTTTGTTGTGGACTGATTCAAATCTGCAACAAATGTTTTGGTTTTATAGCGACTTGTGCTATTGGGCAAAACTACTCCTAGCACAGCCTATTCTATGTTCAATTTCGTTATGTTCTATACTAAATTTGCTATAACACATCTATATATATCTTCACCAACGTATATGAAGGGTTTAGTATTTACTAATTCCACATCCTGAATTTTTATAATGAATTCCGTATAAGTGCTGTCACTACTTTCATTCCAATCCCAGATCATAGTTTCCGTTTTGGAAAGGTTTATTTTGAATCTTATTTTTAGGAACACCGTGTACGGAATGTTGAATTTTTGCTCAAGATTATTCTTATCCAAACTATGAAATCCTATGTCATTAGTGTTGCAGTTTTTTGTGTATATTATTTACTAGTGAGCTAGCCCAAATGACTTGAGGGTTAGCCAATCAGAAGACGTAGAATATTCAATCCATTGTGTATAAAGGCGGCCAATTTGTTTACTCTATCCGAATGTCCAGTGCCAGTTTGTCAGGCGAAGAGGAACAGAAGGAAGAACTACGCTCTGCTACTTTACCGGGTTATCCACTGCTAACCTGAACTACGCTTCCCTACTGTCTTTGAAATATTCACAGCTAACCTCTGGATTCTATACTCAAAGACGACCGTCATCATGAACAACAATTAGCATAGCCCTTATTGTCATCAGTACATTGGCCTTGGGAGGGAAAGTAGGAATACTGTTTTTAATTAATAGTTTCATTTGTGATGTGGTATAGAATGCTTAAATTATAGGTGCTAATCTCTTCACATCTGTGCTTGTATATACACAGAGCATAGTCTAGGAAGTTATTCTTATTTCCTCTTTGTCATACTCTTGATGAGGTTTGAAATGTGAAAAATTAACATAAAGTAAAGAAACCCACAGCTAACCTCATGGTCATCAAACTGTTGTAGGTCAGAAATCATATCTTAAACAAAAACTAAAAGTGTTGAGATAGACAAAACAAAAAGGTGAAAACAAAACAAGATAGAAATACTTATTCTACCGAGAACATTTTTGTGTAGAGAAAATTGCAAGGAATGTTCTTAAGAATTTTTGTAAATAATAAAGGAAAAGCTAAACTTATTCTGCTGGTGAATTAGTGAGTGAGTAAGGTGTACTGTCTATGCCATGTGCAGCTATAGCTCAGAATACTAACTTTAGCATCCTATCTTGATGTCAGCCTGCAGTGAAAGAGAACTAGCCTCTTCAGGTTTACAGCACGCATGCTCACCAGTTTTTTCTTTTTATGCATGCCCAAAAGGTGAAAAGGATTTACAGCTGCTGATAGGGTTTTTCACACATGTGTGTTTGGCAAAAGGGGTTAATGTTTGGTACAAATATTTCAGTATTGGGGTTGTCTCCAGATATGTACAACTTTGTGGACTGATATAGTCCCTCTATTAGATCTAGGTATTCAGTGGTCAAAGTTTGGAAAATGGTTTCTAATGGGTGAGTAAAGGAAGTCTCTATTGACATAGTCATATACTTATGTGACGTTAACGTAACAGGTATACAATTTTCTACTGGAAAGGTATGCAATTTAACCACTCCATTAAGCTAGATTCCTTTGTTACTAAACACATGATGCCAATTCATTAAAACCAAACTCCCTATACAATCTAAAAGTTAGCCACACTAGCTTGTTAACCATTGCATTAAAATTCTTTAATTAATAAACACATGGCACATGCCTACAATAATGTAGTTTTCCTGAACACTGTCTAAAGGTCTGCCCTACTAGCTTTTTTTTTTTTTTACAGTGGCATTCACCCTGTACAAGGCCTGAGGACAACTTGAGGTAGAGGGTTATAGAGTAAGAAGCACAGCTTATGTGGATATGTGTGGGAGATAACAATTAACCCTAGACTTGAATAGGTTAAGATTGTAGTGATCGGAGAAGCAACCTATTGGGAGTAGGTTCCACAAAGTAGCAGTTCATGGGAAGAAGCTGCTTGGGTGGAACTTACATCTCACCAGGGAAATACAAAGAGAATGAGAAGGTGGTTCACTACAATGTTTGTGGCATGGTGGGTCTGAGACGTGAAGGTTAGGTCTGGTGGAACGATGGAGTGTAGTTCATCTGAACATTCTCCATAGAAATAGGTACAGAGCAGTGAGAGGCTTGTGACATCACATCTGTGAGAAAGGGGTTGCAGAATGGAACATAATTTGTTGCCTGCAAGGATGCAGAGATGCTTTTGGACTATCAAGAGTGAAAATTGGGCCGCTCCCACTCATACAAGGCTGCAGTATGTAATTTTTGGCCTAATTCGGCTCTTGTAAAGGTAGGTTTCAGGAGGAGGGAGTTACTTACTCGAGTGGTAAAGGGAACCAACCTTTTTCTCAGGATCTTTAGTATGTACAAGTTCCACTTGAGGACTGGCTTAAGTTTAAGTCCCAATAAGTGCACAAGGCATGGAGCCTCCCTCAAGGAACATCTACTCATTACGATTGGTGAAAGTTCTGTGTCTGATCAGCAATGGTGGAAGATCACTAATTTGGTTTTTAAATGTGACCAGCCAATCCTGCCCACCCCAAGCTACTAGAGCAAGGTCAGAGGTGAGATCAACTGTCAATCCCTGGTAACAATTTTATTACATTAGATTCCTTACTTAATAAACACACGGAATATGGGGCATTAATGAACACCAAATGCTCTGAATTAGTTTAAAGTCTGCCACTAGTTACCTAATCACTGTATTAAGTTATATTGCTCATTTACTAAACATATGGCTCACGATACTAGCTAAAAATCTGTCATTAGTTTTCTAACCATTGCATCAAGTAAAATACCTTAGTTACTAAATATATAGCACATGGCTAATATAGTGGAGCACTCATGAACATTAAACATGCTATACTACCTAAAAGTTTTCCGTGCTAACTAAATAACCATTGCATTAATCTAGATTCTTTACTTGCTAAAACTCATGACACAAGGCCACAATTGTAGTGTATTCATGAACATCAAACTCCCTGTTCTTACGAAATGCCTGTCTGTTGAACTTGTTCTTCAATGCACATATGCAGTTATTGATTTTGTCAAAGGTTTTAAAACCTAAAAAACTTTAAATAATATTTAATGACATGACAATATACATAAAATAAATTTTTATACACATACATAAGTCCCACCAGACCGAACCTTCACAGCTAAGACCTGCCATGCCACACCAATAATAGCAAACCACTCTCATTCTCTTCATTTTTCCTTGGTGAGATGTAAGTACCAATCAAGCAGTTTTTTCACATGTTTTAATATTCTTTATACATTTGTATTATATATAGTTTATTCATAACTTTTAATAATATTAATTATCCTTTAATATCATGGTAAACAAATAATGACAATTTCATATTGTTAAACTTATTTATAAAAGTTATTTCCCCATTTCATTTTTCAATAAAATAATTCACTATATAAATGCTAATCACTTTGCTTTCTTTAGTTTGTACTCCATCAAATATAAAACATCATGTACAAATTTTGCATGAGAAAAAGAAATCTACTTGTAAAGCAAACACTTTTTAATCACAGGATGATGAAAAGCTGATAAAATACTAATTTTGAGAGATTGATTATATTATTATGATAGTGTTGCTTATTTCATTTTAAATTCATCAGAGTGTGTAAAAGTTGTAAAAAGATGGAAAGTTTTGAAAAGGGATGTACACTACAAAATAAAATAAGTAGAAAAACTTATGTTCACATTAATTTAACATTCAAATATTAAAGTGATAACAAATTTAAATGCTTTAGTTTAAATTATCAATTTTGTAAACTTTAAAATTATCTTTAAAAATGATAAAAATTTTTATAAATATTTATCACTGTAAATAATGAAAATAAAGTTGAACATATAATAAAAGTTCATTGTTTAGAATTAATTGTCAAAATGATAGAAACCCATAAGTGTTTCTTTTAATTTAATCTATAATCATTCCATTACATTTATTCATTGATTAATCATTGACACATACGCACCCAGCCAACCACCCACACATCGAGGGAAAAACCCATAACTTTAACTATGAAAAATATACTCAACAAACTCACTGATAGTAATTTACTTTCACTTTAAGTAGTAGTTTTCGAGGGTGCCAAAATTAAATTAAATTTTTTCCTTTAAATATTTTTTTTTTCTTTTAAGTTAACAAAAGCCTTTTTCTTTCTAATACGCACTTTCTTGTTAATCGAGGAGGAAACCGTGTAAATAAAGAACGCCTCCGATTGGGCGAGATGCGTAGACGGAAGTGCACGTGACTCTTGACGTAAGAAGGAATCCCTGCTCCGGCGAAAAAGGCAGGGAGAGAAACTGCGGTGAACACACAGTTCGGACTTATGTATATGTATAGAAATTTATTTTATGTATATTGTCATGTCTTGACGACTTGCCACCATCAATTCTAAGGAAGTAAAAGGTACATGAAACGAAGGAAGACGTGAACGTTAACTAAAACAAAAATTTGGTCAAACTGGAGTCGGAGGAGGATTTTATCACTGTTCGGTCGAGTGCTCATCATCACGGTGCCGGGATGAGTAACCAAATTACGGCCGGTGTCTTTGACATCGACCTAGATGCCCCCGAGGCTGAAGAGGAAGAATTGTCTGATGAAGATTGTTTCTCGGATGTCCAAATACCCGTAAGTATGACTTATTCCTGTACTGTAACTTTTATATTATTTAAATGAAATCGTACTATCAAATGTTTGGCTTGTTTTACCCTACCGACCCGGCTTATTGAGAGAAAAGAGACCTCAGTAAGTGTAAAACTATTGACGTATTCCAGTTTCTTTTTTCTTTTTCGTTTAGTATCTATTTATTTTGTAATGATTAAATTGTTAATCGGAACACTATTATTAGTAGTTGTCTCTGTACTTAAAAAAAGAAAGAGGAAAAAAAAGGTTCTCTAAAACCTAAAAAAACGTAATCGCTTTTTAGTTTTTTAGTCTTCTTTTTTATCCGAACGAAATCTTTATTTTCAGCTTTAAATTCTCAGTAAACTCATTATGTAGTTTTAAAATAATAAGTAAAGTTGATCAGTTATTTATTTTATCTTATCACAACTTCATTAAAAACTTTTGATTGCAGTGATATTTAGAAAAGAAAAAGAAACTAAAAAATTGTAACAGGGTAAAAATGAAAAATTGCCGGGAGTAGACGATTATCTATCTCTAGTTTCGAGAGGGAGAAATTTTTGTTTGTGCCGTCACAAGTTTGAAATAAGTTTTCAATATGAAAACAAAAATTATATAACAAATACGGTATATATTTGTAGTCAACATTTAATATTGTCTCAGCAAATACATACCTATAAAACATACATCTGAATATTTTTAATTAATCATTTTATTTTTACAGTTACACATAACTTTAAAAAAATTCTGTTCACAATCCTCAGACAACTCAATAATCTATCAACCCGTTTTTTTTGTTTTTTTTTAAATCATGAATTTAATTATGATCAGCATAGACATATATCTTCTTTCTTCACTTTAACTTTATTTCTTCATTCTTTTAAATTGATGTATATTGTCTTGTAATTTTAACATACGGTAACAAACCGGCGATTTTGAGAGACACTTTTCTTTCATATCACCCTAGGACCCCCCCTTAAAAAAAACACACACACATACTTCTTGACTTTTGTCTTTCGAAAGACTTCAAGTTCTTGTGGGTTCAACTTTTTTAAAATACCTGGGAAATATATAAATCTCTTCAAGTTATCAAAATCCTGTGTGGGTGATTGAATAATAGTAGCAGCTAAGCAGTCATAGAGAAGAAGGTTAACTCAGCTGATTCGGGGGTAAAAAAAATAACTAAAAACTCCATATCCGATCGTCATAACTCTCATCGTCATCGCATTAAAAGTTTAGAAAATCGGGAAAACCTGGGTTTGTGTGGGGAGATCTCCTAACCCTGAATATTTTACACATTTCAAATACATTTTTAAATTTCGGTTGACGATGACAGTGAATAATAGTAACTTTCTGTTTTGACTTGATTGAATTTTTATTTCAATACAACCATCGTTTTTATGCCGATTTATTGCTGTAAAAATTATTAGATAAAAAAAATTACTATTTACAAACGAAAAAGAAATCCTTGCTAACAATTCTTACTTTACAATTGATACGTGCTTATCATTCAAAAAAAAAAAAAAAAAAAAAAAAAAACTAATTCGTATTTCTCTCTAGAGCTAGTTAGGCATTTTAAACTCTTTATGCCGGGTGGATTACTGTATAGTTGTCGTACTTAGTGTATATGTGTTTTTATTTAAATTCAGTCACAGTTTAAGTTAACAAATGATTCAGTATTTTTATTTTATTAGATTTCTTATATAACCACCACAAATCTCTACATAAAAAAAATACTTCCTTTGAGCAGGAAAGATATTCTGTGAAAAATTAATTTCTTTGTTTTGTTACTTTTTTTGTCTCTAAAATAAATTTTTTTGTGTGTGTGTGCGTGCCTGAGTGAAAAAAATATAGCAAATTCACAAAGTGTAGAAAGTAAATTTATCTTATTTAAAATTAAATGTTCACGCAAAAGCAAAACCTTTGTTCGTAAAAAAATTTAAATTGTCACTTGCTTTTTTTTTTGTTTTTGTTTTTTTTTTTTAAATATCACTCGTCGTCTATTTGCTCCTTAAAGACTAAGTAAAAAGAAAATCCTCTTCTAATCGCGATCATTTCTTTTTCTAAACAAGAGCAATATATTTTTTTAAATTTGTGTTTTTGTTGTTTTTTAAGATAATTTTAAAATATTTCTTATGCGTTATTCGGAAAATTAAATGTCAAACCACTTCTTCAACTACGCCTTTATTTTTATTTTTGATTTCCTATTATTTTCTCTACATTCGCTACTAGAAACTTTAAAAAAAATTTTTTAAACCTATAACAACGGAATGTTGTACCCGTTCATTCCACCGATATAAAATCAAAGATTTCTAGAAATCCTTGGATGACCCATAAATTTTTAAAACTCAATTTTTTGTTGCTTACGCAGAGAGAATCCAACAACTAAAAAGATAATTAAATTAAGTTTGTCTTTTTCCAGGATGTACGAATTTGATGAGGATTGGTCAGTCATGAACAAGATGTGGTCAATCTCTTTAGTTTTAAACTTCTTGTCTATCATTATATTAAATAAATTCTGGCTTTCTTCTTCTGACCTCCTACACTTTGTGTGTGGGGGGGGGGGCTGAGAAAAATACTATCCATTTTCTTTCCTTCATCCTTCGAATAAAGAAAATGTTTACTATGTCAATTTCGTTTTACCACGCTTCATATTGCGATCGTGTTTTTTTTTTGTTTTTTGTTTTTTTTTTAATGTAAACTTTACGTAATCTTCAACAGAAATAAAAAATTAAAGAAAACTTTTTGAAAAATTTTAAGATCAAAAACTTTGGAAAAAAATAGTGATATCGAGACTAATCTCTTGAACTTAAACATTTTATTCACACATTTATGAAGCAAGTCAAAAAAAAATGTTTGCAAACAACTTACTCTTGGAATTTTAGTGTTTTGACAGCACTCCAGAGGAATGAATTATTGAATCTCCCAAACCAAATGTATGACAATCACTATACTAATTAATTACTTTTTTTTTCTGTGAACTGAACAATGTGGCTATTTTTTAAAAATTATTTATGTTTTTATAACCAAAAGTGCTCGGAGGTGAAATTATAATGGATGTTTTGTTGACTTACTCGCGGTTATAAATGAAAATTTGACTTATAAAGAGAGGAGAAAAACAAAAACCTAAAAACCAATTTTTTTCCTGTTGGAACGATTTTATTTCGTTTTTAATACTTAGTGATTTAAAAAAAAAAATGACTTCTGTTCCCAACTGAAATTCCATTTAAAACTTCTGTCTTGTTTAAAGTTTTACTAACCACTTCTCAGGCTTGAAAGATGATTATTGAATATTGATTGACAGTCGTTATTATTTTTCTAGTAAAATAGTACTAGTAGTTTGGTTAATTCAGCAAAAAAAACAAGTTTTAGTTAGTTCTGTTTCTCTGTTATTTAAAAAGTAACTTTTTTTAAATAGAAACAGACTATTGTTTATGGTCTTCTTTTTTTAAAATAAAAACAACAATTTTATTTTACGCATACATTATTACTAGTTTCATTCTTGCTATCAAATTTTTTTTTAACTACACGATAATTATCTATGACAGGGTTCTTTTCAGGTTACTAAAAAAATCTAAATAAATAAAAAAAATGGGTTGGAATATAATTTTCTGTCGGATTTGGAACGTTTAATGTTTTCTTGCGTGTGTTTTAAACTACAATTTTTACCCTCACTTTTTCTTTTCTCTCTCTCTTTTTTTTTTTTTTTTTTTTTTTTTTTTTTTTTTTTAACGTTGTAAAACTCAAAGTAAACACAAACTAAACAGGTTGCATAAACATAGGAACCGGCTTCTTAGCGGCTTCTCGAACGGAACGTTATTCCCTCTTCTTAACTAACAGAAAAAAAAATAACACTAACAGATCTATCATTAGCAAACAGAGTTTAAAATCGATATTCTTTGTTTTTGTCAGTAATCTTATCGAGGTGTACCTCCCTTATGTCCAGGTAGAAAACCTGTTTTCGATTTCATCTTTACTTGGAGAATACAAACAGAAGGACAATTTTCTAAAAAATCATTTTACATCTTAAAAAACAAAAAAACAAATCAAGTAAAAATGTATTGTAAACATAAGATGAAAATCATTTCTTTTTAAGTAACTAAGGTACATTATTATAGAAATCATATTTCAAACTGAAATTAACCGGAAGTTAAACTATAGGAAAGATTATGTTAGTTTGAGTTTTTTAATTTCTAATTTCTCAATAAGTCAATCAATGCTTATTCTCCGAAAATGTCACGTACCCAATTTACATCTGTTACATTTTTCACTAAAATTAATATTGGGGAAAACCGTCATTAAATAAATCTTCAATCTTCTAATTCTCGGTTTCATCATGGCATTTTTTTTTTTTTTTTTTTTTTTAATTAATCTAGTTTCGAGCCTTTTTTTTTTTTTTTTTTTTTTTTTTCTTTTTCTTTCAGCGAATTATAAGTACCTTTTCCCTCCTGTGTTGTGTTACTCTATCATTGCTACGTGTAAAAGCATACGAAATAAGCTCTTTTGGTGTTTTGAATGTCGTTGTCTGTCTTTGATGGTCTATATTGGATTCTCATTAAAACTAAACATCAGGTGTGCGTGTGCCTGTATAGATCTGTTCTTTCGTTTTTGGTGATTAAAATCCTCAAGGAATTGGTAGAGAAAATATTTCCATTTGAAATGCAGAATTAAAAAAAATAATTTGGTAAATGTCTCACATTCAAACTTTGTAATAGTCTTTTCAACTGCTAACTTGCTCTGGTGATTTTAAAATTCATGATTCCTAAAGTGAAATTTTGGTTGGTATGAAATGTTTTTCGATTTTACTTTATTGTACTTATTATGCAAATTAGGACTATTTTAAATATAATTATTTTGATGAATTTTTCATTGACTTTCATAAAAGTTATTAAATTGACCATCTGTCATCAAGTAATTATGAGTACACTTGTCTTGGTAATTGTTGCTCATGACTTCATTTGTCACTGGATGCTCCATTGTGGAGGTCAGTTTTATGCTACTTTTGTTATATATTTATAAATTTATGCAAAAAGTAGATAAAAGAAAATTCAGATATCAACCCTCATCTCTTTCAGTCAATGGACAGCATTTCAAACTTTAACATGAGCTATGCATCAATTTGCAAAGTTATGTCTTTCCATGAGAAACTTCAATTTTGGTAGTAAGAATACTAATCTGGGTATTCATTAAAATGCAGTCACTTAATAGCAATGAAGCACTGTCAATACAGTCTCTCAGTAAAGGTAATAACAAGAACTCCTCACAATGACAATGAATGCTTTATTGTCCCCAATACTTCTTCACCAATCACATTGCAAACTGTCAGTTTGCATGAATGTATCACACACACATGTGTGCCTCCAATCTATGAGATCACTACTCTGTCATGCAACCATGGGGGTGCATATCATTCTCTCTGGAACCTTTGGAATTTCCTGCTTGTCATTCTCTGCAGTGTTGTCACTTGAACTGACATGTTTTATATCCAATACCAGTCTTAATCATGCTACTATGATACTTACCTCACTTAAATGACCATAGCACCCCACCACTTAAAGTCCCTTTTCCAGACATGTTGAAAGTTGAAATAATTTGTGATCTGGACACTCTATTAACATGGTCACTTAGCTGAAATGAAGTGCTATCCATGCCATCTTTCAGCAAAGTAAAAAAAAAAAAAAAAAAAAAACAAACTCACAACAATGGATGCCTTATCATGGGTCCCAATTCTTTGTCTACCAAGTGAATTACAAGCTGTCAATTTGCATAATTTTGTATCACAGAAAAATCATTTTGGTTTAAAAAAAAAAAAAAAAAGTCAATTGTAGTCTGTATCATCCTTTTGAATAATGTGTTTTCCTTTTCCTAGACTGGTTGCCACCCAAGACTATAGAACCCAGTCTGTCGTGATACTTACCCATAGCTAAGGGGAAAAGAGTTGAATTCATACATTTTCTGAGGGTGTTAGCACGTAAATGAATGTAATGAACTTGGCTCTCCGATTCTTCACTCCAAACCACAATCCATTACCATGCCTCTTGATAAAACAATACCAAATTATTCACATGTCAGCATCCATGAATTGCAGCATCTTTTCAACACAGACTAAGCAGCTGCAGGAGTGAAATTGTCAATACACTGCAAATAGTTTTCAGTAATTGGGAAATATCAGAAGCTCCAACATTGGTTTAAAATCTGACCTCTCCATTTAAATCTCCCCAAAAGGTGGAACAATTCTTGTTGCCAACAAGATTCTTATCCAGTCTACTTCTTCGTAAAGTGTAAGGTCTTCAGAAAACCCTTTGTCTTTTCAAATGGTGGTCTTTGTGTGAACTTTGTCCACCAATAATTTAATTTGAGGTTGGTTTATTTTTATTCCCACTATGAACTTACATACAAGTATATTATTAACTGCAAACACTCAGTTACATACTACTAAGATCTCAAGATAATGTGAATCTTCACTCACTCCTGCCTATCATGTTACCCAACTGCTAAGTAAACATACAGTTGCTGATCATGATATACACTCTAACAAAACAAAGCTTACAACTACTTTCCAATTTCATGTGCAAATAAATCCTTTTTGTTAATACTAGTTCAGTAACCATTGCTTCACTGGCAACAAAATGATTAAATTTAAAATCTAAATTGTTTGTCCATTCAAAATCTTACATTAATTATATTCTGTTTAAATATAGATGGAGTCAAAAATGACTTCAAAAGTCCATATATTTCAGCTTATACTCATTCCCTCTTACCTGAGAGTTGTCAGATGGGGAAATTTACCCCATGCAACACAGATGTTCAGTTTTTTTTTCTTGTCATCAACTTTGATTTCATTGTTCAGAGTTGGAGGACAATTTATTATTGCAATGTTTTATTTTGAACTCTGTCAAATTGTGTATATGTGCATGCATGTGCTTGTGTGTACACTAAATGGCACAGGCACAAGTCACTCATGCACAACACTGATTATGTATATTACATATGCAGACAATCTGATGAACATAGAATCAGCTCTTCTTTTATAACATAGATTAAGACATAAAGCATTGTTTATTTTGCCCAATAATTTACAACTATTTTGAATGCTTAAAAATTGACATGACATCAATGTTCACCTTACAAAAAATAGTGACCACTGTTGTTGGATACCTCCTAAGACTATGGATACAACTTTGTGAGACATCTTTCCTCAAACCATTTGATGTTTGATCAGGTTTTGGGAAGTATGACAAGCTAAGAACTTTCAGCACCTGCTTGTTTATAATGGACAAATTAATTTTAGATTAGCATTTTTCAAATTTTCTTAATGCCACAAACATTATTATGTTAAAACTTTTATGCAAGTTTTCTTTTATATAATCAAATATGGCTTCTTTGTTCAAAGTGTGAAAATAACTACTAAA